>NW_020769310.1:6359657-6398551 GCF_900518735.1 Pseudonaja textilis | reverse complement strand
TATATATATATATATATATATATGTACAAATGTATATAAGATTTATATGTATCTCACTTGAATGATGCCCCAAAGCTATGTCAAAAAGACTCTACTACATTCAATGTTTTTAAATGTTATGTTTAATAAAAAAAAATAATAAAAAATTGTGGTCATTATACAAGGAATACCTGTAGTTGATTCTGTAGCTGGTTGTGGTCAAAATGCCTGCAGCTGCATTTTGCACTGAGGACAGTTTAAGAGGCAGTTCAGCCTTTTGTCCTGGTACTTGTTTGTTTAGTACTCAATTCACAAACTAGAACTTGTCAGTGTTGTGACTCACTATGTTATTCCTTATGGGAAAGATTTGTTTGGTACTTATAGTTTTTGGTACTCATTGCACCTCCCAGAACCAATTAACGATGAATACCAAGGTACCATTATAACCCCAAGATTAAAGATCTGCCCTTAAATCGAATTTGAAGAAAATTATTGTATAATATTGTATAAGTTGTAGTGTGGAATGAACTTGAACCATAGGGTATTTTAGCTTGAATCATTGCATACAGGGAGTCTTCAATTTATGACTACAATTGGCACCAGAATTTCTGTTGATAAGTAAGGTGGTTGTTGAGTTGGAAGCTGGCTGGGAAGGTTGCAGATAGTGATCATGTAATCTTGGCAGGTTGCAACTGCCAAAAATACATGCAAGTTGTCAAGCCCCTAAATTTTTAACTCGTGACCATGTTGCAACTTAGAACAGTCGCTAAGCAAATGGCTGTAAGTTGAGGACTTTCTGCATTTAACCTGAATTTTGTACAATGGGTACATTCTTAATTATGAGTCTTTAAATTGGGGCGTTCTTAACCCAGGAAAGTTGCTGTAAGGCTTGCAATACCAAGGTCATCTTGAAGGAAAGCACTTTCTACTTAAACATCCAACTGCCCTCAACATTACTTGTTGTGGTTGTGTCGTCTGGTCTGCAAAGTATCTAAAAGCATCTAAATATGTTGAGACCAATGCTTTAAATTAGAATTGAATTTTTTTATGCAGAAACAAATTTTTCACAGGACACAAAAGTAATGAGACATTTTCTTTCAATTATTGAGCCATTGGTTCCTGGTGCTTTCTAAATGTGATGAATATTAATTCTAGGAAGTTGGAAAACCAACACATCTGCAGGGCTTGTTAGGGGGGATCTCCAAACATGGCAACTTTAAGACTTATGGACTTCATTTCCCAGAATTCCCCAGTCAGGATGGTTACTGAGGAATTCTGGGAGTTGAAGTCCACAACTTGTCAATTTGTCATTGAAAGCATGGGTGCCCAACCTTTTGGCTTGCCTGGACCACACTGAGTAAAGAGGAAATTGTCTTGGGCCAAATATAAAATATATAATATCCTTTTATAATATAAAACCACATAATAAATATGTATTATCTTGTCAGGCCTCATTACTACTCATTGCTGCAGGTTGGGCCTGCCTGGTCTAAAGTGAGGATTAGAATGTCAAAAAAGTCAAGATGGAAGCCATACCCATCCAGCTGACAGCCTGTTTTTTGTTTCTGTATGTTGCTCATATGATCAGAGATGGTATTCAGCAGGTTCTGACCGGTTCTGGAGAACCGGTAATGGAAATTTTGAGTAGTTCGGAAAACCGGCAAATACCACCTCTGACTGGTCCCGCCCCCATCTATTCGCTGCCTCCCGAGTCCCAGTTGACCGGCTGGGTTTTCTTTTGTTGCCCTGCACAGGAGAACGGAGCTGGAAAGTAGGTTAGTGGGGTGGGGAGGGAATGGGATTTTGCAGTAACCTTCCCCTGCCATGCCCGCCAAGCCAAGCTATGCCCACAGAACTGGTAGTAAAAAAAAATCAAATCCCATAACTTCTCTGCATATGATGTACGTTAAAAAAAGGCTGCAGAGAGATATTTGTGTGACCTTGAGTAACGTTTTGAGTTTCTAACACCTCTACCCCCCGACACATACCCAATTAAAGCATCTGCCTGGTTATGTTACATCAGACGGTGGGGGCAGTGTGGAATTTTATTTTCTTTATCAAGGTGGTTGAAATTCTGGGAAATGACCATTTGCTTTTATTTATTCTCACTTTTCAGCTTGAGGTTGAGAGTTAGCATTTCGATAGGCCAGGTGCTGGGAAAAACTCCCTGTTGTTTGTTCCAGGAAATGCCTCAGCCTCTTATCCAGGAGGTCTGAGGGATTATTACAGGTTTAATCAGGTTATATGAAATTCCCCATTTCCCCCTCCCCACTGGCCTCATTCATCTTGCTTTCAGTTAGGTTATTTATTTATGATACTCATCTCCAATACGGTTCCTTCAGAAGCCAAGAGAAGTTATGGAATATGATCAGGAGCTCTTTACCTATTCACAGTAGTTCCTAAAAGGGTTTTGGGGAGCTTATTTTATCACATAACTAATTCATGGCCTGAGGCATCCTGCATTTTATACTTATCAGTTGCTAATAATAAATAATGCAACAGCCACATGCTTTTCAGTGCAATTCGGTAAATACTTTCCTTTAGCTGTTAAGTTTACCCTGGAAAAGAGATCACTGAGCTCTGATTCCACTGCCTTCCCTCCCTCCTTCCCTCCCCCTGGGTGCCACAGATATGTGAGACTCTAAAAGGGAAAAAGAGAAAGCATTTGTCTATGGTGAGATGTTTTATGATGGAGGAAGTGCAGAAGAATTTGTGCTGAGGGCACGGCATATAATATTCTGAGTCACTTTCTGTCACTAGCCGGCTCTTAGCCGTGAATTAAGACTCAACTGACATTCCGTTATTTTTTGGCGGGGGGAGGGGGGTGTAAAAAGAAATCTTGATGCCCAAAAGGAATATTGTCATCATTATTATCATCATTATCTCTGAAGAACTGGGGTGCAGGGAAGTGCACTTTTTTTTAAAAAAAGAGAGAGAATAGAATAGAATAGAATAGAATAGAATAGAGCAGAATAGAACAGAACAGAATAGAGCAGAATAGAATAGAATAGAACAGAATAGAACAGAATAGAATAGAATAGAATAGAATAGAATAGAATAGAATAGAATGAGCTGAAAAGGATCTTGGAGGTATCTAGTTCAGTCACCTCTTCAAGCAGGAGAATGAGAACTGGTATTCAGCAAATTCTGACCAGTTCTGGAGAACCGGTAAAGGAAATTTTGAGTAGTTTGGAGAACCGGCAAATACCTCCTCTGACTGGCCCCGCCCCCATCTATTCTCTGCCTCCCGAGTCTCAGCTGATCGACTGGGTCTTCTTTTGTTGCCCTGCACAGGAGAACGGAGCTGGAAAGCAGGTTAGTGGGGTGGGGAGGGAATGGAGATTTTACAATATCCTTCCCCTGCCCCGCCCACCAAGCCAAGCTGTGCCCACCAAGCCACACCCACAGAACCGGTAGTAAAAAAAAATTTGAAGCTCACCGCTGAGGAGAACCTATACCCATTTCAGATAAGTGACTCTCTAGAGAGTCTTCTTAAAAACCTCCAGTGATGGAGCGCCCACGATTTCTGGAGGCAAAGCTGTTCCAACTGATTAATTGTCCTCACTGTTAGGAAGTTTCTCCTTAATTCTAGGTTGCTTCTCTCCTTGATCAGTTTCCAACCATTGTTTCTTATCCTGCCCTCGGGTGCTTTGGAGAATAATTTGAGCCCCTCTTCTTTGTGGCAGCCCCTCAAATACTGGAAGGCTTCTATCATGTCACCCTGAATTCTGCTTTTCTTTAGACTAGGCAAACCCAGATCCTGCAGCCGTTCTTCATATATTTTGATCTCCAGGCCTTTGTTCATCTTAGTTGCTCTTCTCTGCACTTTTTCCAAAGTCTCAACATCTTTTTTTCGTAGTATGGTGACCAAAATGGGTTGCCATATTCCAGGTGTGGCCTTACTGGGGTTTTATAAAGCGGTAAAACACTTATAGGCAGTTCTCCACTTATGGCCACAATTGGGCCCAAACTTCTGTTGCTAAGTGAAATATTTGTTAAGTGAATTTTGCCCCATTTTACAACCTTTCAAGCCACAGTTGTTAAGTGGATCACTGCACTTGTTAAATTGGTATCCTGGTTGTTAAGTGAAACTGGCTTCTCCATTGACCTTGCTTGTCAGAGGATCGCAAAAGGGGAACAAATAATCCTGAGACACAGCAAAGGTCATAAATATGAACCAGTTGCCAAACACCTGAATTTTGGTCACCTGACCATAAGAATGCTGCAAAGTTTGTAACTGTGAAAATTGGTCATAAGTCACTTTTTTCACTGCCGTTGTCACTTTGAACAGTCACTGAAGAGCTGTTGTAAGTTGAGGACTACCTGTAAGATAGGCAGTGTCAACTCATAAAACATTCCTATGCCAGTTTTAGGAGTTGCCATTAAAAAAAGGGGGGGTGGGGGAGGAAATCTGGAAGAGCAGCTGAAAGCGAAAGCACATTCCAACTCTTATCTTTAAAAGATTGTCACTAAAATACCAGAGTTCTTCCCCTTGAATATATTTAATTGGAGAACACGAATAGCAATAGCTCTTAAGACTTATATACCGCTTCACAGTGCTTTTACAGCCCTCTCTAAGTGGTTTACAGAGTCAGCCTATTGCCCCCAACAATCCTCATTTTACCCACCTCGGAAGGATAGAAGGCTGAGTCAACCTTGAGCCTGGTGAGATTTGAACTGCCAAACTGCAGGCCAGATGGCTGCAGAAGTAGCTTGCAGTACTGTACTCTAACCACTACACCACAGAGGCCCCTTGATGACATCCAGCCTGTGAACGTGCTCAGTTGGAGAATCTGGTTTATGAGACACCCAGGGGGGAGGGGGGAAACAGGGTCGCAGCTGACTGTAAATTACGTATGCCAGAGTTCGCTTCATTCAGGGCAGTGCCAGTATGTCGCCTCTAATGAATCCTTTGAAGTTTTTTGAAGTTTGGCTCGAGAATCATGATTTCATTAGAGCGATTGCTGGAATCCTGACAGGCAACCACAATTGGGCCCAAAACTTCTGTTGCTAAGCAAGGCAGTTGTTAAATAAGTAGTTCTCCATTTTACAGCCTTTTTGGCCACAGTGGTTAAGTGAATCCAATGATGATGATGATGATGATGGAGTTAATAAGGGAATGCTTGTTAAGTGATCCCCCATGAAGGTCACAATCATACGACCCCAGGACATTGCACCCATCATAAATGTAAGCCAGTTGCCAAGCACCTACATTTTGACTGTGTGACCATGGAGATGCTGCAAGAGTCATAAGCATGAAAACTGATATAAATATATTTTTTTTCTAGTGCTGTTGTAACGAACACCAAACAAACATTGGAAGTCAAGGACTGCCTTTACAGTGCTATAAAGCTGCAATTTGCCTAAATCCTGGTAGTGCAATTGTGAAGGAAGGATTTGGAAGGACTTGAGGCAGTGGTGGGATTCAAATTTTTATACTACTGGTTATGTGGGCATGGCTTGGTGGGCGTGGTGGGCATGGCAGGGGAAGGATACTGTAAAATCTCCATTCCCTCCCCACTCCTGGGGGAAGGTTACTGAACAATCCCAATCCCTCCCCACCCCACTAACCTGCTTTCCAGCTCCATTCTCCTGTGCAGGGCAACAAAAGAAGACCCAACCAATCAGCTGGGACTCGGGATGCAGCAAATAGATGCAGGCGGGGCCAGTCAGAGGTGGTATTTGCCGGTTCTCCGAACTACTCAAAATTTCCGCTACCGGTTCTCCAAAACTGATCAGAACCTGCTGAATACCACCTCTTTTGGGAATACCCCCCAAATTCCTTTGATTTTAGAAATATTAAACTTGGGATGAGATCTCATGGCTATAGGCAACAAAAGGAATCATGAACACACGACTATAAGTTTCACACAGAGCCTCAGTCAGTGGGACTAAAAGGAGTTCAGATCCCAAACAGTTGGAGGACATCGATTGCCTATTCCTTTAAAAAAAAATGTAAATTAATGTTCTATTGTTTACATTTGTTAGTGCCTATTAAACACCATGTTGTCTGGACATTTATTTACCTAACAACACAGAGTCCATTCTTACCCTCCCCCACTTTTTCCAACCACTGGTAAAATAAGTTCCATGTCTGAGAATATTCTGTGTCTTCTTTCTGTTTAATTTTCAATGTAAGTCTATCCATTTTTGCACAATCTAGTATCTTCCTAATTATCTCTTCATCTCGCAGGTGTTCTTTATTTTTCCAATATTGTGCAAATATAATCCTCGCTGCTGTTAGGACATGTAATATTAAATATAGACTTTGCTTATCAAGTGTTTCTGGTATTATGCCTAACAAAAACAGTTCAGGTTTAAAAGTTACCTATTCCTTGTTGGTTGGATGACACTTTCCAAAGAAGATAATGAAGATTTTCATAGCTATGCTCCTTGACATCTTTGTCATAAAATTCCAGTTTACCCCACTGCCTGGTAAACATCCTTACAAAACTGTTAAATGGTAGAATATAATCTGTGCCTATCATTTTCTTCAGATCTAAAGGAAGAACAACAGGAAGAACAAGAGGCTCTGAATAACACTGCAGTGGATGTGGGCTGGAAAATTCAGCACTAGGCTGAATCTCTTCGGTTCATATTTATTTATTTACTACAATATTCATAGCCTACCCAATCTTAATGGATGTTGGACATGATACAAAAAAGTCCTAAAATTTCATTAAATATTCATAATGATAGAAATCAACAATAAAGAAACCTTGTACATCAAAGATGCCATAAGAGCTAAATACCCTAATATGGAATATTTAGCGAATAAGGGAACTCATCCCCTGAGCCAAATATCCTCATATTTCTGAGCTTGGGACATGTGCTAAATGTGCAGATTTTCAAACTTTAACATTGAAGAGCTAAGGCACTTTGAAAGGTAAGTTGTACCAGCTCCAGGTTTGTCACACTATCTTGGGAACAATCATGCCTGCATCCATCAAAACTGCCATCTATAGGGCTGGGAAGACTCTCTTGAACAATGAGGAAGCTATAAGGAAGTCGGATAGACATCGCCTTACCCAGAAGTAACCAGCCCCACTTTTCCTCTGGACACTTTCCAACTGGCTAATCATCACACAAATCTCTCATTTCTCAAACCATATACTCTGCCTTATTGTCGATGTTTCTAAATTTTACAGTTTTTATTAGTCTATAATATAAACATACAAAGAGAATACAAAAGCAAATATTAGGGAAATTAGGAAAGGAAAAAGGGAAGTGACTAGTCAAGGAAAGGAAGTGTGGGGGAAAGGCATTAACTTCCGACTCCTTTGGTGCAGTAAAATAAGACATTAAGATCTACCCTCAACTTTTTACTTTTTCATAATAATAGAAACGAGCCATTTCTAGAACAAATCTAAAACCCAAAATCAAAGTTTCATTTTTTTCCCACCTCAAGCACAAAGTCCAGAGGTGGTTTCCAAGTTGAAGTAAAGGTATTTGTGTTTTTCTCTTTAATCAGAGCAAATCAATTTAGCCATCTCTGTTAACTCCATCAGTTTCTGCAGCCATTCATCCATTGTGGGGGTTGAGGTGACCTTCCATTTCTGGGTGTAGAGTACAGCCACTACACCATACTACCCTGAAAATGCCCGATCTTGACTGCCAATGTTTTAAGATAGTCACAGATAGTAATTAATGACACCAGTAATTAAAAACAAGTACATAAAATAGTTGAATTCTCAACTGACGTGCAAGTTCTGAGTAAAGTCACCAACATAGTAGACCTACATTCCGCAACTTATTTCAGTTGAAAAATGAATTTAAATTTTTTGCTCTCTAGATCTGGATTTCACAAATCCAAATGTATTTTGTTTGTTTGTTTGTTTATATCTCACCTTTATTATTTTTATAAATAATTCAAGGTGGAGAACATAGCTAATATTCCTTCTTCTTCCTATTTTCCCCATAACAACAACCCTGTGAGGTGGGTAGGATTAAAGATGAGTGACTGGCCCAAAGTCACCCAGCCAGCTTTCATGGCTGAGGCTGGACTTGAACTGCCTGTTTCCTGGTTTCTAACCTGGTTTCTTTTTTTAACGCTTAGCAATAGCATTTAACCACATTATTCAATTTCTGTACCACCATCTCCTGGATACAGCAATAAATCCTAATATACTTCCCTATAACCTATCACATACAATATTTCCATTCTGATCTTCCAGGATTCTGGTTTGCACTTACTGCAAACTAGAGGTGCTATTCAACAGGTTCTGACCAGTTCTGGAGAACTGGTAGCGGAAATTTTGAGTAGTTTGGAGAACCGACAAATACCACCTCTGACTGGAGATTTTACAGTATTCTTATCCTGCCACGCCCACCAAGCCACGCCCACAGAACCGGTAGTAAAAAAAATTGAATCTCACCACTGCTGCAAACCATTTTAATGTTTTTGTACCCCGATGCTACTTCTTGCTAGCCAGCAAGCCCAAAGATGCTTGTCTTCAGATTATTGGATAATTTTGACCTGGAATGACAGGTGTGAAAGGTGTTTCTTTTTAAACTGGAGTGAGCATCCTCCTTTATCCCTGGTGGTGGCCTATTCAAGCATGCTAATTACTACTCTGCTGAGTTACATGCATGTGTATATGTGTGCAGGGACAATGATAAAATAGGTGTCCTGACTGAGGGCCAAAATAGCTATTTTTCTGGATAATAGGAAGTAGGAATAGAAAGGATGTGTCTTTGCAAATTCTCCTTCGACTGTGATTAACTAATTGCATAACCCATTCCTGAGTTGACATGAGCGATTAATGAATAACTTTAAAGTATGAACTGGAAGCTGAATTCTATTACCATGAAGTTTTTAACAAAAGAGGCTCACTGTAACAGAATGCTAGAAAAATTAACATTTAATGTGCTAAAACTGTTAGCAGATTAGTTGATTTTATGAGATTAATGGACAGCAGGGAAGCTCATCTTTCTGAGATATTTGAAGCCTCTGTGGTTGCACATTATTTTATTCCACCCCAGTAAAAAACAAAAAAGTCTCTACATGAAATGGGAGCAATATTGAAGGACAACGAAGACATGGAAGGAAAGTCAAAACCATAGCAATATCATTCATGTCATGACATCTTCACATAATACTTCTATACAGGTAGTCCTTGTTTAGCAACTGCCTCATTTAGTGACTGTTCACAGTTAAAAGGAGGATGAAAAAAGTAATTGCAGAGCCATAAAACAAACAAAAACTAGTAGTCTAGCAGTTAAGACCTCAGGTGAGAAACCAGGAGATGATGAGTTCTAGTCCTGCCTTAGGCACGAAAGCTGACAGGGTGACTTAGGACCAGTTATACTCTCTTAGTCCAACCTCACTCACAGGGTTCTTGTTATTAGGTCACTAAATGAGGGATCAGCATTCCAGAAAACCTCAACTCCAATTAATAATTCCGAAACATACATGTTCTCAAAGTCTCCTTTTATTAGAGTTGTAAACTTACACAGTTGGGAAATCCCGAATCTGAAAATTCCGAGTTTCCCTTCAATAAGTAAAAATTACAAATCCACCTCCTGCTCCCGTTATTGCATCACATGCCCCAATCACCGTCTGTCCCAGCTTGAGACATCCCCTCAACCACTACTCAGCCAGGTGCAGAAATAACATGACCTTGACTCTAAAGAAGAATGCTATTATATCTAACCACATACGGCTCCATGAGATTCCCCCTTCCCATCTTCCCAGGCTCAAGAATGTGGCAGTGTGGAAGTTTCTGGTGCTAATATGGCTTCCAAAGCTGACAGGATTACTTATATAGCAAGGGTGGGATTCAAATTTTTTACTTACCGGTTCTATGGGTGTGGCTTGGTGGGTGTGGTTTGATGGGCGTGGTTTGGTGGGTGTGGCAGGGGAAGGACACTGTAAAATCTCCATTACCTCCTGGGGGAAGCTTACTGTAAAATCACCATTCTCTCCCCACTTCTGGAGGAAGGTTACCGTAAAATCCCATTCCCTCCTCACCCCACTAACCTGTTTTCCAGCTCCATTCTCCTGTGCAAGGCAACAAAAGAAGACCCAGCCAATCAGCTGGGACTCGGTAGGCAGAGAATAGATGGGGGTGGGGCCAGTCAGAGGTGGTATTTGCCGGTTCTCTGAACTGCTTAAAATTTCCGCTACTGGTTTTCCAGAACTGGTCAGAACCTGCTGAATGACCACCTCTGCTATATAGCATGTTATAATCTGCATCTCGTGCATAACAATGTCAGTGACATCATTTAGCCCCCTTGACCCACTTGCAAACATCCAGGGCATAGAGTTTCTGTCTTTCCTTCCCTTTGTTTCTAATTCCTTGATATTAGTCTTCAGATACTACAATTCTTATCATGGCTGTAAATAATTAAATGAGCCTATGGGTCTAATGATACTCATTCCCACCCTCCCTCCCTCCCTTCCTTTCTTACAAATTCTCTAGTTGAATTGTGTAATATGTGAAGAATAGGGCTGCCAGCAATAGCACATAGACTTATATACCACTTCATAGCGCTTTACAGCCCTCTCTAAGTGGTTTACAGAGTCAGCATATCGCCCCCCCCCCCCCAAAAAAAACAATCTCTGTCCTCATTTTACTGACCTTGGAAGGATGGAAGGCTGAGTCAGCCTTAAGCTGATTGGAATCGAACTGCTGGCAGTTGGCAGAATTAGCTTGCAATACTGCATTCTAACCACAAGCTCTGCCTATTCTATAGTGTGGTGTCTGGATCACACTGATACAACTGCCAACTGAATTTTTTCCACATATCCCACGGACACCCGTAGAACTACTACTTTTTATCTGTCCTGCTTTTTCTGTTATTTCACCTTGCTTGATGTCCATTAAGCTTTTGCATCCTATACACAGGCTTAAACCTATCACTGCCCCATCTCATTTCCGTGTCTTTTTTATATGCTCAGATGTAGCCACCTTTCCTCGAAATACTTGACATTACCTACAAGGGAAGAGAGGATGAATTTACTGGAGTTTGCTGAGATGGCAAAACTGACAGGTTTGATTAGAAAAAAGACACTGTTTAATTTTAATACCGATTGGAAACCTTGTTGCACTTTTTGCATGAAACAGAACAAAATGAAATTGTGATATATGGTTTTGATGATTAGAAAGAGTAGTAGGTGATAGAAAAAATGAAATTTATATTGTAACCTTAGAGTAAGAGGTCAATTTAACTTATATGTTGAAAAAAACGGAACTCATTTCTTTATATCTTTTTCTTCCTTTTCTTTCTGTACTTTCAGCTTTATTCTCCAATTCGCTCTTCACTCTTTCTCTTTTTATCATTTTAATTCTACATTTTTGTTAAATTTCTTTCTTGTTTAAATATTTAATATTTTTTATTTTTTTTCATTTAATAAAAAGGATTATAATCATCCAGACTCTGATCAGTTTTTTTCACCTTTAATAAGACCTACTGCATCCATTATCATTATTTTTTTAAGCTAAAGTGCTATACTGAAATGTTTCCTGAAATTTCTCAAATGTTCTTTTTGGGTTTTTTTTAGCTTCAAAGGCTATCCATTTTATTCTCTCCTCCTTTCCTACCTTATTCTCAGAAGGCTTGAGAACTATTTTGTTTTCAATTTTCCTTGATTGTACTTTGGGCGTTAGTTTATTTCTAGAGACAAGGCAATATTATCCATGTTATTGTTTTCTGTTACGTGTCTTTCCACAAATTCGAAGCCATTCCTGTCTTCCTTTTGGGGGAATAAAAAGTCCAATGGATGATGTTGCTCATGATAGGTTTTGAAATTGAATGGGGATTTAATTGGAGAGTGAGAAAAACACACACGCTATAATGGAAAGTTGACTATACCAGAAAACTCACACATAATTCTTAGCCAACTTGTAACTAAATGAAATCAACTGTCAGCCCCCATCCATCTTGAATCGGATTTGGGGCTGCCACAAGGGAGGATGGGTAACCATGGGAATGAAAGTAAAGTGAGAATGGAGGATAGCTACAACAACATTCTTTCACCAGAATTCAAGGCCAGGGTGCTGGAGTATGGAGGGGAGTGACCGGACTCGGCTGGAGTTCAGAAGGGAGATGAATTGGAGAGTGTGACTTGAGTGTCATCCGAAAAGAGGGCTGGCTGTGAGTTTAATACAGCAGGGGAAAATGTGGGAATTCAGATTTGGGTTTTTCCAGATGTGCCAATATGACTTCTCTAATAAATTCTTACTTGGAAGGACTTCGTCTCTGAGTGCTGAATTGAGATGGAGAGTTTGGTTGGAACGCTGACATCAAGAATATCTCATTCCTTCCTTCTGACCCTTCTGAAAGACTCTTTTCCATGTTTACCTATCAGGGGCTTTTCTCTAGTGGCACCTAGTACCCAGAATCCTTTTCTGTAAGAGGAGGGGATTAGTTGCTCACTTCAGCCATTATGTTAATCTTGGGTGGCTGTTCAGGTTTCAGTTATTTCTAAAAAAAATTTTGAATCACTGATCTTTCTGTTTCCATGGTCATAGTTATGTATCTTGGTTATTTTTGTTTTTATTTGAAACTAGTTGAGAGTTTGATCCTAGGTAGTGGCATATGTTTCTGTCCTATAGCACAAAGAAAAATATTGGCTGCAAATTCTGTGGAGGGCATCTGGACAGTAAATGCTCAGATCCATCCAGTTGCCTAGATTCTACCCCGAATTAAGAGTTACAGGATGGTAAAAAGGGAGTTTTATTTGAAGTTAGTGGATCTGGACTTTTCCATCTTCAGTTAGAAAATGGTTACTATTTATTATGATGCCTCACGAATACCTGTAATAGTGACAGATGCACCTCTGTGAAGCAAAGAAATAACCATCTTTGAGATCTGGTTCCACAGCCATTGTATTTGGCCAGAACTGTTAATCCATAATAATTTCCTTGCTCCAATAACCAATGGATCTGCTGTCCTGTGCTGCTGAAATTATCTCATGAGATGTTTTAGTACAACAGTTTATATCTGGACTGGAACTAGGGAAACTGACTTCAAGTCCAGGTATCAAGCTCTCTGGATGACTTTGGGCTAGTCTCTGTCTCTTAGCCCACCTAAACACATGGGGTTTTTTGGTTGCTGTGGAGAAAGAATTGGAGAAGGGAGTATTGGGTAGACCATTCTCCCTGAGGAAAGATAGGATATTGATTAGGAGGCGGAGAAGCTGAAGAAACAAGATTTAATGAGAATTAACTAAGAAAAAATAGGGAAAAAAATATACAGACCTTCGAAGAAAAATCAAGAGATTGTGAGGGGGAGAAGTCATACTGGTACTAATAATGGTCATTGTGGCTGATGTTATACGAAAACGCTTGGATAAAACAAGGATGGACAGAATTTTGACTCATTGGTCAACAAAGTTGCATTACTTGGAAAAAGCGCATAAATTAAAATAATATCCATCTAGCCATCCTAGATCCTAGAACTATTCTAGATACAATAGTCAAAAGTCCTGTATCCCATCAGAATTACCTGATAGATTGTGTGATGATGACGACGACGACGATGATGATGATACAATTAACAACAACCCAACCATTACTTAAGATAACCCAATTGCAAACAACAGAACTGTTGGACACCTCACACATCGATTAATTATATCTAAGCTCTCAGGTAAGGCTCAGATCATGAAGAATAAAACCCGCCGATATCAGCTGTGACATATAATTGAGTAGGTGTCCTACTTTGTAGAACTTCTATTGTGTTTCCCACAAAATAAGACCCTGACTTCTATTTTTTTGCCACAAAAAAGGCACCAGGTCTTATTTTGGAGGGATGTCATCCACTTGCGCGTGTCGGCCCTGGCCTCTTTTTTGCTGTCAGAGGCCTTGGGGACTTTTTCTTCTGCAGCAGGCAAGGATTTCCTGAAGGCCTCTGCAGCTGACAACAGAGCTCCAGATAGATCTGGGGCTCTGTTATCAGCTACAGAGGCCTTCAGGAAAGCCTTGCCAGCCTTTCTGGCTGCAGAAGAAATGGGCCAGCAGGCAGGAATCTGGTATGCGAAGCCTGGCTACAACTGTCCAAAGGTAAGTAGTAGGGCAGATCCACACTCACCACATCCCCACCCTAGCTTAATTTTTACCTGTGCATTCTGGAGTGGGAAGGATCTTAATTAGGGCTTATTTTGGGGGGTAGGGCTTATATTGGGCACATGTGTGAAAATTAAGCTAGGGCTTACTTTCAGGGTAGGTCATTTTTGGGGGAAACATCATGTGTTTGCATATTGGCATATGAAATGTGATAGTAGCACATAGAACACGATGAGTTATATACAATATATGGAAAATGGAAAACAGATTAAACAGATTATTCTATACAAGATGAATCTTGCACAACAATTATGAACAGAAATGGAAGGAGATCAGAAATCATCTCATCTCCACTTAGGAGAACCATTCACTTCATTTTAAGTCATTCAGATTAGCATCAAGGATTAAGAAAGGCCATATCACTACCAACGTGGCACAGTCCTACACATAGCAATTCACTGAATCCAAGAGGACATTAGAGATACTAAATTCAGTAGAAATGTATGGGACTGCTTAGTTACTCCCTTGGAAGTGTGCTTAAGAAGTACGGCTTATTCAGGGCTTAAACATCTCATTGAACTGTAGCAAATCGATCATTTCAATAGGCCATTCATCCCTAACTCCCGTACTCTACATTTTTGCACAAGAAAAGCTTGCATATTGATTTATCGTTGTGTTGTTTTATATGTGTGCTGAATGAATATAGCTCAAATGAGTTATCTGTCTGATGGAACTCAAAAAAAACAACAACCCCAACCCCCATTTCTCAATTTGATTTCAAACAGACCTCCATGTGAAGGGAAATTCAATTACGTCAGTAATGCTGAGTGCAATGAAACGACTGTCAAAAAAAAGGCTTCTAAAGGTTTAAAATGTTTTCCCTTTCCCTGTAATTTAGTTACAGCAAGCTCTTGTATATCTGTGTTAGTACAATCTCTTAAAATGTGGGCCCCAGAAATCAATTTGATTACCTCTCTGAATTAAGTATGCACAAATGAGAGCAATTGAGATCGATATAAATTAGGTTAAGTACTCCGCTGTGTACAAAACCATTATGTAACAAGAAACAATGGGAAGGGAGACACAAATAAACATAGCATGAGGGGGAGGCTAGGATGGTAAACATATCTGCTTATTGCCATCAGCTAGGTGCACATTAAGCACATGTGTTATTTTTAACTTAATAAATACTCTCCAAAGGCACTTTACATATAGCTGTAAAATGTCCTTTCTACAAGCCCCCTTGGCTGAGATGGAGGGAGGGAGGGAGTAGATAGATGGATAGAAGGAAGAAGGATAGATGGAGGAATGGATAGATGGAGGAAGAGATGGATGGACAGACAGACAGACAGATAAGAAGCCATATATCATACAGATAGATTTATATTGGATGGATGGATGGATGGATGGATGGATAGGGCCCCATTTCTACGGATGGGTGGATGGATGGATGGATAGATGGTTGGATGGATGGACAGACACAGATAAGCCTTGTATCCTGGCACAATCACTGGATTCTTAGAGGCACATAAAATAAAAATGTACAATAAAGAATAAAACATAATGCCCCAATAAACACATAGAGCATGTGATGTCTTCCATTTTTTCAGAAAGGTGGAAAGTGGTGGAGGTAGATGACTCTCCAGTGAGAGGTCATTCCAGAGAGCCAGCCCACCATGGTTTTGGCCTCCACAAGCTCCTGAAAAGGAAGATTGTAGTCCAACACTACACAAAGACTCCTGGTTGCAGAGGATGGCGGAAGCTTGGTCCTGGATAGACCAATCTAGCATGTTTTCTGTTCCAGGATCTTCTGTTCCAAGACAAAGGCACTCATTAGAAGCCTAACTAACATTATGTCTGATGTGCAATTCTGGTTCTGCATGTTAATAAAGTTGAAAACACTTGAATAACCTTTTTTGGCAGAAAAATAAGAGTATGTACATCAAAATGCTTTCAACAAAATAAATATGTGAATCAGGAGGCTGTGCTTTATATAATAATACACATTACCATTAGTGTTAACATCAGCGAAGTGATAAAAATGCACGATTCTGGCAAAAATTCATCAAGACCAGTCAATATTCATTATTCTTCATGTTGAAATCAGCTCCAGGCAATTCCTGATTCACAGCGCAATCTAACAGCCACTTCACTGTGCAAATTCTACCCACTGCACAGCTTTTAAAAGACATATATACTACACACAGGTTGCATCCACATTTTTCTATGTCACCAATTTAACGAAATCCCCCCAAAACGATGACAGATGAAATCCAGGTAAGAGTCATTTCTGAAACCAGGTGTGGTTGAAAACATTATTTCTTTTAGGAAAAAAAAATAAAGTAAGGTTTGCAGTTTGGGGATAATGCTAAATTTGGAAGATATGAGCTGGCTACAGTGAAAAATACCTTAATGTTATTCAGATTGGATGACCATAATTCACTCCACAAAGTTATATCTTTTAGGTAATTATACAAAGTTCAATTCAGCCCCAAGGGCATTTCTCATTCTTTGGTTCGTGTGCCTCTGTGAACACCTATTGAATAGCTGTGTTCATCCACAAAACACAATTCATTAGAAGTAGTTCTTAACTGATGATTGTTTAATGACTGTTTAAAGTTATGACAGATTTTTGAAAAGCTACTTACGACCCATCCTCAAAGTTATGATTGCTAGTTCTGTGCCACAGTCACATGATCACACATTGTGTACTTGGCAATCAGTTTGTATTTGACTTCAATTTGCAAGTGTTTTGCTGGGTTTTTGGCAAAAAAAAAAGTCCATTCAGAAGAATGGATTCACTTAACTCTACAGGTAGTCCTTGGCTTAGGACCATAATGGAGCCCAAAATTTCTATTGTTGAATGAGACATTGATTGTGAGTTTTGCTCCATTTTAAGACCTTTCTTGCCTCAGTTGCTAAGTGAATCACTGTAATTGTTAAGTTACTAACACAGTTGTTAAGTGAATCTGGCTTCCGCATCGACTTTGCTTGTCAGAAGGTTGCAAAAGGGGAACAAATGACTCCGGGACACTGAGACCGTCATAAATATGAACCAATTGCCAAGCATCGGAATTTTGATCACATGATCTTGGGGATGATGCAAAAGTCGTAACTCTGAAAAACAGTCATAAGTTGTCATGCCCCTGATGGAGACTGACTCTGAGGGAGAGGAGGAACAGCCGACAGGGAGTGGAAATGTGGCTCTGGAGGTTATGGAGGAGGCTGGGGAAGGGCAGAGGCTGGCTGGGCAGTCAGTGGAGGACCTAGGCTTATCCCCTCTCCATCCTCGGCATGCAAGGAGGAGAGGATAAGGGAGAGACATGGTCTACTCGGGGATCCTCTTCATGGGCTGCAGCTGTGACAGCTGAATAAGAGGACAGACATGCGTACGGGCGAACGCTGGAAACAAAGCATGGAAATATCTCCAGTTTATGGTTCCTCTCTGAGTTTGGCGTCCTTCCCAGTGTGTGTTATCTGTGGACTTTCTCCAGCCCTTATCTTGCCTGGTTTGTGTTGCTTTTTTCCTTCTTCTTGTAACTGTGTGGGAGTTTTTTGTCTTCCATCAAGAATATTCGGAACTTGGAAACAAAGTAAAGGAATAAAAGGAGCTTCTCTTGTTTTCTGTGACTGTGTTCATTTTGTATCCCACCCTGGGTCATCAGATAAGTCACTGTTGTAACTTTGAACGGTCACGAAACGAACTGTTGTAAGTCGACAACTACCTATATATGTTGTCAATGTCTTTTCTTTCTTTTCCACCCTTCTTTTCCACATTTTCCTCTTCCCTTTTCCCTTCCCTATTTTCCTACTATTTGTTTTTGTATTTTTTCTATAACATAAACTAATAAAAAAACTGATAATACAAAAAAGGAAGAATGGATTCACTTAACAACAACGTGACTCATGTATTGACCAAATAGTTCACTTTACAATCAGGGCGAGTTGCTCTATGGCCAATATAACATGATGGCAAAATCAAGTCTGCTCATGTGGTGCTTCAATGTACAACCACAATGATTTATGACTGAAATTCTGGGCTCCATTTTAGCTGTAAATCAAAGGTTAACAACAGAGCACATAAATTTACTCATGTTAAATTTAACTAGCGTGAACTTCTTATTTTGGGGTCCTCAGGTAGGTCTTGACTTCTGGTGACTGCCTGGAAAAGTCCCTGCAGTTTTGTTGGCAAGATTGCAGAAGTGGTTTGCCATTGTTTCTTTCTTGGAGCTGAGAAATGGCTCAAGGTCACGCAACCAGCTATTGTGCCCAAGGTGAGACTAGCATCACCATCTCCTGGATTCTAGCCTGGTGCCTTAACCATGACACCAAATTGACTCTCAGTGTGATTTTTATTTAGCTTTTTAATGGTTCAACTAGAAAATGGATTCACTTAGGACCTACACCAACGTTTAACCCAGTAAGATTCCTACTCTTTGCTCCCTCTCTACAAAATGTGCACATCGCAATCCCCTATTTTCACAGCTTAGCAGCTTCAGTCTGTATCTCCTATTCCTTCCCAAATAATCAGCAATCATTCTTTACAGTTGAAATCAATGGACAGCTGGTTGACTTTTCAATATTTTTCCTTATTACTAGAGCTATTTGAGATAAGACTGCTGTCCCAGACCTACTTCACATGCAAATCTCAGCCAGAAATCAATAAGAGGAAAAAAAAGAGAAAGAAAAGAAGCAGAAAAAAAACAACTTTTCTATAGTGTACAGACCTGTTCTACCCTGATGACTTGCTGAGTTCTCTCTGTTACATCACTCCATTGCTTCAGGGGTGGTATTCAGCCAGTTCTGGCCAGTCCTGGAGAACCGGTAGCGGAAATTTTGAGCAGTTCAGAGAACCGGCAAATACCACCTCTGACTGGCCCCGCCCCCATCTATTCTCTGCCTCCTGAGGCCCAGCTGATCGGCTGGGTCTTCTTTTGTTGCCCTGCATAGGAGAATGGAGCTGGAAAACAGGTTAGTGGGGTGGGGAGGGAATGGGGATTTTACAGTATCCTTCCCCTGGAGTGGGGTGGAAATGGAGATTTTGCAGTTTCCTTCCCCTGCCATTCCCACCAAGCCACGCCCACAGAACCGGTAGTAAAAATATTTGAATACCACCACTGCATTGCTTCCTAGCAAAGGTGAAATATGGCCTGAACCTGCATACTCCTAGGGCATTTATAATACTGAGCTCAGCAGGATTTCCTTAACAGGCTGGTCTACATATCAGCCTTCCACAATCTGGTGCTCTACAGATAGGTGAGTTATAATGCCGAGATGTCTAGGAAGCAGGGTGGTGTTTGGGAATTCTGGGAGTTAGTTGAACCTGTCTGGAAAACAACAGGTTGGGGAAGGCTGATATAGGTACAGACACTGATTTTACACTGGATTAATACTATAACATATTAACAGGAGGGATCTTGAGATCTTCTAGTCCAATCCCCTGATTAAGCAGGAGGTCATATACCATTTCTATGAAGCAGTTCTCTTCTCCAAAGAAACCTGAGAATTCAACTGGTTCAAAATGTAAACAACAAATATTGCTGCTAATGTTCCCACCAAATTGAGTTGGATTATGTTTTCTCAGATTTCCACTCACTGGAGCTAACTTTGGAATGTGAAGATTATCCAATAAGGTTGTCTCCCACTCTTAAGTATTTCCCAGTCTCTTCTATGAGTTCTCCTAAGTTGAAGTCATACCTTAGAAGCTTGGGAAATGTGACCTTTGACCAGTTGGGCTGAGATTTATGAACTGCCTAGGAATTTAGAACAAGGTTGCATAAAGCTATTACAACTATTCCTAATAAGAACTGCAAACTAGTTTTTTTTTTTAAAACAGCACCCTATATAGGGGTGGGGATTCAAATTTTTTAACAACCGGTTCTGTGAGCATGGCTAAGTTGGTGGGTGTGGCTTAGTTGGTAGGCATGGCTTGGTGGTCATGTGACTGGCTGGGTGTGGCCAACTCAACATCACTCACATCGAGGCACGCATCTCCTCGCCTGGCCTCTCATGACTATGGGGATGCTGCAACAGCTGTAAATGTGAAAAATGGTCATAAGTCACTTTTTTCAGTGCCATTGTAACTTTGAATGGTCACTCCACACAAGCAAAGTACCAGCAAAGGAGGAAAAAAAAAACTCCAGAGAAGTTCCTGAGATAGGAAGTCCACTCCTGCCAAGAATGTAATAAGGGTTAATGGAGAGGCAGTTTCTGTAAGCAACACCAGAATGTTTCCTTCCTGCCTTCCTTACAGGATTAGGCCAGTAATTTCTTCTAACAACCGGTTCTCTGAACTGATTAGAATGTTAACAACCGGTTTTAGCGAATAGGTGCAAACCTGTGGAATCCCACCCCTGACCCCGTACCATCACAACCTGCTTATGACAATCCAAACTAAGTTAGGATTTAATAGTTTGTATGCAAAGCCCAACATGTCAGTAATTCATTGAATTGACACAGTGAGCTTGAAATGGAATAGTTATGAGCTGAAACACAAGAATAATAGAATTCAGCCACAGAGTCCACTGAGAGCGAATACAATCCGGTTTTACCAGACTTTGCACCGGCATGAGCGGAAGTCAAGCTTTCCTCAGTCTAAAGTTCTCAGCTTCCAGAAACCCTTATTAAAAGTTGCACATAGTTTTTTTAATAAGAGTTTATATTAGTTGGAATTGAGTTTGTATCAAGGAAACATTGGTGTTAAAGAAGAAAAGGCTAAAAGAGAAATAATATATTTGAGGTCCAAGGCTGGGGGAGGGAATTGGACCTCCAAGACATTTCCTATGAATCCATCACTTTCTACTCCAGTAGCCAATTCACAGAAGGCATTGAAAACTCTTAAGTTTTTGAGCCTCAAATGCCAAATGTTAAATATCCTGCAATAACACTCAACAACATATCTCACTGAAAATACCTGTCTGTGTTCATAAAAACACACCAAAGCAAGACAACTAGCCAAAACAAACATTAAAATACAACAAACTAACATGCAAAGGTATCATATGACATGACGAGAATTCAGTATTGCAGACTAACTCATTGCTCACTGCCAGCAGTTTGATTCTGACTAGCTCAAGATTAACTCAGCCTTCCATCCTTCTGAGGTCAGTAAAATGAGGACCCAGATCATTAGGGGCAATATGCTGACATAGTGCTAATGTTATAAGTCTAAATGTTATTGCTATTCATATGAAAAGCAAAAATAGATAAACATATGTATCTCCTTACAGATTACAGATAATCAGAGTTGGAAGGGACCTTGTAGGACATCTAGCCCAAGCGGGAGACCCTACACCATTTCTGACAAATGGCAGTCCAACCTCTTCTTGAAAGTCTCAACTGATGGTGCTCCCACAACTTCCGAAGGCAACTTCTATTCCATTGGTTGATTGTTCTCACTGTCAGAAAGTTTCTCCTTGTTTCCAGGTTGAATCTCTCCTTTTTCAGATTCCATTCATTATTCCTTGCCTGGCCTATAGGAGCTTTAGAAAATAGCTTGACCCCCTCCTCCCTGTGGCAGCCCCTCAAATATTGGAAGACCGCTATCATGTCTCCCCTGGTCCTTCTCTTTACTAGACTAGCCAAGCCCAGTTCCTGCAACCGTTCATTGTATGTTTTAGCCTCCAGTCCCCAGTCCTTATCTTCAACCAACCAATATTTTGCTTCATATGAACAGTTTTTGCAAACAGTTATCCTTAAAGCAATTGTTTGAATTTGTGTCTGATATTTTCATGAATCAATGCAATTTTATGTAAATTTTATTTTAATAAACATTTTTTTAAAATGGTGAATTGAAATATTTGGAAAGGTGCTAATTTTAAATGAAAATTATATGTTGGCTTGTGTGTTGGTTCAAAAATACAAAACTAGAGAAGTTCACATTCACATGCAATTTATATCTTTTACCTTTTGAGCCAGTAACACTGTAGCGGTTATTGAGACATGCACAAATGCATACAGAAACCCAAGTATATTCTCAAAATGACTCATTTTCCTCCAGTTTAACCTTGAATACTTCCAGGATCTGGCTCTATTTAAATTCCAACTAAATTAGAAAGAAAGAAAGGAAGGAAGGAAGGAAGGAAGGAAGGAAGGAAGGAAGGAAGGAAGGAAGGAAGGAAGGAAGGAAGGAAGAAATGACTGAAGGAAGAGGAGGGACAAAGGGAGGAAGAAAGGAAGTAAACAATGAAGAAAGGGAGGAGAGGAAGAACAGAGGGAGGGAGGAAGGAGGGAGAGAGGAAGAGAGAGAAAAATAGAAAGGAAAAAGAAAGAGGAAAGAAGGGAGGGAGGAAATAAATAAATAAATCTCATAATTTATTCTTAAGATGTAGAATGGTGTCAATAGTTCACACATTTAATCAGCACGATGCATGAATACTTCAAGGCTGATAAGAACCTCTGCAGATTTTCTTCAGATCAAAAACATGATTCTGCCATCAAATGATGTACATAAGTTATGCAAGCATTTTGCTCATTAACCCGAGCAGAATAAATTCAGAAGATGATGTTTGTAGATTGCAGAACAGGAACTTGCTGTCTTTGGCTGTCCTAATCAACTATCAGTTGTTTGTATAGATGGTTACTCGGTGTTTCATTGTTAACTGAGTGACCTACACTAGCTGGAACCACTAACTGAACAAACAAAGCACTTGGCCTATTTCAGAAACAACTTTTATTTATCTCTGTTTCTTCTCTCCATTCCAATATCGGCTTCAGCCTTTCAAAAAAAGTCATCCCTAAGTACCAGCTACTCAAAGTCAAGTATAACACGAAAAAGTAAGCAAGATGGCTTGCTAGTTTCACAATGCAATTCATTGTAAACAGAATTCCATGTGATATTGCCCAATAAGGAAATATTTGTTCAACCCTGATTTGATACAACTCCTTTTGGCTTGAATATTTCTTTATGCTTTGGTGGCAACAACAGACTGACCTTAGGAAATGGCTTTCTGTGTAATTAACCTGAATCACAAATGAACCCTGGCCTCTGAACTCTTTGGGCAAACACCATCCACGCACTTTGACCAATGAAGAGAGCCACCGTATTTTGTTCATTTTCAGAAGAACGAAGAAAAGGAAACCAAAAATGGAGCAAACAAACCCACATCAAAGAAAGGTGGAAACAAACAATAGTTACCCCAGAGAAATGGAAGACGTCTAAGAATGTTTCACTGCATGGAAAGTAGCATGGATTTGACTTGTCATTTTGGTCTACCATCCTTTGCAAGTTCTTTTTTCAGAAATCTCTTCCCCTTCACCAAACAAAACAAAAATTCAAAACAAAAACCTAAAGCATCCCATTATTGTTTCAAAGAGGATGGAAAAATAAAAGAAAATAATTAATCTTCAATCTTATAAAAATGCACACGCTTTAACCAATAGTTGAAACCTCATGAACGTTTGGGGTTCTGGCCCAAATTCTCCACAATTATGGAGAATTGGCTTAAAAACTCTGGCTTAAAAACTCTCAATGCATTTACTTTCTCACATTCAGTTGCATGGATATGTGGTGATTTCCTTCAAAATCTCAAAGAATTTCAGGTGAAAATATTCAAAAGAGTAGGTGAATTGCAAAATTTTGATAGTTAAAAAGTGATTTAATTTCATGGGTTCTGTGGAACCATCAAAGATGTGACGGATACTGAACATCTACCTGCATGCATCTTACATCAAATTTTCCCACTCTACCTGCTTGTCAGAAGCCAGTCAAAACTGGTGGAATACTGCAGTGGTTGTAAATGCAGGGACTGGTTGTAAATCACTTTGTTCAGTGCCTCAGTATCTTCAAATGTTCATTAAGTGAATGGTTGCAAGTCAAGGATTACCTGCATTTTTTTAAAAAAAACCAGATACGAGAGAGAATTGAAAAAAATGTTCTGGGTAATGTCCATAGGCAAGCGATGGAGAACCTTTTAGGCACCGATTGCCCAAAGTGTGTGCATACATTCTCATGCGTGCATACCCAAAGTGCAAATGGATGCCCATGTATGCGCGGCAGAGACCCAAAGACCAGCTGGTCAGCAGGAGGCATGCACGCATGTGCAGCGGAGCTGAGCTGGGGCAATGGCGCATGTGCCCACGGAGAGACCTCTGCATGGCACTTCTGGCAACCACCATAGCCAAACTAGCTTCCATAGGTTAGTTGACTTTGATATGTGACAGAATAATACAATAGTTGGAAAGGACCTTGAAGCAGGAGACCATATACCAGGGTGTCAAACTTAAGGCTGGATCTGGTCCAAGGGGTGCTTAGATCTGGCCCACGGGCCCACCCTGGAAACAGTGAAGGACCAGTCCACATTGCCTCTGCCAGCAAAAACAGAGCTTGGCAGGGCTCCTTGAGCTCCTTTTTTATTGGCAGAGGGCTGCAGGAGGCCATCACGGCCGAAAACAGAGCCTCAATGAGTGACGTCGATCTGGCCATGCCCCCTGGCCACGTCCCCACCCCCCCAGGCCCCTTGAGGTCAAACACAACCTTGATGTGGCCCTCAATGAAGTTGAATTTGACACCCCTGCCCTATACCATTCCAGACAAATGGCTGCCCAATCTCTTCTTAAAATATCCTCCTTCTTTCTCAGGGCAGCTAGCTATGCCGAAATATTTCCCTTTCAGCATGGGGTTGCTTGTTTAAATACCATTCGTTGTTACTAGGATGAATCCACTTAAAAGACTATTGCAGGCATAAAGGCTAAAGTTATTGAACGTAAGGGAGGGGCTGCCTTTTAACTAGGCTGTTTCCTTAAAGGGAAAGATTGGATCGATAGGATCAATAGGAAAGGTTTCCCTGGGTCTGCATGGAGAGGGGGGGGGGGAGAAAAGGAGACCTTCTCGCTCATTTTAACTTCTCTCTCCAACAAATGCAAATCAATGAATGTGTGTTTATAACAGATCCTTCTAAGAGACCCAAACAGGAGAATGCCATCACTTAAGCCAAAGGCTGGGAGAAGAAACGAACGGAGAAGTGGAGAAGGAGGGACTCCAGGAAAAAAGACAACTGGGCTGGACAATTGCCAGAAGCCCTTGGGACACAGCCAATTTGCATACAATGGAAAGTGTGGAACCCAGGGAGAGACAAGGAAAAGCCTCTCTGACCCAACTCCAAAGCATTCAGTGGGCAATGGGTCAATCCGTATTTTCTGAAACAGACGCAGTCATAAAACAATTGGCACTCATGCCATTAAGAAAAACAAAAAAACCAACAGATCTTTACAGGCAAAACGCACCTGAGTGGAGAGCAGACCAACCACATGGACTGGGATTCAAAAATTGGTATGGATATTATTCATTGTTAGCTCTTCGTCACAGGAAACTATTTACAGCATGTTCTTAGAGAAGCAAATCAGCACAGCTTTGTGCGCATGAGCTATTGTGTGGTCACAGAATAGCATGCAGGTTGGATTATATTGTAAAACCCTGAGCTGCTGCAGAATTATTTCAAACTGTCAAGGCTTTAAAGCATATTTAGAGAATATGGTTTAACGTCCTGAAGGTTGTAGAGAAATATTTAGAAGGGAGGAAGAAAATCAAAAGGGCTCCTGATTTTAAAACTGGGTTAGAATAGAATAGAACAGAACAGAACACAACAGTACAGTACAGAACTGGACAGAACGAAACAGAACAGAATAAAATAGAATAAACTTTACTGTCACTTTGAATGTACACTAATTGGCATATATTAAAAATGAAATTTAATTGCACACAGCTCTTAAAGGGTCACCACCTCCAATATTACACTACATAAACAGGACAAGATAAATAAATAATAAATAAAATACATACAAAATTATGTATATACTCACATATATTACATGACACAGAGAAACAACACAGTCTAGTTCAGATGTATAAATGAACGTGGTGAAAGAAACGAATCTCACGAGTTGGCATACAGATGGCATAATATCAAAGCTGTTACAGAATCTGGTAGTCCTGCTAGAAATACTTCGAAACCTCCACCCAGAGATGAGCAATGGAAACAGACCATAGATTGGGTGTGTGGGGTCTCCAACAATGCTTTGAACTCTAAGCACACAGCGCTTATAAGAAATACCCAGGAAACCTGGACATAAATTTATGTTTCTGTGATGAAATCAACTTTAACAAATGTAATGGAATAAACTCTACCTGGTGAAATAATTATTTTATCAACCTATCTCAACTTGGTATCTCAAGCTTCAGTTCAATCCCGACTTCAATTCCCAGCCAGCTAGCCAAAAGCCATAAAGCTTCTAAAATGGAGCATCTCTAGAGTGGCAAACCAATCAAGTATTTTATTTTTCTGAACTGACTTGGGTTGAAAATAGCATCCCCCAGTTATCTACTTTATCTGCAGACTGGAAAATGTTGTGGATTTTACTGGATGGTCAAAGTTTCAGAATTCTTCAACTTTGTTGGAGTCATTAAGAACACTAAGAAATTCTTTTCTAGGAAATTTTATTTCAATGGTTAACCAACCTGATGAACCAAACATGAAATGGGTCAAGACAGCAAGTATGATTTAGTAGTTAGAGTGGTTGGATAAGAGAGCCCCAAGTTCAAAACAACATTCAGCCATCCATTGACTTTGGGTAAGTCACTTGAAGTCAGCCCAATAGCAATAGCACTTAGACTCACATATCACTTCACAGTGCTTTACAACCCTCCCTAAGTGGGTTTACTCAGTCAGCATATTGTGCCCAATAATTTGGGTCCTCATTTTACCCACCTTGGAAGGATGGGAGGCTGAGTCAACCTTGAACATACCTCAACTATCTCAAGGAATGTTGAACTGAAGTTAACCTTGAACCTATCTCAACCTACCTCAGGGAATGTTGTTATAAGGATAAAATGATAATTGACCCTAAGTAGTAATTCTTGAGCTTCTTAAAGAAAGAAGGGATACAAATAAAATGATTATATATGAGAAAGAACTGGGCAGAACAAGAACTAAGCTGCTACTTCCTTCAACAGTATTAAAATAATATTAAATCATGTTAAGAATGGATGCCTTCAAAATAGATGTCAAATGTTTAAATTTGTACTAAAAAGGAAAGTATTTTATGAATGGGGGAATACCCATATTGATTAGAATGATCTAGTAGTGAAGTTATAACTGTTTAGTTTGGCTCGTGGTTTTTGGAAAGCAGCTCCCAACATCTAAACTTGAAGTCCAATCTGAACCTTGATTCAAATGAAAGAATCATCTTGATTTTGTTCCTAATTTTCCACCTGGTTCACAAGCCAGATTATCCTTTAAACATATTGTCTTAGTTCTATCCCTTGAATGTAGCCTCATTCTGGATCTCAGTAATCTTCCTACAAAATTGGCTAACTAACTAAACCAGGGGTGAAGACCCACAGGCTGGATCTGGCCCAGGGGGTGCTTAGATCTGGCTCTTGGGGCCACCCTAGAAACAGCGAAGGACTGGCCCGCGATGCCTCTGCCAGTGAAAATGGAGCTCAGGAGGTCTGCTCCATTTTCACTGGCAGATGGCTGCAGGAGGCTGCGTGGCCAAAAACTAGGCCTAGGGGGAACCACGCACGCCCCCGGGCTCTGTTTTCAGTGGCAGAGGGCTAGCAAAACAAACTAAAAATGAAACAAAAGGATAAATGTTTCCCCTTTTGCATTTGAGCATCCAAGAAGGGACAGGAAAGGAGAAAGAGAAAGAGGAGAGACAAAGAAAAAGAAGGGAAGATGGGAAGAGAGCAAGTAAGGAAAGGGAAGGAAGAAGAAAGGAGAATAAAGAGGGAAGGAAAAAGAAGAAAAAGAAGGAAGAAAGGAAAGGAAAGGAAGATTGTAATAAGAGGGAGGGGGACCTTAGCACTTGGTCACCACCACAGTGTCCCCAACATGAGTGATGTTGAGCTGGCCATGCCCCCCCAGTTCTCTGGAGGTCAAACATAACCCTGATGCAGCCCTCAATGAAATAGAGTTTGACACCCCTGAACATGGTAAAAACTTTCAAACTCTATGGTACATTAAAGATTGAGGTCACATGTACTAAAAGCACTATTTTCAGTTGAATCCTTAGAGCAAAGATGTCATGTTCCCTACGAGTAAAAGCTAGTTTTTTCAGTTTTAATCTGATTATTCTACTTTTAAATACAGGATTTGGTTTAGAGAACCTACATTAATAGAAGCTAATGTCAAAGGGTGATGGAAAACTGAGGTCAGCACTATGATTGGACCATGACAACATGCCAATCAGTTCTTAATTATTAAACCGATCTATCCAACTCTGTTTGATCCGACAACATTCCCAGTGATTCAACCAGAAAAATAAATGAACAATTGTACTTGGTTTAAAAATATGTGTGCTGGTTCAAGGTTGGCTGAAAATAAAGATAGGCCATTCTGGAAGCTTACTAAGTAATTCAGAAATATGTGCTTCAGCAAGACAATTCTAAGAGTGTAGGCTGTATATTGATTTTCTTCTCAGAAGAGCAGGATACGAGCTTCTCAGCAAACAAAGCAATCCTATTCCCATAATATCTAAGCAGTTAAAACAGTAGATGTGAATCTATATTCTCACAGATTTGGGTTCCTCCAGATGACTTCAAGTCTCTCCAGCTCTGGGTTGTCTCACCCTTCCATCCTTCCGAGGTCGGTAAAAAGGGGACGCAGATTGTTGAGGGGCGGTATGCTGATTTGTAAACCACTTAGAGAGGGATATAAAGCATTGTGAAGCGGTATATAAGTACCAGAGGCGGTATTCAGCAGGTTCTGACCAGTTCTGGAAAACCGGTAGCGGACATTTTGAGTAGTTCAGAGAACCGGCAAATACCACCTCTGACTGGCCCCGCCCCCATCTATTCTCTGCCTCCCAAGTCCCAGCTGATCGGCTGGGTCTTCTTTTGTTGCCCTGCATAGGAGAACGGAGCTGGAAAGCAGGTTAGTGGGGTGGGGAGGGAATGGGGATTTTACAGTATCCTTCCTCTGCCACACCCACAAGCCATGCCCCCAAGCCATGCCATTCCTACAGAACCGGTATTTGAATCCCACCACTGCTAAATAATATTGCTAACTGTAGATAGAATAGAATAGAACAGAACAGAACAGAACAGAACAGAACAGAATTCTTTATTGGCCAAGTGTGATTGGACCCACAAGGAATTTGTCTTTGGTGCATATGCTCTCAGTGTACATAAAGAAAAACTAAAATACATTCATCAAGAATCAGGAGACACAACATTTAGTGCTAGTCATAGGTTACTAATATGCAATCAAATCATACTAGGAAACAAATAAAACAATATAAATTGTAAAGATACAAGCAACATGGTTATAGTCATAAGTGGAAAGAGATAGGTAATAGGAAGGATGAGAAGAATAATAGTAATACAGTCTTAGTAAATAGTTTGACAGTATTGTGGGAATTAGTTGTTTAGCAGAGTGATGGCATTTGGGGAAAAACTGTCCATGTGTCTACTTATTCTGATGTGCAGTGCCCAAAAATGTTGTTTTGAGGGTAGAAGTTGAAACAATTTATGTCCAGGATGTACTTACTGGCATTTGATAATATGCGTCTATTTACGGGTGCATAGGCTGAACCAGGGGTGGGATTCAAATTTTTAACAACCAGTTCTGTGGGCATGGCTTAGGTGGGTGGCCATGGCTTGGTGGTCATGTGACTGGGTGAACATGGCTTGGTGGTCATGTTATTGGCTGGGTGGGGCAACTCAACATCACTCACATCAAGGCACGCATTTCCTCGCCTGGCCTCTCATGACTGTGGGGATGCTGCAACAGTAATAAGTGTAAAAAATGATCATAAGTCACTTTTTTCAGTGCCACTGTAACTTTGAATAGTCACTCCGTACCAGCAAAGGAGGGGAAAATAACTCCAGAGAAATTCCTGGGACAGGAAGTCTAGTCCTGCCAAGAATGTAATAAGGGTTAACAGAGAGGCAGTTTCTGTAAGCAACACCAGAATGTTTCCTTCCTACCTTCCTTACAGGATTAGGCCAGTAATTTCTTCTAACCACCGATTCTCCAAACTGCTTAGAATGTTAACAACCAGTTCTAGTGAATAGTTGTGAACTGGTAGAATCCCACCCCTGGGCTGAACGTAAGATGTGTTCCACAACCTCAGTCACTGTGTAAAATATTCTGTTTCTCCAACAGTGTTTCAGTGAAGGAAAGCAGATTCAGAGCCTTTTTATAGAGGGCAATCCAGTTCACCTTTGTCTCTTCTAGCCTCACTCCCAGATTGCTGGCATGTCCTTCAATTTATTGTTTTCCTCACTTTCCACTTCTACCTGGCCTAGTGGGAAAAATAGGGATGAATCATATCCACCAATTATCTTTACTGTCTTGGGCCCACATAGATCCTACTGAGAGGCATCAGGAGACTAATACAGGCTATCAATAGTCCGCTATCGTTTCATAAGTCAGGGGTGGGCAGTCTTTTGAATGGCCGGGGACTCCATTTTACATGTGAGGAGATGATTGAAGATATAGTGGGCAACGGTGCAAGCCATGTTGCACCTATGTGGCTAATGATAGGAGTCACCGTTTTATTTATTGGAAAGATTTATACACTGCCCCTATCTTTTACATCTTGGCAACCTTGCAACAATCGATTAAACTATTGATCAATAAACAATAAACATCTATTAGCGATTAAAAATGAGAATAAAGCCATTAAAATGGCAAGAGTAATATTAAACATTTGGGTAAATAAATACGATTTCAGCTCTCTTCGAAACAATGTTCAGTTCTAATAGTTGTCATGTGGAAACAGCCAAATTGAGTGTTGAGTACAAATGTTTAGGAAGGTTTTCAAAACAGGTTAAGAAAATATTTTCCCCCTTTATGTAGAAAAAGCCTGAGAAGACTTGGCCATCCTTGTTTGCTTATATGTAGGTCTTTGTTTGAAAGTAGAGAACTTGTTAGAATTCTTATGCTGTTCCTTAATCTTCTTTGTAATAAATATGATTGATCAGAGCTTTGAAAAGTTTAGATTAACCATTTCCAGTCTCAGTTTATATATGAGAAATCTGATAGGTCTAAGGCATTGAAAAAAGCACCCTGGCCATTTCACAGGGTGGAAAAGATGATCATGTAACTTGTTTGGACATATGCAATATATGACTGTACATTCAATCATGAATATAGTGAATTGGCTCAAAGGGCAATCAGCAGTGAAGCTATTTCAAACTTAGGGTCATTTACAATCTTGAAGAAAAGAATAAGATAAGATAAGATAAGATAAGGGAAGGGAGAAGAAGAGAAGAGAATTCTTTATTGGCCAAGTATGGTTGGACATGCAAGGAATTTGTCTCCAGTGCATAAGCTCTCAGTGTACATACAAACAACGAAGTGATAAGTCATAGATCATAACTCATAAGATACAAACAACAGTTGATAAATCAACCAATAGGAGAAGATAGTAGGAAAGATGAGAGGTGAGACAGATGAGAAGATGACAAGGATAAGAGCAATATTCCAGATGTTTGAGTTTAGTGTCATATTATATCCCATGACCGATTCCTTCAGACATCTAATAGAACAGAAAAGAACTATAACTAAGAAATCAGCATGGTAGTGATATTTAAAGAAAGCCAGTTTGGTGTAGTAGTCAAAGCACCGGATAGAAACTGGGAGACCATGAATTCTGTTTTAGACAGGAAGCCAGCTCGGTAACTTTAGCCAGTCCCTCTTTTGGCCCTAGGGAGATGACAATGACAAGCCACTTCAGAAATCTGGCCAAGGACTAATCCAAGCAGGCAACAGGAGTCAGCAGAGACCCAAAGGCATCAACACACACACACAAGCTCCAAACCTGGGAAAGATTTTTCCTAGTGGCTTCATTTAGGTGCTTTATAACATGGAAAACAACATAACTTTCTAGGAGTGCCACATTAAGCCATTCCAGGGGATAAAGCTGAGCAACATTAGGCATGTTCTACTTAATTCCCAAGAATTATTGGGACGAACATCTTCCAAAGCCTATTTTGCCCAAACACCTTCAGCATAGTCTGCAGTACTTTAAGACCCATAGACTTCAACTCCCAGAGTTCCCCAGGCATTATGGCTGACCAGGGAATTCTGGGAGTTGAAATCCACAGGTCTTAGAGTTGCCAAGGTTGGATACCTCTGGTATAAATCATCCATCAGGGCAACCGAGATGAAGGTTAAATCTTAACCTACACTGAAGAGATCAATACAATTGATTTCATCTAAAAATTCCTGGAGTAGCAACAGCACCACTTTCTCCAACCATTTTGTCAAATATGGAATATTGGTCATAAGCTGAATGTTGTTATAGTGATTTTAACATGATTTCTTAAGCAAGGATGCCACTAATCATCTCCTTTAAAGATTCCACACTGAAGAAAGGAGAAGTAATTATTTGAGCAATCATTGGGCAGACATCCTTAAGCAGGGGTGGGCAACTATGGCCCTTTTATGAATTATGGACTTCAACTCCCAGAATTCCTGAGCAAGCCATGATAGCTCAGGAATTTTGGGAGTTGAAGTCCACAAGTCATAAAGGGGCCATAGTTGCCCACCTCTGTCCTTAAGTGATCTTTTAAAGTCAAGCTTTAATACACTAGTGGTACGCATAGATCCAAGACCCTTATCTAGTCCATCAGAAAGTAAAGAACAGAGCTGACTCAAACAGATGTTACTCAATGGACATTTTAAGCATGATGTTGCTCAAAATGTCATCGAGTTCAGCCCAAATCTGAATGTGAAGAATTGCCCAATTGTAGATCTCGCAAGGAATAGTAAATCCCAGTTTGGGATAACAACGACAGGATCAGTGGTGGGATTCAATTTTTTTTACTACCGGTTCTGTGGGCTTGGTGGGTGTGGTGTGGCTTGGTGGGAGTGGCTTGGTGAGTATGGCAGGGGAAGGATACTGCAGAATCTCCATTCCCTCCCCACCCAACTAACCTGCGTTCCAGCTTTATTCTTGTGTGCAGGGCAACAAAAGAAGACCCAGCTGATCAGCTGGGACTTGGGAGGCAGAGAATAGATGGGGGCAGAGCCAGTCAGAGGTGGTATTTGCCAGTTCTCCAAGCTACTCAAAATGTCTGCTACCGGTTCTCCAGAACTGGTCAGAACCTGTTGAATACCACCTCTGGACAGGGTCAAACCTGAATTTGGATTTCTGCTTGGTCTTCTGTAGGTTTATTTGAGGATGTATACAGTGCAGCCGTTTGGAGGCAATTGAAATTTTATTGGACCTGGCGCTGCAAATAAAGAGATGAGGACCACACATAGCTAGTTCTCTGGTTGTCTATCCCTGTGTTAGAAGCCATGCATCTGGTGCTAGCTGTACTTGAAGAAAACTTATGGTCAAATATTGAGCCCAGTTTCTTCCATGCTCTAGCATATATTTTAAGATTACTCAACGAATGCCTATGGAGATTCTCAGTCATTCGGTGAACCAGATGTAAAATTAACATCTGGTTTGCTTGAACCGGGCTGAACCTGCTGTATCCCACCCCTGCATCCAGGTCATGGTTGTCCCAAATATGCTTTTTTTGAATAGGTAACTAGCCTTTCTGATTTTTCTTTGGAGATGTTTCACTTCTCATCCAAGGAGCTTCTTCATCTCTGATTGGATGATGGGACTGGATGGTCTTTCCATTCTCCCACCATCCAGTCAGAGCTGAAGAAGCTTCTTGGATGAGAAGTGAAATGTCTTCAAAAGAAAAAAAAACAGATAGTCCAGTTGCTTCTTCAAAAAAAGCATCTTTGGGTCTTTACTCAAGGAGTTTTATGCTCAGAGTTGGAAGTTGGAAATGGATTGAACAAAGAGATACAAGTAGTCCGCCATTTACAACAGTTCATTTAGTGACCTTTTGAAGTTACAACGGCATCGAAAAAAGTGACTTATGACCATTTTTCACACCTATGACTGTTGTGGCATCCCCATGGTTGAGTGATTTACATTTGGATGCATGACAACTGGTTCTTATTTATGATGGTTGCAGCATCCCAGAGTCATGTGGGGAAGCCAGATTCCCTTAACAACTGGGTTATCAATGCAACAACTGCAGTGATTCACTTAACAAAGTCAAAAGTGTAAAACAGGGCAAAACTCACGTAACAAATTTCTCAATGACCAACATGAATTTTGGGCTTAAGTGTGATCATAAGTCAAGGACTACCTGTACAACTTTTTTAAAAAGGCAGCTTAGCTTCAGGTGTGATTAAAAAAACCAAAACTTTAGAAGCCTTGAAGGTGGGGAATGCCAAAGCTTATTTGGAGAACACATTTCAATCTCTTCTGTCTTATTAACAGTGGGGAAAAGTAGCTCATTTGTCCCCTGAAAAGCATCTTCCGTTATTCCCCTCCTCTTAACAGAATTTTGCTCCTTCCTGATTTTGTATGATTAATACTTACAACATGCTCCAGAGTCAATATTGGCTGTATATATTTAAATTATTCTCTTCCTGAAGCTCAATGTGTATATATATTCAATTATTGGAACAAAAGTCCAAATATGATTAAATTATGGTGGAGGTATGCTTATAACCTCAACAAAGTGTGCTTGTTTCCATGAGAATAATTCATCTTAAACATGATACCGTGTATCATGGCATGAATAGTAATATCTTTCTTTAATCTCTCTCTCTCTCTCTCTCTCCCTCCCTCCCTCCCTCCCTCCTCCCTTCCTCCTCCTCCTCCTCCTCCTCCTCTTTAAATAATTTGGCCTATTCCTCAAGTACTCAGGAGAAATATTACTATTGCACTCTATATTTTATAAAAAATCTTTAAAAATGGTTGGATTTCCATTTGCCCTATTATTTAATATGATTTCTATACAGTTTGGTGAAAGCCTAAAACATTCATCCTAGAACAGATGACAAGAAACAAGTTTCAAGAAACCTACGAATGGGTTAGGAATGCAACAGCTATTTCCTGTCTGTTCTTAACTTCTTAGCGATATGTCCCAAGAAAACAGATACTTATTTAGCAATCAGCTCATGATTGGGTAGCATCCTATGGTGCTTTTTCTACTTTGTGAAAACATTCTGAGTTAAGGTTCAGTTGGTGGGATGAAAGGAGAGTGACTGGCCAACACCTGTCTTTCTTTCCTGCCCTCAGGTGCTTTGGAGAATAAATCGACCCCTTTTCTGTAACAGCCTGTCAAGTACTGGAACCTTCCTACCCGAAGCTCCCCATATAGAGACCCCTGTAGAGGTTTTAGGCAGGGCTACCAAGAACTGTCTTTTGTATCTAAGTCTTACCTGATTCTATTAATGAACAGATCCCCATCAGAAAATTCCTTCCCTGTTCTCCTGAGAAAACTTTTCACCAGTGGAGGAAAACAAATTACTGTAGACTCTAAAACCATGAGTGTGATAATCAAACAAGTTTCAGTCATCTTCTTTTACCTAAAAGCTTAAAAATTCTTATCTAAATTATTATTGTTGTTGTTGTTGTTGTTGTTGTTTAATCTTTAGTGAGATTCACAGCCTTTGGGGCTGGTTGATAGCTCAACAGCTTGAGTCCTAACCAAGGACCCAGAACTGTTAAGGTAGCATTGGAGGTTATAAGCTGTTCCAAGTAGGGTAGTTTTTTGTAGAATCAGGGTATTCAAGTCTGATAAATTCAGAATTTCCAAATAGCAAGGTACCCCTTTATTTATTGCTCCAAGGACTCCAATTACAATTGGGATAACACACGATTTCTTTTTCCAAAGTCACTCAACTTCAATTTGTAAGTCTCGGTACTTTGTGATTTTTTCTTGCTGCTTGTCTTCAATTCGTGCACCACCAGGTATTTCAATGTCAATGAACCACCCCTTTTTCTTTTCAACTTTTGTTCTGTCAGTTGTGTTGTAGGCCAAGTGCCTGTCCATCTGAATTCTGAAGTCCCACAAGATCTTGACTTTTTCATTCTCCAGAACCTTCTTAACCTGATGTTCCCAGTAGTTGTTACTATACTCAAATCCAAAATTTGGCACAATTGCCAGTAAATGATTTTAGCAACTCGGTTATGGCGTTCTAGGTAGTCAGTTTGTAAAATTTTGCTGCACCCACTGATTAAATGGTCAACTGTTTCATCTTTCTCATTACAGAGGCGGCATTTGCTGTTGGTGGTGACGTGCTGAATCTTTGCCTTCATGCAATTTGTGGCTAAGGCTTGTTCTTGAGCTGCCAAAATAAAGCTTTCAGTTTCTTTTTTCAGTATTCCTGATTTTAGCCAGTTCCAAGTAAGCTTTTGGTCCGCTTTGCCTTCAATACTTTTCAGGTATTGGCCATCCATAGTTTTGCTTTTCCAATTTTCAGTTCTTTTCTCAATTACTTCTTTTTTGTATTCAGCTTTCAACTTGGTTGCCTTCAAAAGGCATTATTATTATTATTATTATTATTATTATTATTATTATTATTATTATTATTATTACAATCCTGTAATCCGTTTCATTGGGGTGCAGTCAGGGTGACTGAATGGAGCTCCGTATTTACTGGCCAGATGCCCTTCCTGATACCTATACAGAGTTCACAGCAGATATTTTCTCTTTGAGCCCTGACAGAGAAATATCTGTTGTCGCATAAGATCAAACTCTCAGCTTCTTGAATGTGAGGCAAACATCTCCACCTCTAGGCCACTCTAAAATCTTACTTAATTTGTCAAAAAGAGAATTTGCTAGTAACAGGTCTTTTAAATCTAGCCCAGTTTTTTTTTTTAAAAAAATGCCACTGTCTTTCTATCACCACAGATACTGATGTAGGAAGGATTGTTTTTCCACTCCAGGGAAGGGATGGTAGACCCAAGGTCTGTGACCTTCACTCAGTGTATACATGATCTCATTCACCTGTCTCTCATCGAATCTATTTAGTAACTCATGCAACCGGATTAACTTAAAGGACAATAGTAGGAATATTTCAACAGCCAAACAAAATGCATTCATTGGTAACAAAAAGCAAAAGGGATGTTTTAAATGGTAATGTAGAGAAGATGCCAAAAGATAATAATTATTCTGAGATCTCTTCTCTGACACAACTGTACTGAATAGCTATTGAACTGTGTTTAAGAACTAGTCACGAATACATTTATTCTTAAAATAAATATAAAACTGAAACCAGACGCTTTCCTTTTAGATTTGATGGATAAAGAACTCAAAAGAAAAAAAAAACAGAACCATATTATTATGTACGTTGAGAACTGCAAGAATCTTATACAAACAATGGTGGGAATGGATGGTAAAGATGATGGAGTTGGCAGTAATGACAACATTGACTGTTTTAATTGAAGAAAGGAATTCATCTAGTGTTGTTTATCTACTTGGAAAGTGCTTATGGACTTTTTGCTTGAAACTGGAAAAAAACATACATCAAAATAAATCAACAAGCCAGGTTTGTTAGCAACCAACTTCGCAAATGGTAAAATAGACAAGTGCCTTAGATCAGTGGTTCTCAACCTTTTTCTTCACCATGGATTCCCTTTAAGTAAACTTTGTGGTCACGGACAGCAGTGGGATCCTTCCTGTTCCACTACCGATTTAGTGATTATGTGCCCATGCACCTTATATGAGTGAGCAGCTTATCCCACACCAGCTGAGGCCTGCAGCGCCGATCAGCTGAGGGGATAAAGAGGAGAAAAGTGCAGTGGCAGGGGGGAGGGCCAATCCTGCACTTTTCTCTTCTTTATTCTCTCAGCTTATTGTGGGAAGCTTTTTTCCCTCCTCTCAGCTGATTGTCGGAGGGTTTCTTTTTACTACCAGTTGGGCTGAACCGGTACCATTTTTTACTACCAGTTCAGTCAAACCGGGCTGAACCGGTAGAATATCACCACTGGTCATGGACCATGGCCACGGACCACCAAGATTTAAATCATAACATTTCTTCAAGCCTTTGCGGGACCCTCCATAACACTGTGGCCCCTCCAAGTTGAGAACCTACTGCCTTAGATAATAAATGCTAGAAGACAAAAAGAATAGCTCTTTGGCCATTCTTCCTGAATTCTGTGGATAATCTAGTACATTTTAAGACAGAGCTATGTAAGAGCTTATTCTGTATTATATCGACGAGGTGGAAGGAGACATTCTTCCATGGTTTTTTTTTGTTTTTTTTTTTGCTGGCCTTGCAAACTTATTGACTACATCAAGGATCTCCAAACTTGGCAACTTTGAGACTTGTGGACTCCAACTCCCAGAATTCCTCAGCCAGACATGCTGGCTGGGGAATTCTGGGAGTTGAAGTCCACAAGTCTTAATGTTGCCAAGTTTGGAGACCTCTGGACTACATTCCCACAAGACGCTTTTCTTGATTTCAGAATCCATTTTTCTGGTTATGCCCAATATGTTACACCATTGAAATAACCAAATGGGCTGAATTCCTGCATCTACCAAGCAAAAAACAACAACAGAATAAGACTTGGAAGGGACCTCGGAGGTCATCTAATCCAACCCCCTGCTCAAGCATATTCACACAAATGGCTGTCCCGTCTCTTCTTAAAAACCTCCAGTGTTCGGCATTTAACCCCAACTACCTTTTCTCCAAGGGGACTTTGAACAGGAAATCAACCTCTGCTATTCCCTACATTGCTTGAAAAGCAATCTTTCACAATCTTTCATTACTGCCCTTGTCTGAGGCTGGATAGCGATTGAAAGGATATCATAGCTCCGCAGTTGGGAAATGCAAGCAAGATGTTCCGACTTTATCCTGTTTCCTCCTTTCCTTTCCTTTCTCAAAAAGGACGAATAAACTTGAGAACTGTGCAGGGGAGTAGCAATGACATATTTTCAGCCTCTTTACAAATAGAATAGAATAGAATGGGGTGAGATGGGGTGGCGTGAGGTGGAGTGGAATAGAATAGACAATATGGAATAGAACGGAATGGAGTGGAATTGAATCAAAAATGTGGAGCGGAGTGGAGTGGAGTGGAGTGGAGTGGAGTGGAGTAGAGTAGAGTAGAGTAGAGTAGAGTAGAGTAGAGTAGAGTAGAGTAGAGTAGAGTAGA
>NW_020769310.1:6289940-6315455 GCF_900518735.1 Pseudonaja textilis | reverse complement strand
TTTCCTTTCCTTTCCTTTCCTTTCCTTTCCTTTCCTTTCCTTTCCTTCCCTTCCCTTCCCTTTCCCTTCCTTTCCTTCCCTTCCCTTCCCTTCCTTTCCTTCCCTTTCCTTCCCTTTCCTTTCCTTTCCCATGTCCTTTCCTTTCGTTTCCGTTTCCACTTTAAAAAAAGACAAGTATGATTTTGACAATGATGAAGGTGATAGTATTGATGAAATAGGAGGAGAAACCTCTCAGCAACTGTTGCTGAGATGAAAGGAAACTGTTGCTGAGAGGGTAAATGAATGTGTGAGGTGAAAAGAGGACCAATGATGTGGGAAAATATAATATATGAACGAACAAATATATGTATGTAGATATATAGGAAATATATATATTGTGAGAGAGAAATTGGAGAAATAAAATCCAGCAAATAAATCTTCCTCCCTCCCTCCCTTTCCTTCCAGAGGGCCAAGACTAATAACTTTTAGGAAGGCATCTGTAAGAGTTTGGAACATCTTTTGATTATTCTTATGGATACAGCATTAAAATTTCTACATCCAAGATGGTCTGACTTCACCTCCCTCTCTCCTACAGTCCAAGACCTAAAGATTGAGGTCTACCCACTGAGGTGCTCACTTGGGCTGAAATTCATCCTTTTTTCATGAATTAAGAAAACCCAAGAGTTGAGAGTTGAAGATTGGAGAGAAAAGTTTCTTCTTCCTCTGCTTCCTACCCCTCCCTCCACAGCCCACCCACCTACTTCTCAAGGATATTTCCAACTGGCTCCCCTCCTTCTAAATCAGGGCTCTCCAAACGTGGCAACTTTAACACTTATGGACTTTAAGTTGGAGTCTTAAAGTTGCCAAGTTTGGAGAACCCTGTTCTAAATCAAAGTCACCTAAACTGGAATGTTGCCAGCTCCATTTTATTGAGAAAAGAGAGAAAAATAAGGTGTGTGTCTCTGTGTGTATGTGAATAGAATTGTGTGTGTAAGAGGAAGCAATGTGGGTCCTTCCTCAAGGAGAATTTAATCCAGATTCCAGCATTTATACCCCCAGCTCAGATGAGTAAATTGGACTCTCCTGAGGAAACTGGGAATTGATGCCAGAATAGGGCGGGGCCTTGCAGTGGTGGACTTTGTAAATGACGTTGCCTAAACGAGTCAACGGGCACTGAAGGAGGAAATGCCAGTCTGCTGTGGACAACGTCAAGAATAATATGAAATCGTTTATGTATCTATGGGCAACCAGCAAGGTCGACACAACTACAAGTTCTTAATTGTTGCTTTTGGTATAGCTATTTTTATGGTTAGTATTATTGGTGGAAAAGACCTAGGACTGATTACCCTTATTTTAGGATTTTTGGAGAGTGCCCCTTTAACCTCAGAGGAGCCCAACAGAGGGCTGAAATGAAAGAAAAGGGGAATAATACAAAAACAAAAAACCATTAGGGTCTGGTGCCTATGGCAGTCCCTCCCTTCTGTCCCAGATGAAGTTTTACATCTGTCCCAGATGAAGTTTTATATCGGGCAAGGGAGAGAGCGGGGGGGATGGAATGCTACCGGTTTGGCCTGGTTCTATAGAACCGGTAGTTCTGAAAAGCAGCAGACACCAAACCGGTTCAGTGTGACAATTTTTTGGTTGGTTGTTTGGCCCACCCGCCCGCCTGGGCTCTTGGCTGTCCTGTATTTCCTGCTTTTTCAACCTCAGCTGCTTCGCGCGGCACAGCTGAGGTTGAAAAAGCAGGAAAGAAGAGGCTTTTCAAATGTTGTGCATCTGCGCACAGCGCTTGTCAGCTGTCCAGGCGGCACAGCTGATGTTTTTTTTTCCAAATGCTGTACATGCAAAATGCACTGTCACTGAACCGGTAGTAGCACCAGTTAAATCCCACCCCTGGGAGGGAAGGAGAGTGAGAGAGAGGGAGGGAGGGAGAAAGAAAGAACGTCAGTCTGTTCTGAACCAAATCGATTTGAGCAGATGCATTTCCCCAACATGTGAACCATTAATCCAGGTCAATATTTTGATATTTCAGCTGATGTGCAGTTCAGCCCTTTCGGCTACCTTATGGATACTGTACACAGTGCGAACCCACAAAATGTGTGAGTTCAACTACTGGATAAAGTGTGAAGGCAGTGTGAATACAATCAGGAGTGGGCTTCAAAAATTTTAGCAGTGGGTTCTCTGCCCAATTGCTGGGTGGGCGTGGCCATGGTGGGCATGGCCTAGTCGGCCTTCTGCACTATGTGTGTGTGGGGGGTGTTTTTGCCCTCCCCGGGCTCTGGAGGCTTTCCTTGAGCTTCCGGGAGGGTGAAAATGGCCTCCCTGGGCACTGGAGGCTCTCTGGAAGCCAGAAACGGGCCCATTTCCAGCCTTCCCGAACTTCCAGAAGGCCCGTTTTTTGCCTGAATCTCCACACACACCCTGCACTTACCTGCATCCAAAATGGGCCGCGTGGGGATTCCTGGGAGGTGAGGGGCAGGAAGGATTTGGGATTTGGGCGGTTCTCTGAACTGCACAGAATCTTAGCTAGGGGCTGTCCTGAACCCCTGTGAACCCCCAGCAGCCTGACCCCTGAATACAATGCCCAGTGAGGAAGGAAGTGGGCTTTTTTTCCCATTCTCTTGGCCATCCCAAGTCAAGAAATTTGGGTGAAAGGGATGAGGGTGTAATTTCTAGCTAAATATTGACAAAAAGGCCCAACCAAACCTTCATGGACCCAAAACAGTGTTTCTCAACCTTAGCAATTTGAAGATGTGTGGACTTCAACTCCCAGAATTCTCCAGCCAGCATGGGGGATTCTATCTATTCTATCTCTCTTAATTTCTCTCTATTTATTTCTATTTCTATCTCTCTTAATTTCTCTCTATTTCTATCTCTCTTAATTTCTCTCTATTTATTTCTCTCTCTATTTCTATCTCTCTTAATTTCTCTCTATTTAGTTCTCTCTTAATTTCTCTCTATTTCTCTCCATTTCTCTCTCTCCATTTTTTTATTTATTTTTCTCTTTTTCATATTTATATGATCACCCATCTCACAAAATATATCTCTATAATCAAACTATAGCTACAATTTTAAAGATTCAGCAGATACAAAATTTAAAATTATTATTGAAGGCTCGAAGGTCACAGATCACACATCATAGAGCCTCCTCCTCATGGGGTCACGATCGCCATTATAGGCTCCTTCTGTTGTTAACAAAACTCTATTGTTCAGAAGGACATGTCTACCTTCTAGTATGAAAAAACCACAGCCTCCCCACCAAGTGTGGGATTCTGAGTTCCATAACTCCTTGACCAGTAATGCACATTGTCATTGTGGCTGAAGACCATGGGAATAGAAATTCTACACATGTGGCTAATCTTGTAAGAAGACTAGTGAAAAAACCTGAGTAAAGATCTGGGAAATCCTTGGGTTAAAACCCTTCCCAGAAGAAATACGCTTTGTGTGAGCCCTTTTGTTCTTGGCTTTGACACTCCTCTGCTTGGCAGAATTGCAGTGGATTATACTGAGAAGGTATGTTTGGGGCATTTTGGACAAGGAAAAGATGCTGAATAGGTTATTGTCCATCCAAGACTTTTGCTACAATTCTCTTTTCAAACTTCTGTTTTTTCCCCTCAGCTTAATAGACCGGTCCTAGCTTCCCAATCCAACAGGCCTCTGTTTTGTCCTTGCTCGTCCTATTTCCTTCTCCTTTCCTCCTTCTGTCAGGCACAAGGGAAGTCTGTGTGTGTGTGTGTGTGTGTGTGTGAGAGAGAGAGAGAGAGAGAGAGAGAGAGAGAGAGAGAGAGACAAAGACAGAGAGACAAAGAGACACACAGAGAGAGACACAGAGAGACGAAGACAGAGACACACAGAGAGACAGAAACAGAGAGAGAGAGAGGGAGACACAGAGGGCGAGACACAGACAGAGAGACAAGGAGACAGAGAGAGAGAGAAAGATACACAGAGAGAGAAAGACAGAGACAGAGAGACAGAGGGAGACACAGAGAGGGAGACACAGACAGAGAGACAGAGGGAAACAAGGAGACAGAGACAGAGAGTTAGAGAGACAGACAGACACACACAGAGACAGACACACACACACAGAGAGTGTCCCATAATGCCAGTTGTGATATCCACAACAGCTTGACCAGCAACGTATTAACAGGTGATTAGGCCTATCTGCAGATTGTTCCAAAAGACTCTCCTCCAATTCAGGTCCCAAGAGGTTTCCCTTTCTTTCTGCTTCCCCTCCTGGTCATTTGGTGACCTCTCTTGAGGTTGACCTCCTCTACGAGATCGCTCCACTGTCATCTGATACAAATGGCTCCCGTCATGAAGAGACTGGCCTCCGGAAGTCCTTGCGCTTTCAATGGAGCATCTCCGAGGTGATGATCTAATCAGCTGCCTTCATCCATCGATAGCCGAGTCCACTCTAACCTTTGCTTCCTGGGGCAGAGAAAAAAAAAACCCAAAGGTCAGCTCCTTTCAGCAGAACTGGCCAGTCAAGGGCAGTTGTATTTTTTTTTCCAGTGAGCTCCCGGCTTTTATTCTGAACACCAGCAGGTTGAGTGAAAGCCAATGACACACAATCTCACTTAAAGTGAATGAAAGGACAACAGCAACAACACACACACTCACAGAGGGAGATACCATTCACTTCATTAATCGTTTGAGTTGATGGTTTTAAAAAGGTTTTCTCCCTTGGAAAACACCCTCATGCCCTTATTATTATTATTATTATTTCATTTTAAGCGGTAAAATGTAAGATTTGCACCTTGCATCCAATCTGCAAGTCTATTTGCTCCACAGAAAGTGCTCCCCCCAAAAAGGATTAAATCCCAGATCGTGCATATTGGGCAAAAATCCCAGCTCCTTTTCTGGATCAGTTCTGGTTCTTTCGATCCCCTTTCCCCCCCACAGCAGCTTCCTATGTTTGACTTGGAAACTTGCCTGTTACTAGTTTTGTTGTGGTTAGCCGGCAGCAGGTGCGGACGGTGGGAGAGAGTGAGGACTTGGATGAGGGGCCGGGAGTGGACTGCTGCCTTCAGGGATTGTGGGGGCTGGCAGCAGCAATGAGAAGTTTCCCAAGGAGCCTGTGCCAAGTGCATGTGAGCACAGGAGGATTCATAGAAGAGAACAGCTGGAGCAGCACGGACAACTCGGGAGTAAGGATGCAATGTAATGGCCCCTCCCTCCAGGGAACATAAGCCTGGTTTCAAAAGATTTTTTGCCTTTGCAGAAGACAAAAATGCTCTAAGGACCCAGCATCCGTGTAAAGTGTCTGGCTTATCTGAAGAATTCTGTCAAGGCTTTTCTGGTTGGACTAATTGGCTGCAAGCCATCTTTTATCTACGAAGAAGTTTTTTTTGTAGATTAAAGCTGTGAAGGTTTGAGTTGCTGCGTTTGAGATTTTCTTGCTGGTACCAGGGTTGGGTTAGAACAAGTTTGTATGAATTCTGATGACAATGTTTCCCAGATGTTTTGATATAGAAATGAGTGAGGAGGTGCAGAGGAAAGGAAAAAGGAAGACACAGACAGTGGAGCTGAGTTTCAGAAATCAGGAGTGGGCAGACAATACTCAGGAGATTAGTTTTCCTTCATATTCATTTTCCTTTCCTAATCTGTTATTTGAGTTTCTTGATATACCATAATGGCAACAACTGGCTGATCTTCTGCAGGCATTTCAGGCATCAAGATAAAAAAACAAACCCTAAACTGGAAGTTTTTAAGAAGAGACTGGACAACCACTTGTCTGAAATGGTACAAGATCTCCTGCTTCAGCAAGGGGCTAGAACAGAAGACCTCCAAGGTCTCTCTCTCAACTCTGTTATCCTGTTATTCATCTATGTTTTCAGTAGATAACAAAGCGTCTTATTTAAAAGCAATGTATTCTTAGGTACACAATTCAGTTCATGCTTCTAGCATGTAATTCAACAAGCCAGCGCAAATTCCCAACTAAACTTACTTTTGTTGAAAATATTGAAAAGAATTGTTTCAACTATTGGGAGAAATATCCACCTGGTTCAGTTCCAAGCCAGGAGAAGGACACAGGAAACATGGAGGCTGATTGAAAAGATGGTTAATGATGAAGCAGAACCACCAAGCACATGTGATTCTGGGTAGCTGACCACATGGAGTTGAACGTGGAAGGTTTTTATACCTTCTCTTGGGCTTTGCATCTGAGCTTCCTGTTCCTGTGCAAGAACATGTATTCTATTGGCTGTTATCAGACTCCCATGGTGCCATTTACAAATCTTAGGAATTTGTCTGAGCTAAGCTTGGTTGAAGTTTGGCAGATGCAATGAAGGGGCTTTGGGCAATTCCTATTGTGGCTGAGGGCTAATCCTACCTTTGTTGGATATTGGGTATTTTCTTATGAATAGAGCTAGCTATCTCATTAACTCTTAAGTGCTGACATCTGCTGGGGGCTATTAAGGAAGGTGGAGGCTGCTTTCCAAGAGCATGTTTCTCCAATTTCTCATCCAGGGAACTATAATATTCTGCCTTTTTAATATTTCTCCAAATATTTCATTTTTCTAGGAGAAGGGTAGGTGCTAACATTCTACAATACCAATTTCTTAACTGCAATAATTATGCAATTATTTTTTTTTTTTGGAAAAAAGATAGGGATGAGCAAAGAACACACTTTGGGATACAATCTGGCTATAGGGAATCCCCCTTATTTCCCTCTGACTTCATTAGGACAATGTGTAGGTTTTTAATGCTCCTAATGAAAACTGTGAGAGAACATTAAACATGTTAATTTTGGCTGGATGGTGTCTTGTAATTAACCAAAGCAAATATTTTCAGATATTTTCAAGTAGTTCTTGACTTGTGACCCTTCATTTGGAGATCTTTTGAAGCTATAACAGCATTGACAAAAGTCAGTTTTAACTGGTCATTGCACCGATGACCAGTGCAGCATTCCCCACGGTGACATGATGAAAATTCAGGTACTGAACCATTGGCCTGTATTTATGAGAGTTGCAATGACTCAGGGTCACGTGATTACCGTTTGCAGGTTTCCTAACCAGCTTCTGACAAGCAAAATCGGGGGTGGGGGTGGGGGGGAAGCTGGATTCATTTAACAACTTTGTGATTCTCTTAATGACCTAGGAAAAAATGGTAATCAAATTAGGCATCTCACTTAACAACAGCCTCACGAAGCAATGGAAGTTCTGCTCCAGATTGTGGCTGTAAACTGAGGAGCACCTGTATATTATATAAAAGAGCAGTGGTGGTGCAGTGGTTAGAATGCAGTATTACAGGTCAATTCTGCTGACTCCAGCAGTTGGGCAGTTCGTTGTGTCATTTAAGTGGAGTCTCTGGAAGGAATGTGAGCTCAGTATTTATGTGCATGTACGTTGGTATATATAATGTATGCCCTGTAAAACTTGATTCATTGGTCAATCTCTAGATTGGGGTTCCCCAAACGCTTTAACTCATCCACTTTTTTTAAAAAAAAGTTCATATTGTTCCTTGATTCCTTCAAATAATTATAATAGAAAAAATAATTTAATAGATTACTTTAACTAATAGCACTATGAATAAACCCTTCCATTCCCCACCATCCAGTCAGAGCTGAAGAAGCTTCTTGGATGAGAAGCGAAACATCTTCAAAGAAAAACCAGAAAGTCCAGTTGCCTCTTAACAGATAACAGATAATTAGAGTTGGAAGGGACCTTATAGGTCATCTAGTCTAACCCCCCCACCCAAGCAGGAGACCCTACACCATTTCTGACAAATGGCAGTCCAATCTCTTCTTGAAAATCTCAAGTGATGGTGCTCCCACAACTTCTGAAGGCAGGCTGTTCCATTGGTTGATTGTTCTCACTGTCAGAAAGTTTCTCCTTATTTCCAGGTTAAATGTCTCCTTGTTCAGTTTCCATCCATTATTCCTTGCCTGTCCTACAGATACTTTAGAAAATAGCTTGACCTCTTCCTCTCTGTGGCAGCCCCTCAAATATTGGAAGCCTGCTATCTTGTCTCCCCTGGTCCTTCACTTCACTAGACTAGCCATGCCCAGTTCTTGGCAACCATTCTTCATATATGCCTTAGTCTCCAGTCCCCTAATCATCCTGGTTGCTCTTCTCTGCATTTTTTCTAGAGTCTCAACATCTTTTTTATAGTGTGGTGACCAAAACTGGATGCTGTCCTCTAGGTGTGGTCTTACTAAGGCTTTATAGAGTGGTAGTAGTACCTCACTTGATCTTGATTGTATCCCTCTGTTAATGCAACTTAGGATTGCATTAGCTTTTTTGGTGGCTGCTGCACACTGCTGGCTCATATTTACCTGGTTGTCCACTAAGACTCCAAGATCCCTCTCACAGCTCTTGAAAAAGCACAAGTGGCCTGTAAAAGTAAAACAAATCAATTATGTTTTTTTAGCTTATTTTCTGAAAAAGTATGCTGAATGGAAAAGTATTCTTGCTCAGGGATTCTATTTTGTGTATAGGACTGTTGGATGGAGAACACTACAAAATAGTTGATAAGGAAGACAGAATGGTGGAAATAAAATGCCTCTTCAAGGGAATGTGAAAGAGGGCGCTGATTTGTTAACCATTGCTCTCTTTCTCTCTGTTCGGAGAATCCATCCCTGCCAAGGGGAGAGGAGAGACAGCGAGGTGTCCAGACCTTCAGCAATCTTCTCCCCCACAGAAGAATATCATAAGCACCCCTGAAATCCCCTTCCTGCTCTCCCAGATTGGAACCAGCATCTTCCCCAGAGTGGAGATGCTGGTTGTGGCCCCCAGATTCCAGGGCGCCCCCCCGCAGAGGGGGCCCTCCTGCATGCGGACTGGTCCCCTTCCTCTAATACAGTGGTTCCCAAACTTTTTCAGTCCAGCTGTGGCCGTCAGCAATTGTCGTGTATGCGTGTGATGTCGCACATGCGCAATAAGGACTGACTGGGCAGGGAACGGAGGAGCGGGTGGAAAGGAGTGTGGCCAGCTATGGGCCCATTTTATTGGTTCTCCAAACTACCGGGAATGGTAATGCACTGGTAGAATCCCACCCCTGAATTGGGACCCACCTCCAGCACTCCTCTGCCACCCCTTGTCTCTTATCGCCCCTTTAAGTCATCCCAATGCCCCCCCAGGGGGCGGTACCACACACTTTGGGAACCACTGCTCTAATAAGACTAATAATTGGACTCCTGCCCAAGTGCATCACTCTAGGGAGAGGGACAATCAACAGCCCAGCAATGGTGCCTTCCTGCTGGCTGTTTTCCAGGTTGCCAGGGTTGCTTTTCCTCCTATGTGGGGAGATATCGGCCAGCTGGTCACCGCCATTTTGTGAGCTGAGTCTCTTTCTGTATTGGCAGTGTGGCAGCAATTGCAGTTCCCATGGGCCTTGGCACAGGGTGCCATTATCTGCATCCTGGGAGCTATTCTACATGCTAATTGTCCTGTGCACAAATTGTCCAGGGTGAGGGGATGTGGGAGGAGCAGGGGTGGGATTCTACAGGTTCGCACCTATTCTAAGCAGTTCGGAGAACTGGTTGTTAGAAGAAATTACTGGCCTAATCCTGTAAGGAAGGCAGGAAGGAAACATTCTGGTGTTGCTTACAGAAACTGCCTCTCCATTAACCCTTATTACATTCTTGGCAGGACTAGACTTCCTGTCTCAGGAACTTCTTTGGAGTTTTTTCCCCCTCCTTTGCTGGTACTTTGCTTGTGTGGAGTGACCATTCAAAGTTACAGTGGCACTGAAAAAAGTGACTTATGACCATTTTTCACACTTACGACTGTTGCAGCATCCCCATAGTCATGAAAGGCCAGGCGAGGAGATGCGTGCCTCGATGTGAGTGATGTTGAGTTGACCATACCCAGCCAATAATATGACCACCAAGCCACACCCACCCATCACATGACCACCTAAGCCATGCCCACCACCTAAGCCACACCCACAGAACCGGTTGTTAAAATTTTGAATCCCACCCCTGGGGAGGGGTGTCCGGTAAGGAACACTCAGGGCGTGGAGGCTGTGGCAGTGCACCATGGAGGGGTGGGTGGGACAGTCCATAGGGGGAGGGGTGACCATGGGGGATAAGCTGGATGGGTGGAGCATGGCAAAGTGACTGGGGCGAAGTGCCTGTGGCCAATTGTCCTAAACCCCATGCATCTTTCCCTCCAAATTTAGAGACGATGAATAAAAGCTGTGATAATGAACAGCCCACTGAAGACCTGCAGAACCATGTAATGTTACATGTAGTGTTAATGTTACCTGGTGTCATCCCAACTGCATTGACCCATCCCACCGAGTCAAACAAGGAGGGTATGCTGTGTTTCTCATTGTCCAAAGAATTTTGACTGGTGGAATCTAAGGAGGAGGGCCTTCTGTGTAGTTGCCACCCATCCTCTTACCATCCATCTTACCTTCAGAGATGAGATCAGTCCCCATTCTTCTGGTTTTCCAGCTGAGTGTTAAGACTTGGCTCGAGGGCACTCCCTCTGCCTTGTTGATTTTCTTTTTAGCCTTTTGAATGTTTAAACTTCGATTTACATTTCTAACTTGTAATGTTTAACTTTGTTCTTAATCCTGTTTTTTTTTTTATATTCATGAGTTTATATGGTTCTGTTATGTTGTTGTAAACGGACCAGAGTCACATGCTATAAGTGAGATGGCCTGTACAAAAATGTAATCAATAAATGAAATATAAATATAAAGTATTAGAATACAAAGATTGTATAACATTGCAAGGTTGACAAAATCAGAAATGAGGAGGTGATAAGCCTCCTGGGAAAGCCAAGGGTAATCATCAAAACCATTAAAAAGCAAAAGGTAGAATATTTCAGACGTGTGATGCGACACTCGGAAAAATAAGGCCTACTTCATTTAATCCTCCAAGGAAAGATTGAAGGTAAACAAGTTCCAGGCAGAAGAAGAACTTCATGGCTTCAAAATCTAAGGGACTGGTCTGGATAAAACTCAACAGCACTTTTTTTGTGTAGCTGTTGATAAAAATAAGATCGGCAACATGATCGCCAATGTCCTATGATGGATATGACACAAGCAGAAGAAGAAGAATGTTGCAAAATGATTTGGAAGAAATACTTCCAACCTCAATGTTGTTCTGCTAGTTTTAAGTAGCTTGGCTTTTTCCAATCATTTGCACAAACCTGAAAACACTTTCTGCTTGCAGCAGAATCATGTCAGGAAAATAAATAAATAAACCAAGTAACCAAGCTTTACTGAATAATAGACAAGTACTGCAGGGGTAAAAACCTGAAAGAATTTTACTCAAACCATTTTCAAGGCATGAGCTGTCCTATAAGATACTTTTTTATTGTGGAGTCGATCTTGGAATTCATACTATTTGGACAACGCTGTCATCTAAAGATTCATAATGCATTTAAAATCTAAGTGATGCAAGGTTGGAGGGGTTTTATTCCCTGCAATTTCACAATCTGTTATATCCAGCATTAAAACTATTGTTCAATTCCACAATATTTTTGTTTTGGACAAACACAACCAAAGTCCAAGAACTGATTTCTGAAGAAAGTCAAAACTAGCTTGCTTTATGCTATTTTCACATTTGCTTTATGTACACTAGTTTTTCAAACCAAGGGGCACGTAGCAAAATAGATGGTTATAAATCATGCACATTTCTTTAAGACGTGATTTTTGCATCAAAACAGAAAATATTAGTTGTTTTAAAAAAATCTACTTCAGGCAATGCTGAGCTATTGATCCTGAAGTTGGGTTCCTTAATGAAATTTGCGGCTCTAAAATATTCAAATACTGAAATATTAGTGATGAAAACCACATGTAAATAAATTATTGCAGTCTGACCCTTGCTTTGTCAATATATTTCTGAATTCCAATTTCTAATGCTTGAATGACTTATCTTCCTTCCTTCCTCTCTCCCTCCTTCCCTCCCTCTTCCTCTCCTCTCCTCTTTTTCTGAGACCATTAAATTGAAATCAACAAGAAACAGGAGGTAAATATCTTGAAAATGAGAGCCAATAAAACAAACCTGGGGAATCTGGTCTTTCAGTTATTGAACTACACAACCCAGCATCCCATACTATTAGCTATGGACTAATCGGGACTGTTGGTTATTATGTTTCAACAGCTTAGGAAAAAGCAAAAATCCTCATTCCTTCCAGGTGCAAATTCTGGTACAGTGCAGAAAGCTGAACCTTTCTTTGTTCTTTTGAAAGAAAGATTTGTTGATATTAGAGGGAAACAAAGCATACATATTCCTGCTCTTCATTCTTCCTGTTGCTGTTGGAACAGAGATGCAATCAAAATTTCCACTGCTGCAAATGATACAATTCCTGAAGATTTTCATTGAAGGAGGTCTGGTGGATCTTCTTAGCTGTACTCTTACTTTAATGTCTACATACATCAGAAAAGACCAAATCCCATAGTGTCAATATAACAAGCACAGACACAGCACAGGACGTGATTATCTCCATGTTCACCCCTTCAAAACTAGTGACTGGTCAGTAGGCTTTCATTAAGATAGAGGTGAGTAATACTTTTGTATAGGAAAGCACTTTTGTTAATAAGACCACAGAGCAGTGGTGGGATGCTGCTGGTTCACACTGGTTCTAGTGAACCGGTAGCACTGGTGAGCAGTTGCCCCCACCCAATGGTGTGGATTGCCACACCAATCATGCCTACCGTCCCTGTCCCATTGGTTTTTTTTAATTTTTCTTATAAGTATCTATCTCATGTATTCAAAACTATGTTTATTCTTATACCTGTATCGTGTAAGTGATTGACAAATCAAATAAATACTAAAAAAAAATACTAAATTTAGTCCATCCATGGCTGATTTCTTTAGCGGCACCTAATTACAATAACTGAGTCAAATCACCACTTTGGAGTTACAGGGTCTCAACCACTTTTCCAAGACATTTTTGGCATCCTTATGCACCTGTGTCCTGTGGAAGCATATTACTAACCTCTTCTTCATCTGCCTAGAATTCATGAAAGAATATGACTGAAGCACTGAAACCAAGAATTGCGTGTTCTGTACTGACAGTTCTTGGCAGTGACTGCTGTAATGGAGTGTCTCATTTTGGAGCTAGATTTGTTATTTTTTTCTTGGAAGACAAAGTATGCCAACTGGTCAATTTTAGGTTCAGGTATTTCCACAAGATGGCTATGGGAATGAAGTTAATTTAATGCTTACAATGGCTGAGTCTCATTGGGGTTAAATCCAACCCTTGGGAGTTAACTAAGTTGGTCAATAAAAACAGAGTGTGCTTAGAAGTGGGATTTGCCTGGCTCAATCAACCGAGTTAATGGCCATGGAGAGAGAGACGTTTGAGAGGTTTCCAATATTGGGCTCTTTGGTATAATTGAGTGTTGACTCCCATGTTGGCTAGAGATTATGACAAGTCAACTGAAAGGTTCTGTGGGAATATTCTGAAGAGACAGGAGAAAGAAGACCCACAATTATGATTTGGTGGGTGCACTTTGCGTGTGCACACACACTTTGCGCATGCACGGGCACCAGATTTGCACTTTGCACATGTGCAGAGGCTTTCCTACTCACCTACTGAAATCCCTATAGCTTCAACTGCTGTGCCGTGCAAAGCAGCTGCGCTTCAAAAGCAGGGAATAAAGGTCTGGCGGGCAGGTGGGCATAACAGCAGCTAGTCAGAGAGAACTGGTTTGGTCTTGGCTGATCTTCGGCACTACCGGTATGCCAGAACCAGGCCAAACCAGTAGAATAGCACCACTGCCTTGTGGAATAGAGTCTGGGCAACTGAATGGAGCCGAGTGTTTACTGGCCAGATGCCCTTCCTGTTGCCAATGCAGAGTTTTTTCAGCATGTATTCTCCGTGTGCCCAGAGAGAGAAATATCTGCCTGTACCTAGGATCAAACTCACAGCTTCCTGACTGTGATGGTAGATTTTCTCCATGAAAGCCTCAGATAGGGCAAAACAAAAAAATGGGAATGAAGAAGTGGAGATTTGTGTAGTTGAAAAAGCAACTCATGAAACTATGGGCAAGAGTTAAAATGGCTGCCAGCTACCCTACTACCTATGGCTGCTTGTGGAAAGAAAATGGATCCAGGTAATACCTACTGAGAATGGTGGCTTACTATTGCCGGAACCACTGACAGTGTCGATCTGAAACCTGACAGGAGAGCGATCTCTTAGAGATTGAACTTCACTAACATGGAGGGAACTCCTCCCACCACCCAATGGATTACAGGTTAGAATTGCACAGATAAGCAATTAATCATTTTAATTAATTGATTCGCATTGATTTTAGATGGATAAAATATTTCTGAAGCAAGATTACATCATGGTTTTTGGATGCAACACATATGTCATAGCAGTGATCCTATTTGAAGATACATTCACATTTATTATTGGATGAGGAGAAGGGACAAGCACCTCTTTCACTTTGGTGCTTTGTTTATTTGATAAACATGTCTTGCAAAACGCATGTCTGTGTGTTCACACATGTGCATCTAACCCAGCCAACTCATGCTGCAACTGCTGTTCGGACAAGCAGGAATACTCTTTTAATTGCTGTGATTTTTAAAAACCCTTGTTACAAAAATGTCATCAATCAAATGCTGTATCCTTTTTCCTCATGCTGGGGAATTCTGGGAACCACACGTCTTGAAGTTGCTGAGTTTGACAAAAGACAGTTTTAGTGGAATAAATATTAAGAACCATATTCCCAGGAAAGCAGCGATTTACAGTGGATTAGAGCGTAGATATGGCATGAGTTATCCAAAGAAAAATTCTAAAAGCCACTCCAGGTTTTGGGGAAAAATCTTTTGAATCATGGAATCCTTGGTTATCTCTGAGCTTAGTTTCATTACCCGACTAGGTAGTCCCAAAGGTGCTTTTTCAAGAGGCAACTGGACTTTCTGGCTTTTCTTTGAAGACATTTTGCTTCTTATCCAAGAAGCTTCTTCAACTCTGGATGGATGGAGAGGAAGCTTCTTGGATGAGAAGTGAAACGTCTTCAAAGAAAAACCAGAAAGTCCAGTTGGCTCTTGAAAAGGCACCTTTGGGACAACCACCACCTGGATGACTGAGAATCTCAACAGACATTTACCCAGCTAGGTAACATCTTCAGTATAGCCTGAAGTGTAGCATCTTCTTCATAGCGTGCTAGCAGTGCTGAAGATACAACCTAATTGGGCGATGAAATGTCTGCAAGAAAACAACCAAGCTCAGAAAGTACCAAAGTCTCCACTGTTCAGCCCCGAGCTACAAATATTCTTTTCTATTGGTACTTTTAATTCCATCAGAGAAGCATCTGTAGCATATTCACTGAAGCAGTGATATGGCATCTGGATACTTAGGGTTGATGTGATGACCAGGGGATGTGCACCAAGTCTTACTAGTTCATTATTTCTTAGAAAATAATTCTTCAATAGGAACAATGATGTAATCCAATAAAGCATCAAGGAGCAGAAGGGCTACCAGATATAGGCTGCAGAAAACAAGACAGTCACTAGATGGCAGAAGAGTAATGCAGAACTACTGCTTCTCTGCTGCCATCTAGTGTCATCTGAATTTTTTGCGGCTTAAATTTGACAGCCCTAATCAATTTCAGCAGTCACTTTATCTTAATGGAAAATTGCACAAATGCCCAACATCTCATTGTAAGATAAAGCAAAATTCTGAAATATGGAGCATAATGGACATCTTGAAAATCACCCTTCTTTGTAATTCACACTCATGGCCTCATCCATTGAAGAAATGGAAGGGGTTTGTCCCAGGAAGTTTTTTCCCCCCTTCTTTGTAAACAGTGTTTGAGAAAAGACCAGATTACTCCAACTTCTACCTTGCTATGTACAGAGAACCATAGAGATGGCCTTGGATAAGGAATTTAACAACGTTAAACAAAGATGAATTAAACTCAGGAAAAGAAAAATGCTTTAGAAAGAGCCTTAAAATGACTCTGCCTTGACACTGTTTAGTATAAGGAAGGAAGGAAAATACTGTTAGGCTTTTAAGGATCTTCCTAAGCCTTTTGAGGTATGCCAGGACAGAAAACAGATTTAACAGGAACTACTACTAGAACTGCACATAGATACAATTTGGGAGCAGGCAATCACTAATCACCACTACCACCATCATCATAGCTATACATCTGACTAACTGTCCTAGAGATGCTTTTTCAAAAGGCAAATGGACTTTCTTGGTTTTCCTTGAAGACGTTTCACTTCTTATCCCAGAAGCTTCTTCAGTTCTGAACTTCAGAACTCAAGAAGCTTCTTGGATGAGAAGCGAAATGTCTTTAAGGAAAACTAAGAAAGTCCAGTTGCCTTTTGGGGAAAAAAAAACAGCTATGGGACATCTATGACTTGGTTGACTGAGAATCTCCATAGACATATGACTAAGTGTGTGTCCAACAATAATAATGCCACCTGATTGAGAGCTGTCACCTAGAGACAAGGAAGATCAAGGAAGCACTGGAAATAATAAAGCAGCAAATAACAGCTATAGCCAAGAAGGTCAGTAAATATGAAGCTTGAATTGCACATTATAGGCAGAATTTCCAATTTCAGTTGAATCAGAAGCACTTCTATCAATCCATCAATGGAGAAAGTGAGCAATGAACCAATGAAGACCTGACAAAGAAGAAACAGTGCAGTTCTGGATGCAAATACGGCCCACCCAAAGAAATACAAGAATAATGTAGCTTCAATAAAGAACAAGAAGAAAAAAGAAGCTAAAATGAATTAACTTGCAATAACAACAGAAACAGTGGACAAAAGGTCAAGGAAGATCAAGGATTGGTCAGCACCAGGTGAAGATGAACGGCATGGTTTTTGGTTGAAACATCTGGCTGATCTACACCTACTCATTGGCAAGCAGTTTAACAATTAACTACACCAAGGTGAAATTGAAGCTTGGTTAACAACTGGCAAAAACTATCTGATAAGATCTAGCAAATGAGGCATTACAGGCAATTACAGGCCAATTACCTGCTTACCAACAACTTTCAGGTTGCTAACGGATGTGGTAGTGAATGCAATCCAACACTGTTTAGTTGAAAACCAGCTCTTTCCACTTGAGCAAAAAGGAAACTGTTCAAACAGCAGAGGAACAAAAGATCAGTTCCTAAATTATAAGGTGATTCTGGGAAATTGCATGAGAAGGAAGACCAACCTGGATGTAGCTTGGATTGCAAGAAGGCATTAGACTCCCTGTGACATGATTCGATAATCAAATGCCTAGAAATAACAGGAGACAACAGAAAACATCAGCAGCTTTGGGCAAAGATCAATGGAACAATGGAAGCCACTGTTGCTGATCAATGGTGATAGATTGGAAGAGGTTAATATCAAGAGAGGAATTTTTTAAGGAGACTCACTCTCACCACTAAAGTTTGTCATTTTCATTTGATTGATTCCTCTGTCAAACAATACTGAACCAGTCAGACTATGACTATCAAACATCTGTCAAGTTATTTTACTTCTTTACATGGATGGTCTGAAGCTGTATGGAAAAAAATGCCACCTGAAATAGAATCACTGTCTAACCCAAGCTATATTGTAAATATTGTCCAATAGAGTTTGGACTGGACAAATATGCCACCCTTACTATCAACAGGGAAAAAAATAGCAACAACTGAAGATATCAAGATACCCTATAGAAATAACATCAAGAGTGATGATGAAGTAGATCACTACCAATACCTGGGCATCCTTCACACTGTCAATATCAAGCACACTGAAGTTAAGAAGGAAGTAATGAATCCATCAGAAGAGTGAAGAAGATCTTAAAGACCAAACTCAGATGCAGAAATGCTGTGGAAGCGATTAATATCTGGGCAATTCCAATCATTAGATACACAACTGGAATAGTGGAGTGGATGCAAACTGAGCTAAAAACTTGGGTAGGGAGACCTGAAAAATAATGGCAATGAATCTTGCCTTCATCTACATAAGGATGATGACACACTCGATTTACCAAGTAGGTGCATATGAAATGTTGCAAGGTCACAAGATAGTTGAAAAAGAAAACAGGGCATTGGAAGAAAGAAAGAAAGTTTTAAAAAGATGCACTGAAGCTAATATACCACGAAGGCTTACTGAATCTCAAAGAAATCAAATTAGCCTATTAAGAATGACCCAACAAAGAACAGAATAGAAACATGAGGAAGCAAATTAATATATTGCCAGTGCATTAAAAAACCTAACAAGTCAAGCAGATAACAATAAGGCGTTATAATAACTAAGAACAGGAAAGTCAAAAAAAGTATCAGAGGGGCTAAATCTGGCTGCACAAAACCACATCTTAAGAATGATTGCATATAAAACCAGAACTGAAAAGACAGCAATAGACACCAACCCTTCCTCTGCAAAGAATCTGAAGAAACAGTGGATTACTTGGTTACTTGCTGCAAGAGGATCGAACAATCAGACTACAAACAACAGCCTGACAATTAGCAACAATGGGGCATTGGGATAGCTGCAAGAGATACCACTTGCCTGCAAACAGGAACTGTTGGAACCACAAAATAGACAAATAGTAGAAAACCAAGAAGCTAATGTGCTCTGAGAAATTGTCTGAAATTCAAATAGACAACATGCCCCAGATTTAATAGATGTGGATAAGAAAAACAAAAGAAAGTCTGGATAGTGGACAGGGCAGCAGCCGAATAAGAGAAACAACTGGAAAGAAGCACAAACTACAAAGACCTGCAAATAGAAGTAGAACAACTGTGGCAAAAGAAAGCAACAGTAGTACCCATAGTAATAAGCCCCTTGGGTCCAATTCTAAAACATCTGGAGCATCAACACCATCGGCATTGACAAAATCACCACCAGTCAATTGCAGAGGGAAGCTTTACACTTTACATCCATGACAATATCTTAAATTATTAAAGAACTGCCTATTCCAGGTCCTTGGGAAGGACTCGTTGTTGTTAGTTGCGAAGTCGTGTCCGACCCATTGTGACCCCGTGGACAATGTTCCTCCAGGCCTTCCTGTCCTCTACCATCCCCCAGAGTCCATTTAAGCTCACGCCGACTGCTTCAGTGACTCCATCCAGCCACCTCATTCTCTGCTGTCCCCTTTGTTAGGAATGAAAGTAACCTAACAGGTATTTGGGTTAGAAATATATAAACCAGGATAGACATTTTAATACTGTCTCTTTAAGAGCATGCTAAAAACTGCAATTGGGTGTGGTTACTCTAATGGCCATAAGATGGAGCCAGAAACCTGGGCTGTTTTAGTCTTAGTCTTAATCTCAGAAGAGAGTGTGCCTCAGTCTCTGTTTCCTTCTGTTGGAAAGTATTGCCGTTCTTCCATTTCTTCTAATTGACTGATATTCCTGGATTTAATGTAAGTCTGATACTGAACTGTTTTTGACACTGGACTTTGATATTTGGATTATCCCTGGATTGAAAACTGACTGATTTAATTTGTGAATGACTTTGGATTGCTTGTTTGGACTTTGCTTAACGTTTCTAGAAGTAAAAACCTACATTTACTGTACAATGTATCTGTGTGCTCTGTGTGTATTATTCCTACACTACTCTATATACGTCTCCCTGTATGCGCTCATTCTCCTAACGGGGAATTACCTCAACACCCTTCTTCTTCTTTTGTCCTCAATTGTTCCCAGCACTCAAGGACTCATTAGGTGGACAAAAATGCCAAATCCAGTCTAAACATCTGGCTGACTGTGCAAGCCATCATAATAATACCATAATTGATTCATGTTTTGCTAAATGCTGCCATGTTCTTTCTCCAAGACCATCTCTGTAGTTCTCTACCTATGGAATCATGCAAGGGAAAGGGATGTTTGTTTGTTTTTAATTTGCAAGAGATAATTGGCAGATCAGAAACATGCTGTTTTTATTTAAGCAAACACACGGTGTGCAAAACGATGGTCTTCTTGCACAGATACCACGTGCACAGAATTATTTTTATACCGATAGTGCCACAGAACCACATTAGCTGTTTAGTCTGAATTGTACTGATAGTAGCTTCAGCAAACACTTTCAACAGGAGATCTAAAAAGAAGAAACGGCTTTGAAAATTGGGTCAAGGCCAGGCCAAATTGCCATTTGGGTATTCTGCCAATCATCCCTGCCATATATAGATGCTTAAATGCATGGAAAATATCCTCCCCTTTTCCTTGATTTTGACCTCCAAAGAGAAGAAAGTAGACTTTGGGAACAGTTCAATAGTCTCTTCATCAGGAGATCTTCTTGCTTATCTAAATAGGCCTACTGCCTATTCACACTGCCCTAAACCATCATTCAGTCCAAACAGTCATGAAAAAAATTTCTCAGGCTGATCATGACTAAACACAGGCATATTCATCCACTATGAATAGCGATAGCATAAATTGACCCCAAAGAAATCCAGAAACAACAATAAGCTAGTCTGAATAAGCAAACACCGAAGTTCTAACCATTGATAATGTCCACCCCCCCTTTTTTTTCCTTTCGCAGAATGTGAAAAATATATGACTATGAAAATACTTTAATATTCTTGGCAGCATAGCTAAGACATTCAAAACTTTTCTGCTATGAACAGCCTTGGATTTTCCTACTTCAGGAAGATAAGAAATACTTCTGTCTTGCAAAACTGGCAAAGCCGCCCTCCACAGGCTTTGAAAACTGGTAATTATAAACACGACCCCAGAATTAAACATTTCCCCACCTTATTCCCACCTTTTCCCTTTTTGAATTCTGCTTCGAAGAATTTGCAAATTCGGTGGGGGCACTTCCCCCTCCCTTTTAAAAAAATGACAGCAACAATCTTTTGGCACTTCAAGTATGAAAATCCTTAGGCACAGTGGGATAAAGTCAGTTTTGCAAGTCCTTCGCCATGCATTCGAAAGAGCTGCTGGAATTCGGCGGGCAGCTGGTGGGATTCTTGCCATTTCGTGGTAAACTTGGTTCCTTTCTTGTCAAAATAGTGGTAGGGAAGATCCTCTTTATTGTTTGGGTTGAAGCCAAAGGGCCAGAACCCATACAGGTGGATTTCATCACAAATAGCGGACGCAAGGGTGTACATCAAGATACCTGTGCTGAGACGCTTGGGGGCCAAATGCTTGTTTTTCCAGTACCTGTAAATCAATACAGTATCGTTATTTTGGGGGAAATACTATTTCACATTCATATATATTTTTTGAGATTCTTGGATGCTTTGGCAGAGCAGGGCCTTTTTGGTGGTGGCAATTCTCAAAGTTCCTCCACAGAAATATCCACCTATCTCCTAGCTTCTAGCTTGTAGTTATTTATTAAATTTAGATGCTGCCTGTATCACTATCCCAAGTGACTGGGTGGCTTACAGTAGTATAAAAGCATAGATATAAAAACATTAAAAGTGTTAAGATTAACAACAAATTATTATTCAGTAATAATATTAATTAATATTTAATTAGTATCCTAGTATGATTTATGTTGATTGCTTATTTAGTATTCATGACTATCACTAAGTGTTGTATCTAATGTTTTATGATGAGTGCATTTTTACAATGACTATGATAATGACCTATCACTATTATTGTATGTACACCGAGAGCTTATGCACTGGAGACAAATTCCTTGTCCAATCACACTTGGCCAAACAAAGGTATTGTATTGTTTTGTGTTGTGTTGTATTGTGTTGTGTTGCATTGTGTTCTGTTCTGTTCCATTCTGTTCCACTCTACTCTACTCTACTCTACTCTACTCTACTCTACTCTACTCTACTCTACTCTACCCTACCCTACTCTATTACGAATATAACATATTTTCAATTACTGGTATGTTGTCAAGATAGTTATGGTGGAAATATGTATGCTGTTATCAACCATTTTTATAGTTTGTCTATTTTGACTGTTTTACTTGATCTTGTTAGACATCGTATCGTGTTGTGTTGTATTGTAATGTATTGTGTTCTGTTCTGTTCTGTTCTACTCTACTCTACTCTACCCTACCCTACCCTACCCTACCCTACTCTATTATGAATATAACATATTTTAAAATAACCAGTATGTTGTCAAGATAGTCATGGTGGAAATATGTATGCTGTTATCAACCATTTTTATAGTTTGTCTATTTTGACTGTTTTACTTGATCTTGTTAGACATCGTTATGTACTTCTTGTTTTCAATTGGAAAAGTAAATATTAGAATCAGTTCAGTGATTGTTGAACTGAAGAAGTTTCTTGGATGAGAAGCGAAATGCTTTCAAAGGAAAACCCAAGAAAGTCCAGTTGCTGTTTGGCAAAAAGCACCTTTGGGATTATAGTGGTCATCTTTGTTGATCAACATGGATGATGATCATAACACAGTAGATTCCTCCTTAGTTATTAGCCGATAAGCTATCTGAACAAATCAAACATTTTCACCTTCGTACTGCACTGGGATGAGCTTTGGGAATTTCATTGCTTTCTAGTCTTTTCAATTTGGAAAGCAGATGTATCAAATTAGTGGATTTTTTTCCAATGCTTCTTCTTGGTGTTCTTTATTGTTGGATGTATTAAAAATGAAGCATTTAATTTTTTAAATTAGTTCCTTCTTGTGTGACACTTTCTATGAGTTGCCTCAGAGGCCCTTTTTCATATGAAGAAGCACAGAATCAATCCAATAAACATAACAAGGCAGGAAGTCAGATGCCATTGGCTTTTTCTGCATTTTTTTTAAAAAATACACACCTACCCTACCTTTTTGGGCTTATTTACGGTGGTTGTTTCTTCTCCAATCTGTTCAGATCCTTCTTAGCTATTTCAGGTAGCCAATGTAAGCTAGAAGCTGTCTTCTACCTGAGTTCACAAACTTCCCACCCTCCCTCTTACAATTGCCATAATTTGAATATCCTTTAGTTACACCAAAAACAATCTAAGCCAGATCATCACGTAATTTTCTATGGGCTGGCTTTGGGGCGGGGGGAACAGAATGGATGCCTCGTGCAGCACTCTTCTGGCCAAAACACGGCATGGGGGGGGGCGATGTGTGCCCCCCTGTGCCCTATTTTCAGCCTGGACAGCCTCCTACAGCACTTTGCCACACAAAACGGGGCACGGGGGGCCGTGCACGGTCCCCCCATCCCCATTTTGGTTGGCAAAGTGCTGCAGAGGGCCATCCAGGCCAAAGAGGGGGAACAGGGGAGCCAGACGCGATCCTCCCCGCGTGGCCCTCCCATGCCCCATTTTGGCTGCCCGAGGCATGGTCCTTTGCTATTTCCAGGCTGGCCCTGTGGGCCAGATTTAAGCACCTCGCGGGCTGGATCTGACCCGTGGGCATTGAGTTTGACACTCCTGAACTAAGCAAACAGCACCAAAAAGTGAATGATGCACAACAGCAAATCGCACCTGTTAACATGTTGCATTATATTTCCTGGCCAAGCCAGCTGGACTTTTAATTGTCCTCGATGCTCAATAAAGAAATCTACCAAAGTTCTGGTAATAGTGGCTGACGTATGGAAGAAAAAAGCTGGAATCCAGAGAATAGCTCCATCCAGCTTCTTCAAGCTTAGAAAAAAGTTATTGCGATCTTGAATGGTCAACAGGTTGTTGTAATACTTCTCCAGAATGCTCGGGTTAAAAGTGGTGATGTTGGTTTTCCTTCCCACGTCTTTCTGGAATGCTTCGGTGGGTGCAAAATTGCAACGAAAAACAAAATCGTACTTGTCTATTTCCTGCCCGCACTGGCTGCCAAGAAGAATCCCGCTGTTGCCCACGACAGCGCAAATGTTATAGTGCTTGTTCTGAATCGGAGAGACATCCGGAAGCAACAAACGGAAGCTATTGCTAATGGAAAAGACGTACTTATGGCTGGAATAGTCGTAATGCATCAGCTGTCCAATCCGCACCATGTTCTTTGTCAAAGAAAAGTTTTTGATCACGTCAACATGCTGAAGGATTTCTCGTCTAAAAATAATAACAGAGAAACAATGACAATGAATGGTCTCAAACATCCAGTTGTTGGCCTTGTTTTAATATTAAAAAAAGACACAGGGATCTCAAACCTTTCATATACAGGCAATCCTCGGCTTAGAACACAACCGAGCCCAAAATTTCTGTTGCTAAGTGAGACATTTGTCAAGTGAATTTTGCCCCATTTTATGACCTTTCTTGCCACAGTTGTTAAGTAAATCACTGCAGTTGTTAAATTAATTACATAATTGTTAAGTGCATCTGTGATGCCCCAAAGGGGCGTGGCACAAAGGCAACACATCAGATAATCAGTAGGAATCCCTTTATTAGCTCCAACTTTGCCCCCAATTTCCTGGTTACCTTCTGGCTGGAGAAAAACTCTCCCTTTGGCTGCAGAGAATCAAGTCCAAAATGTGGTCAACAAAAACTGTAACTATAAGTCCAATCAAGGCAAGATGAGGTAATTAGTCCAGCAAGGCAGGAGAAGAAATTCCAGACGTGAAGGCACGGAAATAACTCAACACGGTTGGGAGGATGCCAGGAACGCAGATAAGCAAAGTCGGTACAAGATAAACTCACGTTTGTTCCCAGCAGACGCTGCACTCAGCATGCATTTCTTTTAAACTCTTTTCCCAGGTGTGGCTAATGAAAGGAATCAGGGCCCTTTCCTCCCCGTAAACCACACAACCCACATTGCTCCCTTCTCTGTTTCTCCCTGTGTGCCCTAGGATGAAGAGGGGGTAGACTTGGGTCTTCCTCTGAACTCCCTCTCCCTTGTTCTACCTCTCCCCTGCTCTACCCAGGCAGACTTTGCCCTTTCCCAGCCTCCTCCATAGCCAACCGAGCCACACTCCCACTCCCTGTCAGTTGTTCGTCTTCCTCCTCGGATTCAGACTCCAACAGGGGCATGACAGAATCTGGCTTCCCCATTGACTTTTGCTTGTCTAAAGATTGCAAAAGGGGATCACATGACCCCAGAACATTGCAATTGTCATAAATATGAGTCAATTACCATGCACCTGAATTTTGATCATGTGACCATGGGGATACTGCAATGGTTGTAAGTGTGAAAAATGGTCATGTCACTTTTTCAGTGCTGTTGTAAGTTTGAACTGTCACTGAACAAACTTTTGTAAATCAAGGATTACTTGCATTACATCCAATGGATGGGTGGATGTGGTTGTTCTTTTTGAAAATGCATAAACTTTTAACATAAGGTGTATTTGTATTTTTTTAATACATGAATCAATCATTGATAGGAAGGACTCAAAGTTGGGGACCTTGGTTTTCTGTTTGATTACATTTCAGCTTGTTTCTAATTATTCCATTTTATTCTCTCCTGATGAAACAAATAAAACCTGTTCATTCAACTTGGGGTATGCATTCTAATTCCTTGAATAGAGGGCCAGACCCCCCAAACCCTCACCCCTCTCTATGTATGTGTGTGTGTGTGTGTGTGTGTGTGTGTGTGTGTGTGTATATTTGTTTTCTGAGGTTCTCGCGGGTATTTGTATGTGGATCTTTGGTTGTTCGGGTTTTCTCCCGCGTAAGATTTGAAGTATCTAGGCAACGTTTCGATGAAGTCTCATTCATCATCTTCAGGCTTCTGTCTCCGGCACTCTGAGAAGCACAGAGCCGGAGACAGAAGCCTGAAGATGATGAATGAGACTTCATCGAAACGTTGCCTAGATACTTCAAATCTTACGCGGGAGAAAACCCGAACAACCAAAGATCCACA
>NW_020769310.1:6268947-6283235 GCF_900518735.1 Pseudonaja textilis | reverse complement strand
TATTATTATTATTATTATTATTATTATTATTATTATTATTATTATTATTATTATCACACTCTGATGCTAAGGAGTTCTACTCTCCCTCCTCACCTGAAAAGAAATCTCTTCCAAATGCAAAATACAAGCAGAGCAGAGGAGTTTCAGTTTCAGTTTCACATCAGCAAGCAGCTCTAGTACAGAACAGTTGAGCTAAGCCATGCTCAGGCTCCTTGCTGTCTCCTTGCTCACAGAGCAAATACCGTTTCAGTTTCCAAACATCCCTCAACTCTCTCACACACTGACAGGACGCTAGCCAGATGAATACCAATAGATGCTGGTAGGCAGAGGCAGAATTTTTTTCCCTTATTTTCCTCCCCCAAAACTAAACCTGACCACATAGTTTCGTAGCAAAGCATGGGTATCGAGCTAGTTAATTTATAATTATAAAAGCGGTATATTAGTCTAAGTGCTATTGCTATAATTAATTTAACTAGTGCTTTCTTTGCTTCATTCTCCTCTGCTTTTTTCATTATTGATGTTTAATCAAATTTTTACTTCTAATATAGAACAACTAAATAAGTATAGCAGGGGTCCCCAACTCCTGGACCATGGACCAGCACTGGGCTAAAGTGATCCAGAAACTGGCTGTGCACACGAATGAAGCCCCATATGCTCACATATGGGATCCAGACAGCACATGAAACCATGTCCCCCCCAGTCCATGGAAAAAAGCAGCCCTCTGTGGAACCAGTCCCTGGTGATCAAAACTTTGGGGGGACCGCTGAAGTAGAGTATTTCTCTATATCAATTATATTAAGACATGTCATAGCAAAAATAATGTAGCTTGTGTGGGAAAGTCCCAAAGGTGCTGTCATGCCCTTGGTAGAGTCAGACTCTGAGGGAGAGGAGGAACAGCTGACAGGGAGTGGAGGTGTGGTTCCGAGGGTTGTGGAGGAGGCTGGAGAAGGGCAGAAGCCGGCTGGGCAGTCAGAGGAAGAACCAGGCCCATCCCCTCTGCATCCTAGGACATGCAGGGAGGAACGGAGAAGGCAACAACTTGGCTTATGAGAGAGGAAATGGCCATGATCCTCCTCATTGGTTGCAGCTGGGGAGACTAGTATATAAGAGTTGCCAGAAGCAATGCCTGTTTTATTTTGGGCTGAAGTTATCTTGGTTGGCATCCTTCCAACAGACTGTGCCTTGTTATCTCCTTGAATTTGGTAATTACTTATCCTGGTCCATTGTGGAAATTTCATCATTGTAGTTTGTTTGGTTTTTTAATTCACCTCTATCTGCTCATTAAGTTTGGACTGTATTGCTTTCTTTTGAAGACTATTTTTGAGTACGTTTTATCTCCAACGGAGTATTGGAGAAATTAAAGGACATTTATTTATATTTTGAATTTTGTTACATTTGTGTTACACTCCAGGTCATCCCAGGTGCTTTTTCAAGAGGCAGTCCACTTGTCTCTTGAAAAAGCACCTTTGGGACAACCATGACCTTGATGACTGAGAATCTCCAAAGACACTGTGTGGTAAAGGGTTCCTTAAATATAATATCTGGTTTCATTGGAGGTTTTTAAGAAGAGACGGGAGAGCAATTTCTGTGGAATTTCTGTGAAATGGGGTGGAGGAGCAACGCAGCATCCTCCCCTGCACCCCATTTTTTGCCTTCTGGGATCAGGGAAGCCTCCTGGGTGAAGCAATACAACAGTGAGGTAGAGGATCAGCTGTGCCACGCGATTTAGATTAGCTAGAAAGCAAGAAATCCGGCGATTTCCTGCTTTCTAGCTAATCTAAATTGCGCGGCAGAGCTGATCTTCAAAAAAACAATTGATCAGTGGGGGAGAAAAAGGAAATACCTTGATCTTCAGAGAGAACTGGTTCACTCCCCACTGATCTGCGGAACTACTGGTTCGCCCGAACTGGGCCGAACTGGTAGAATCCCACCCTCAGAAGCAGAGTGTCAGCCTTCAAGACTCCTTTCCTTTCTCTTGCATCTTTCAGCTGCCATAGTAATGAGGGGAGGGTAAATAATTGGGCTTTGTGGGTGTGGGAGGTTTTGAAGAATGAACTGTATAACTTGGGGGAAAAACTTTATCATTTATGCTTATTTGCTTGCTTACTGTGCAACTGCGAGTTTTTATCAAAATAGGCCAAGGTCAACGGCCCAGATGTCTGCATCACTACCTGAAGATGCCCCACATGACACATCTTCGATTGGATGGACCGTTTGAGCTATTGTGGGTGGGAACATTGCCATCACTTTGTATATGTGTTTTTCACGCGTAATTCCTCGGATCTAGAATTACTTTGATGCTACCACTTGATTTCCAGTAAAAGTTCCTTTTCTCTATAACAATGGAGTCTAAGAGTGTCTTTCTTGGATTTTGAATGGAGCACCACCTGACACAGAGTCAATGGGACAACCTCTATTCGCTTCATGACCAAATGATTCATTTAACAACTGCAGAGATTGACTGAACAATTGTGGCAAGAAAGGTTGTAAAACAGAGCAAAACTCATTGAATAATGGTCTTGCTTAGCAATAGAAGTTTTGTGATCAAGTTGTGGTCCAAAGTTGAATGTATTTTAACATTGCTCCTTTAAAGGCAATTGAACATGTTGTTTCTTTATAATTGTTTAAAGATTGGCTTTTAATGAATTGTTACATGCATGTTTTATGAAAAAAGGACTAGGGGTGATATAATAGCAGTGTTCCAATATCTAAGGGGCTGCCACAAAGAAGAGAGGGATCAAGCTATTCTCCAAAGTACCTGAAGGCAGGACAAGAAACAATGGACGAAAACTAATCAAAGAGAGAAACAACCTAGAATTAAGAAGAAACTTCCTGACAGTAAGGACAATTAACCAGCTTTCCTCTAGAAGTTGTGAGTGCTTCATAAGGTTTTAAAGAAGAGATTGGACAGTCACTTGCTAAAATAGTATAGGGTCTCCCGCTTGAGCCAGTGGGGTTGGACTAGAAGACCTCCAAGGTCCCTTTCAACTCTATTTGGATTGATTGATTGATTGAATCCAATCATGTTTGCTTACACACAGAACTACTACATCAACCTGAATAAATTGAATTGATTTCACTAGACTGAATCCAGATACAGATAATTATTTGGAAGATGCTCTGTTCTGTAAGTCACAGAAAGATGGAATACTGTAGATATCCTACTTATATATAAGGATACAAGAATGGATAGTTCACCTGTTCCAAGTATTTTCTGGATTGCAAAGAAGGATTATTGAAGTCCAGACTTGCAAACGATTGATTGGAGGGGATGAATTATGGAATGTGGCCCAAGTTAGATTAAAGGTACTGTTTCCACAATTTCTTTTATAATAACATTTTAGCTAAGATGTTATAGTATTTTCTTTAAGAAACACTTTTCTTCATGCCTAGCATACTGCAAGACCACTTTACCTTGTAATCAAGAAGCCAATGTAATTTTCAAACTCTGCTGGATGGTGAATGAAATGTAGTTTTGATTGGAACTGCAATTTGATTGCTACACAATTTTGAGGAAACCTTTTCAATAAAATAATAAAATCTTCTGTTCAGGAGGCAAGAAAGAACTTGGAAAAAGGAATTCCTCCTGGCTTTTGCAGTCCCCTCGGCCTTAAATGGCTTGAAGAATAATGAAGATGAAGTCCTGAAGTGAGTCTTTCCAGTATCATAACTTGGCCTCTTGAGCAATATTTGTGTATCTTTTGCAGACACAGAACCCTTTAATATTCTATTTGGGGAACATTGAGAATATTAAATTTTCCCCTAAAGTATACAAGGTTAATAAAAATGCCATTAGAGTTTGCATTTGCTCATCATAAGTAAACAACCTGGCTTTGATATAATTACTTCTTTCATCTTCATTTTGGTACTGAAGTGTACAACTTGTTCCTACCCTAAAATTCTGCGATCTGGCTCAAGAGCCTTTCCAAAAGTTGAAACCACGTTGCTTTTAAATGAGACAGAGGGGTAAACATTTTTAGAAGAACGAAAGTGGTAGCGCTACAGTGTAGTGCGATACTACAATATATATACTGGTAGTTCTTCACTGAAAAGTAAAAGAAGCACTTAGATCTAGTAGCACAATAGCTGTATTATTGTGTTTAATGAACCCAAGTTGAATTTAGTGTATTGTTGTGGTTGAGCTTCAATCTCAACAATACACAAGCACACAATAGACTGTCTTTAACTTTTAACTTCAGACTTTAACCTTAGACTGTCTACTATTGACCTCACTGCTTTCCTAAGAGGTCTGTAGGGGGCATGCATAAGCGCACCAAAGTGCCTACCGTCCCTGTCCTATTGTTTCTTTTTATTTTTCTTATATGTTTCCATTTCATGTATTCATAACTATGTTTATACTTATACCTGTTATCTTATAATCACTTGACAGCATAAAATAAATAAATAAAATAAAATAGAAACAAACTCAGAGTAAACCGCACAAAACTTAATTGCAGAAAATACGACTTCAGCAACAGAGTGGTCAATGCCTGGAATGCGCTACCTGATTCTGTGGTTCCTTCCACTAATCCCAAACACTTTAACCTCAGACTGTCTACTGTTTACCTCACCACATTCCTAAGAGGTCTGTAAAGGGTGTGCATAAGTGCACCAACATGACTACGGTCCCTGTCTTAATGTTCCCTTTTATTCGTATCTATGTTTATACTTATATATATATTATCAAATGCATGTTTGACAAAATAAATAAATAAACATAAAAATAAATAGTGTAAGCATTGAAATATGTAGATTTTTTTTCCTATATAGGAATATTGAATTGAAATAGGAAATATCTCCTTATTTCTAGGTTGGATCAAAGAGAGAACTAATCTAGAATTAAGGAGAAATTACCTATTTGTGAGAACAATTAATCAGTAGAATGGCTTGCTTCCTGAAATTGGACTAACATTTGTCTGGAGTGGTATATGGTCTCCTGAGTTCAAGCAAGGGGTTGGACTAGAAGATCTCAAAGGTCCCTCCTAACTCTGTTGTTCTTTATTTCTGTCTGCTTTCATCCATATCTTGGTCTTATCTCACCTTCAGTGGATGCTCTAACAGTTATCAAAAATCAAGTGTATCTGTTGGTCCATTAAAAGTTGTACAGATCTTCAAGAGTATAGAAATGTAGCTGTGAGATGGAAAAATATATGCTAAATCTGACATCAACATTACTCTTAAAATCTGTATTAGCATAGATTCTTCAATTTTTCCTGTAACATCCAAGCCACCTTCCCTCGTGTCTTGAGATGCCTTTTGTGCATGTGTGGAAGGTAAGAGTTGCCCATGTTTTGAGTTGTCTTCCACCCCAGCATGGAGTATGGCAGAACAACATATATAATATGATGATCCAACAAAAGACTGTTACAAAAAGTTATCCCCATTTTTTAAAAAGGAAATCTATATGAGATATTAAAAATGTATCATTTTAAAACAATTTTGGAGGTTGTGCACAAGATGTAGGATTTTATTTTTATTTTTGCTGGATGCTGAATATTGATATCACACATTATCACATTTTCCCAGGGTGGGGGAAATAAATATGGGTGGGGAAAATATTTGGCTGGGGTGGAATGAAGAAATATCAAGAATCCCTGTTCTTGCACCTCTTCCCAATTACCAATTCAAGACATTATACATTACATTATAGATCAGGGGTGTCAATCTCAAGGCCTATGGGCTGAATCTGGCCCACGGGCAGTGGTGGGATTCAAACATATTTACTACTGGTTTTGTGGGTATGGCTTTGTGGGCGTGGCATAGCTTTGTGGGCGTGGCAGGGGAAGGGTATTGTAAAATCTCCATTCCTTCCCCACTCCAGGGGGAAAGATACTGCAAAATTCCCATTCCCGCCCCACCCCACTAACCTGCTTTCCAGCTCCATTCTCCTGTGCAGGACCACAAAAGAAGACCCAGCCAATCAGCTGGGATTTGGGAGGCAGAGAATAGATGGGGACAGGGCCAGTCAGAGGCGGTATTTGCTGGTTCTCCAAACTACTCATCATTTCCGCTACCAGTTCTCCAGAACTGGTCAGAACCTGCTGAATACCACCTCTGCCCATGGGGTGCTTAGATCTGGCCCATGGGGCTACCCTGGAAACAGCAATGGGCCAGCCCGGTTCCTCTGCCAGTGAAAATGGAGCTTGCAAGGGTCAAAGGTGGGCCACAGAGGATCTTGTGAAGGCCACGGAACTCGTGAGCCCATTTTCCTGGCAGAACACTAAGGTCACCACAGGCGCCCCTGACACAAGTGATGTCAAACTGACCATGCCCACCTCAGTCCCCTGAGGTCAAACACAACCTTGATGCAGCCCTTAATGGAATTGAGTTTGACAGCCCTGTTATAGATATAGTTCCAGATACAAATCCATGGCTCAGAAATAATTATAATCTTATTCTCTCCCCCTCCCTCTCCCTCTTTCTCTCTCTCTCTCCCTCCCTCCACCCACCCTCCCTCTCCCTCTCTGTCTTCTCTCTCTCTCTCTCTCTCTCATATTTTTGGAGACTCCTGAGGGAAATTCCTTGCTTTTTCTAGGCAAAGTTTTTCTAAAGTGATTTGTCATTGCCTCCTTCCTACACTTCTCTTTTAGAAAATTAGCTTCGTCTAGTGGCTAAGGCACTAGGCTAGAAACCAAGAGACTGTAAATTCTAGTCCTGCCTTAGCCACAAAACCACCTGGGTTGCCTCTCTCTTTCTCTCTCTCTCTCTCTCTTTCTCTCCTCTTGGCTTAGGGTTAGGATTAGGGTTAGGGTCAGCCCTTGGAAAGAGACAATAGCCAACCACTTCTGAAAAAACTTTGCTAAGAAAACTGCAGGGACTTTTCCAGGCAGTCTCCATGAATCAGACACAATTGATTGAACAGAATAAATAAATGCTGTAGCTTATGGGATGGCATGCACTCAGTTTGGTCTATCAACATTTGAGAGCTAACAGATTCAGGAGGTAAATCTGTCCTTCCCTCCTCCCATAAAATTAGCAATTTTTCAGTTGGAATCTAGAGTTTGGTGCTTTTGTAATTTTAGATATACGTTAAAAACCTGACTTAAAAATTCCCAGAAAAATTTGAAATGCCATATGGAATTCTTCCTGGGACAAATGAAGGCAAATATATATGACCCTGATAATTGGATTGGATAATTGGATCTTGATAACGTTGCAGGATCCAAACTGGGTTGGCCACTAGGACCAGAAGTTTAGTTCGTTGAGCTTTCAGGCTTGTACTAATGACCATCCTCAGGTAACTTCTCTGTCAGGATATGTGCTTTTGGGTTATTCTATGTGTAGTATTAATGGGATATCTGGTTGTGTGTGGTTGTTTTTTTCTTTGTTGATGGCCAGCTATTAACTTGTTTGTTTTTTTTCCCCTCAATGGACATACTTTCAATTTTGTAGCTGCTGAGATTGTTGGCTGAGCAGGTACAAAAATAGCCAGGGAAATGATGGAAGCCTAGGAATGGGCCCCTTGTCAGACAGCAGGTGGTTGGACAGATGACCTACAAGGTTCCTTCCAACTCTGATTATTTGTTAAATGTGTTAAACAGGATTTCTGATTAGCATCAGATTATCAGGTACTTAGGAACCATGGACCTAGCAGCAAATTTCTGGAAGAGAATTCTGAAAATCATTCAGAACTATGATTTTTATTTATTTATTTATTTATTAGATATGTATTCCATCCTTATTACTTTATAAGTAAGTCAAGGTGAGGAACATATCTAATATTCCTTCCTCCTCCTTTTTCCTCCCCCCACAACAACATCCCTGTAAGGTGAATTGGGCTGAGGGAGAGGGACTGGCCCAAACTTACTCAGCTGGCTTTCATACTCAGAGGACAAGAATTCATAGTCTGGTTTGTTGGCCAACATTTTAACCGCTACACCAAACTATGTTAACATATACTATGTTAATAGTACATGTTACATATTATTACATATTACAAATTATATATTACACACACACACACACACACACAATATGATCATTTACCAAATGTACTGAATTTGATATAACCAAGTTTTTTATTTGAAAGTCAATCTTTCAGCTTTATCTGTAAAAGTAAAAAGCGATATTTAGTTTATTTGACAAGACAGTCCAATCTTACTTCAAAATAAATTAGTTTTAAAATGGAAAGTTTTAATAGCACAGTAACCAAGGAAGATTGTTTTTTTCTGCTTAATATTCATTTAGGAGTGGGTTATTTTAAGTACAGTTATCTTCCTTTCAGGTAATTATGAGGGGAAAAAATCATGAAGGATTTATTTTAAGAGTAATATAATATAAACTGCATTGTGTAATGGTATATCTTTTTCTCTATTACTCACACAGAACAAAACTTAAATTATTCATAACGAAATTAATATTTTTGATAGGAAGTGATATTTCATCTTCTTTTAAAAAATCTGTTCTGGATATAACAATATAAAGAAAGTTGTGGTACAGTTCCCTGGAAATAATATGGCCTTGTGACCTTCTTGATGGAGAAATTCTATAATGAAATTGAAGCTGAATGGACTGTTGCTTCTTTAATGAAATTTTATATTGTGTTTGTATCTGTCCTATAAAGAATATTAGAATGGAAGCTGAGTTGGTAACATGCCTCACCCAAATTCCATTGAACTTGCTTTCCATTCCAATTTTTAAAGCTATGTAATCTACCATCTAGCTTCTCTTCCGTGCAATACCGAATAAAATGTAATCAAATCAACTGCTAACATATCTACTCTTCTTACCCAGAACTGAAGCTATTTCCATCCTATTTTATTTTATTGGATCCTCATCTCCATCACTCCCAAATTGTATTTAAAACAGTGCAGTATTGAAACAGCTTGATTTATTTGAACAAAATAGGTAATTTCTGGCTAGGTGGGAATCCATATATTTCACTCAACATGGATCATTGTAATCTTGGCTGTCTGTTAGCTAATGATTAAGCCATTATTACAGAGATTTAAAGAATGAATAGATTGCAAAGCGATGGCTCATATTTCCCATATTTCCTCTCTTCTTTCAAAAGAATTTTTTTTTCCGTATGGTATTGAAAGCTAAAGAATATTTGAGAGCCACTGATTTTATAATGCTTCCATCCCTCCTTCCACCCATCCCCTCCCACTTATGACTGTATGACTGTAACCTTGTTGCTTGTATCCTAATGATTTATATTGACTGTTTCCTAGTGTGATTTGATTGCTTATTGTACCCTATGACTATTATTAAGTGTTGTACCTTATGATTCTTGACTCTTGATGATTGTATCTTTTCTTTTATGAACACTGAGAGCATTTAGACCAAGACAAATTCCTTGTGTGTCCAAACACACTTGGCCAATAAAGAATTCTGTATTCAAAGCTAGCAAGGATTTATTATAAGTAGAATCTTTAAATGCTGGCTCAGGAATTCTGGGAGTTGAAGTCCATAAGTCATATAATACAGCCATCACCACCTCTGCTCTAAACCAGGGGTCTTCAAACTTGACAGCTTGAAGACTTGTGGACTGCAACTCCCAGAATTCTTCCTTCAGTCCTTCCTTCAGTCCTCCTTCATGTTAGCTCAGGAATTCTGGGAGTTGAAGTCCATAAGTCACAAAAGAGCCATCATTCACCATCCCTGATTTCGAGTCTTGGTACAATCTGACCTATTTTGAATGTACAGGGAGCAAAACTGCTAAAAAAAGAATAACATTAGCCCACTATAACATTTATTTGTGGTTTCTTTGTGCTGTATCTTGTGCACTCTTGGCAGGAAAAATTACAACCCCATTCCTTATTAGGACACCTTGGCTTAGTTGATATAATTTAAAAGAGCAAAATATCCAATTCAGTGTCCCCAAATGATCTCTTCATCTCTCATCCTCAAATGACTTGAGAAACAATCAAACTACTAGGTGGCAAATGAGAATTTCATACATGCAGACATAGAATGCATCTAAATATTTGGGACATTTATTCCCTAAAACACTGATTGGATATTTGTCAACTTATAAAATATTTCTGTGGTCTTTTCAGAGTTGCCAACAGAAAGGGAGGGGAAAAGGGATTTGAAAGAACAGTGTAGCAGCTTGGAAATATAAAGTGCATCCCATACATAGTTTTTCAAAGATACTAACTAGGTGACTGAAGTTTCTGCTGCACAAAATTCTAACTGGAGAACATGACTGATGACTCTTGCCTATGGATGTGTCTCATTGGAGAATATGAATTACGATACACTCGGGGTGGAGGGAAAACCAGGGTCAAGGGTGACAATGAATTATGTGTCTCAGAGTCGGCTACACCCAGGCAGTGTGGGACATGTTAACTCCCAATAAATCCTTTTAAAGTTTTGAAAGTTGGCTCAAGACTCATGATTTAATTGAGGTAACAGTTGGAATCCTGACAGCTTTTTTGACAATGTTCAAGGGCACCGTTGTCTGTTGCCAAGTGGCTGTGCTTAAAAACTAGCCTTAGGGTGGATTTACCCCAAATCTAATCCTTCTGATCTTAGCCTCACTTTTCAGTTTTTTTTCTCACCTTTGTTGTAAGAATGCCGTTCTGTTGAATGTCCACTTGGGTGACTTGTCCTGCATCTCCTGATTCAAGGAATTTGTGTTGGGTACAAAGGAAGGATCAAGGAACTTCAGCGCAAACTGTGACCTGAAACAGATGGCAGATTTATGCAATCAGTCAAAGTATTTCTGACATTAAGGCCACATTAAGAAGGTTATCATTTCTACTCACTCTAATCACCATTGTCCGTTAGACATTCCCTGACGTATGACTCTCAACATCTCAATATGTTTAGATGGATGGGAATTACTGTTTTGCTTTTCAATTGAGCAGCTTGTTGGAAATGGCATTTTTCCATAGGGAGGAAGGTCTTCATTACCCAGAGGTAATCGGTAATGAACAGGTAGTCCTCAACTTACAACTGAGTCCAGAATTTCTACCGTGTTGCTAAACGAGACAGCTGTTAAATGAATGTTGCCCCATTTTACAACCTTCTGTGCCACAGCCAAGTGAATTACTGCAGTTAGATTAAACAGTTAAATTAGAGTTGTTAACGAAGGGGATCGTGTGATCCTGGGACACTCAAACATGATAAATATGAGTCGGTGGCCAATCGTCAGAATTTTGATCAGGTGACTGTGGGGATGCGGCAACGATTGTAAGTGTGAAAAACGGTCATAAGTCACTTTTTGCAGTGCCGTTGTAACTTCAGATGGTCACTGAATGAACCACTGTAAGTCAAAGACTACCTGTGTTCCAAATATGATTGCCCTTCTTACAGCCCAGCTGCCAGGAAATATATTACAATTAGGTTGCATTAACTATAAAAATTATATGCTGTGAGTATTTTGAGAATGGAATTAGAATAGTTTAGCAATTCAATTCTGAATTCTTGAAGTAACTGCAGACACCATCATCATTTCAGGGGGGCGGGGTTGTCTTTTTCCCCCTGCAATATGGATACTTCATGATTCTGAGTATTCTGCAGCACTTAACCAAACTTTATTGATCTCCAAAGAGCCAAGCTGGTTAGTAGTTGGAAGAGAGACAACTATATGAGTCCATGGAGGCAAGACTTTAAAAGTTTATGTCTCTCTATCTATCATCTCTCTCTATCATCTATCACAAATGACTTCTATAGTGCTGCACTTTTAACCTGTTCTTCCTCTTCTCTATGCTCACTTTTTAATCTCTTTTCTCAACGATCCAATATTTCTTCCATCTAGTTCTCCATGAATATCTGATTTCTAACTGTATGCTCTCAACTTCCAGGCCCTTTTTTGTTTAATACCTCCTCATTCTGTCTTCCATTTCACTGTCTGATTTGTTTCCTTCCTTGCAAGGTTCTGTTTCTGAGATTCTCTCTATTATGGAGATCAATCACACCATCAATTCTTCGAATGTTGACTTGTATGCATATAAATTGAAAGTATCCATGTACATTATCATTAGGAAAAGGGGGGGGGGACCCCATCCCACTAAACCAAGAATTGGAGATGTTAAATGATTGTCCAAAGAGGGAAGGGAAGAAATGAAGCGAACAAACAGCTAAGTAGGGAACAGAAACTTTCCAAAAAGCAGGATTAAATTCTGTGATATTAAACTACAGTTTCCATTATTTTATACCAGAAAATAGAGATTGTGAAAAACATAATCCCCAATTACTGGTACCTGCCAGATTCAGGAACATAGGACTTCTCTGTTATTGGGTGATATTTACACAGCAGTTTCCAAAAATTGGTTCAAGCCTATAAAAATATAACTTCTCTAAAGGTTGTGCAAAATTCTTTGATTTCAATGGAATGCTTTACTAAAATTTCATGAAATGCAAGCAAAATGACTATTCATAGGCTTCCCTTGTCTTTATAATATGATAGTAACAACCAGAAAAAACAAAGACATGAATAAAAACCTGTCCAAAATGAATTTAACTTATTATGAATCAACAATATATTGAAAATAAAGTTTAGTTCCATAGTAATTTTCCCTAAACATCTAAATGTGATTGGGGTTGGCTTCCAACTGAAAATTATATGAGTGCTTTGGTCAGAAATATGGGATAATATTAGTCCTAATATAAAATAATACACGGCAGTCCCACATGCAAATATTTTAGTTAGTCCACACATTTATTCAGTGATCATATCTGATGAGTTATGTGAGAAATTCAAATTTTCCTTTAAAAAAAGGGTGGGCAAAATATAGACTTCCATTTCTTACTGAATCACAACCCCTAGAAGCTTAGACAATCTGCTAAATGTAGTTCAAACATGTGGTGGACCTCATGTTTCCTCCTCTTAATCTAAAACATCCTCTAGCCTGCATATATTTTTCTAATTTATTCATTTATCTGTCATGATTGAGTCAATATTCTTTAAAATATCACTTTGCATATATAACTTCTCCATAGCAATGTCACAAGAAGATGGGATAAAATTAGTTTCTCTTGTCTCATGATATGAACCAATGCATTCAAATGGCAACAAACCATATGCTAAATTGCAAGAAGCAGTCTTAATAATTAGGATTTCAGTTAAACCTGAGAATCAACTTCTTGATGGTACCAGCTATATTGGACAGTAAACAAACAGACCTTAATGGTAGTGGGCTGTCATCCACTAAGGAGATGGTCACCTGCCACAATACAATTGACTGGAGAAAGTTGGGAGTTGCTACAGATTTGGGAATCACTAGCTTGGAAAGGGATGCTACAATAAGCGATGGTTAATGATGACTATGAAATGGCTTTTATATGCTAAAGTCAACATTAAGAGGAGAGAACAGAGAAGCAGCTTCCCAGCAGATTCCATCAAAATATAAGAACCTTGTAAGCTTGGTATTTGTTTACTTTGATCGGCAGAGTAAGCTTACTAATAGGTGGCATCTTTGATTCCTTGGGATGCTTTGAACCACTGGGAACAATATTCACATGGGATGTTTTAAACCCGGAGCTTTCAAAACGAATGCCAGATCATCAGGAGCAGAGAGCGGAGGCGCGATCAGCACCATGGACAGTGGCCTGTCTACTCAGTCTCCCCCTGCGAGAGAGTTGCCTTCTTCTTCTTCTTCCGCTTTCGGCATCTCTGCCCAATTTTAACTCTTCCCAGCCATATATTATAGGGCGTTGGCGTAGTCAAAGACTACACCCCCGCCCCCAACAACCATGGGTGGGTGTCTGTGTCTCACTGGCCGTGAGACCCTCCCAAACTGCCCCAGTCTAGGGATATATTTGTCTTTGGGCTTCCAAAGGAGGCGAAGAATGAAGAAGCTTGGATTATTCTCACCACTTCCGGCTCACGCCTTGCCTGGAACCACCCTACCCCCCCCCCGCCCCCACAACTCCTAATTTTCTGGCCTTGGGCTCCTCAGGCTTTAAACACGGGGGAAGCCCAGCGAGGAGGAAGGAAAAGTCAAACAAAGGAATCCTCCGTTGTCTCCTGCCCGGTTAGATAGGAGAGCCCGGACACCGGACCGGGAGTTGCAAGGAAGGCAGATGGGAGAGGAGGAATTGAGAGGGAGATTAGGAGGGAAACACCCCACCTCCCATCGCTTCCCTTCCCTTCCCTTCCCCCGCTTTGCTCATTTAAACACTGCGTATCTGCGATTCCCCAACACCGGGGGTGGGGTGGGGGACACACACCGGGACCATCTTCCCCCTCCACGGCCGAAGAAACAAGGCGCCTGCGCCATTAGTTCCGTCCTCCGTCCGGAATATACATGAACCGGCCAAACCGTCAGCTGCCCATCATATTGTATGTCTAACACCCACCCCACCTCGCCCTCCCCCACCGCACCCCGCTCCCCCCG
>NW_020769310.1:6210595-6251773 GCF_900518735.1 Pseudonaja textilis | reverse complement strand
TCTTTCTTTCTTTCTTTCTTTCTTTCTTTCTTTCTTTCTTTCTTTCTCTCTCTCTCTCTCTCTCTCTCTTTTTCTTTCTTTCTCCCTTCCCTTCCCTTCCCTTCCCCTTCCTTCCCTCCCATTCTTTATTTCCTTTCTCCTTTCCTCCCTTCTTTCCTTCCTCCCTTCCTTCCTTTCCTTCCTTCCTCCCTTTCCTTCCCTTCTCCTTCTTCCCTCCTTCCTTCCCTCCCTCCCTTCCCTTCCCTTCCCTTCCCTTCCCTTCCCTTCCTTCCTTCCTCCCTCCCTCCCTTCCTTCCTTCCTTCCTTCCTTCCTTCCTTCCTTCCTTCCTTCCTTCCTTCTTTCCTTCTACTCTTTTTCTTTTCTGCAGTTGATTTATCAAATTTCTATGCCATCCAGGTCATCCAAGTGACTCTGGGCAATTTACAAACAAGATAAATAAAATATAAAACATGACAAAGAGTACAGTAACCAAAATTAGAAAACAAGATTTAAGTGAAAGGTGAAAATCAAAATAAAAAAGGTCACAAAGCTAAAAGGTTGATAAAGTGCAGGGAGTGCCCTCAAGCTACCAGCCACCCCCAGGGTTGCTTAAACTCTTAGAGTCCCTTGCTAATTGGCAGAGACCAGTCAATTCCTATTTTTATTTCTATATCTATTTCACTTTATTTGTATTTTTTATTTCACTTTATTTCTTTTCCTATATTTTCCTTTTATTCTTTTATTTTTAAAGTATGTATTAGTGTTTTTATTTTTTTCCCCATTATAATGCTCCATAACATTGCTATTTCTTTTTTTTAGAAAAGGATATCCAGTTAGGTCTCCTGATCTGAAATCAAGAAAGGTAAGTTAAAGGGATGTCTAACTTTGTATCCGACAAGATTTATTTTACAGGGATCAAGGCTTCAGTCTCATAGGGGAATTAATGATATTTCTTCTCATTAAGAAATCACATAATTACTGCAGCAAGGTTGGCATATGCACAGAATTGGAAAGATAAAGATATCCCAAATTAATTGGAAATATTAAAGAAAATTATAATGTGCACAGAAATGGATAAATTAACAAAAGAACTTAAAGAACTTAAAAATAAGGAAGATTCGGATTATTATAAAACGGGAGAAATTTTATGGTTGGCTAGCGATGAGGAAGATCAAGGAGAATAAGGAATGATTATATGTGTATTTAAAGTGTATATATGAAAATTATGTATTGGATTTAGCGATGTAATGACAATGATTGATGTTAGGGAAACTGTACCACGTTCAACGTTTTTTATTGTAAGAATTGTGTGTCTTTGTGTTTGTTTAATAAAGAAAAAAATTATAGATAAAAAAAGAAAGAAATCAGGTACATGGTGCAAAAGAAGTCATTACCACTTTGAAACTGACTAGAATTAAAAAAAATAAAACAAAATCCATTGATGGAGTGATCACTTAAGAAAAGTTCTCATATTGTTATGTATTCATTAAGGAAGGTGGGGGGAGAAGAAGTAGGTAACCATTTTAAGTTCTCAATAAAATTCTGCTTTGAACATTTGCACCTTTCAAAGCGAAATCCTTTGATGTTGATGAAATATAGACTTAAAGCCGCAGTATTTGAAAACTGGATTCCGTGTGTGTGTTTTAATCTTTTAAAAAGAGATGCTTGTTAGCCTTTGCTGGGGCATGTGAAGTTCTATGAGTTCATTATCAGATGCAGGTTTATTAATCCTCTGACATGCAGGCTTGGGACTTACCAGCTTGCTTGCTTTTGTACATTCAGCAAACAGAGTTCCCCTTGAGAAATGCACAAGGCAGAAGCAGCTTGTATACCAATAATTGTCTTCCCTTAAGAATCTTCCCATCATTTGGTCTTACAAAGTCAGCTGCTTTATAACTGCAGAGGTAGACTGTGAGAAGTACATTAAAAATGAATCCACAGACTTTTGATAATCTGATCCCTAGGATGCTTTATTAGGGAAAATACTGCAATATGGACTCCTTGACTCCAAAACCATGTTTAGGAGAAAAGGAGACATTTCCATTTAGTGAATACAGCTTATATAGGTTTATCAAATCACATGGTTACATAACACTTCCTATTTTCCATATATGGAAATTATACAACGTTTTCATAAGAAAGTTCCAACCTTTCATGGACAACTCCCAACATTCTCATTATAGTCAGATTTCCTGTTATTCAAATTCCAGAAGATTATAAGAAATCATTAATATTTCTTAATGTGACGTCTAATGTCAGAGCGCCCCAGCACATACCTCTAACTTATGCCAAGTACATAGTTTTGCAATCTTGTATAATTTCTAGCAGAAAACACATTACAAATGTTCATTATAAATATACACATTATAAATGTTCTGAGCTTCAAAAATTCAGACTGCGGACACAAAATGGCTTCAGTTTGGCTCTTTATATTCTCAGGTGTAATAACCAAATTATCACCTATAAAATAGACACTCTCCCAAGGACACTCCTCTTTTCTTACTAGGAAAAGTACTGAAGGTTTCCACTAATCAACAACAGTGGTGGAACTCATCTCCGGGGTTGGGGGATAAGTCTGCCTACTGAAATGAGGTGGACTGGTTGCTTTTGTGGTATGGAGACAATAACTTGGTCCTCAACACCAATAAGATGAAGGAGCTTATAGTGGACTAGAGAAGGAACAGATCAAACATCCAGCCCTTGCTTATCAATGGAGACCAAGTGGAGCAAGGGGCTAGTTTTAAGTTTCTGGGTGTTACCCTAAAAGAGGACCTGACCTGGGGTGCTCACATTGCAGCACTGGTCAAAAGGGCCCAGCAGAGATTATACTACCTGAGACTTCTCAGGAAACAATAACTGAATGAAAAACTGATGGTGACCTTCTACCGCTGCACCATAGAGAGTATCTTAACTTACTGCACCTCTGTATGGTTTGCCAATTGCATAGTGGCAGATAGGACAGCACTCCAGAGGGTTAACATCATTGCCCAGAAGATCATTGGTTGCCCTCTCCCCTCTTTGGAAGAGCTTTATAGCTCCCGCTGCCTTAAGAAAGTTCAAAACGTTCTCAAAGATCCATCTCATCCTGGGAACCCTTTTTTTGAACTATTACCATCTGGCAGACGGTACAGGATAATAAAACAAAGACAAATAGTCTGAAAAACAGTTTCTATCCCAGGGCAGTAACTCTATTGAATTCTACCATATAGTGCAGTGTTGGTCAGTGTTGGGGGTTTTCAATTGAGTGTCTGAATACACACACACACACACACACACACACAAATTCTCTCTCTCTCTCTCTCACACACACACACTCACATAGAGAGAGAGAGAGAGAGATAGGGAGGGAGAGAGAGAGAGAGATTGGTAAAGTAGTTAACAATACTAATTTCTTTTAATATAAGTTTCCATTCCTTTAGATCAGGGGTATCAAACTCAAGGCCTGGGGGCTGGATCTGGCCTATGGGGTGCTTAGATCTGGATTGTGGGGCTGCCCTGGAAACAGTGAAGGACTGGCCTGTGGTGCCTCTGCCAGAGAAAACGGAGCATGGGAGGGCCACACAGAGCTCCATTTTCGTTGGCAGAGGGCTGCGGAGGCCGTCACGGCTGAAAGTTTCCATTCCTTTAGAACTGGAGTCTGTCATGGCTGAAAACAGATTGGGAGCCCGTTTTCGCTGGCAGAGTGCCCGGGCCGCCACAGGCGGCCCCGACATGAGTGACATCAAGCTGGCCACACCCACCCTGGCCACGCCCACCCCAACCTTCGAGATAAAACACAACTCTGATGCGGCCCTCAATGAAATAGAGTTTGACACACCTGCTTTAGATCAAAATAAAAATATAATTGATATGACTGTTCCTTCTTATTTTATCATTTCCCTGTTCTTTTACATTTTAAAGCAGTACAGTTTGGTGGCAGAAATCTATAGAAGTTCTCAGTCATCCAGGTTATGGTTGTACCAAAGGTGCTTTTTCAGGAGGCAACTGGATTTTCTTGTTTTTTCCTTTTGAAGACATTTTGCTTCTCATCCAAGAAGCTCTGACTGGATAGTGGGGAATAGAAGGATTTATATTCCTTGCAGACAGCTGGTGATTTGCATCCTTTTTTGGGATGAACACCCTTCAAATGGTGTGGGAGGAGGAATGGATTTCCGGAGGAAAAAGTGCAGACTACAGGAACCAGGAGCACAACTCTGGTGACCCTGAAGATACAGATAAACCTCCAAGTGCTTCAATGACCCTAAAAAGGGATGCAAATGACCAGCTGTCTGCAAGGAATATGAATCCTTCCATCCCCCACTATCCTGTCAGAGCTGAAGAAGTTTCTGGGATGAGAAATGAAACGTCTTCACAAGAAAAAAATGAAGTCCAGTTGCCTCCTGGAAAAGCACCTTTGGGACAGTTTGGTGGCAGGTTAGGGGGGAATTTTAAGGACCACAGCTCCATCACTAGAGGTTTCCAAGAAGAGAGTGGACAGCCATTTATCTAAAATGGTTTAGGGGGTTGGACTAGAAGATCTCCAACTTTCCTATCCTGTTATTCAAGCTATAGGTTCTACTTTTGACATGATTTTGGGCAAGAGGGGGTGAAGAACATTTGAAGTTTTGAAAAGTTGGCTTGCATGTAGTAAATGCATAGTGTTCAGTAGTCATAATGGTGGTTGTAGATTTTGCACTAGGTTTCTGGAAAACAATAACAACCCTTCTCTACCAATGGTAGCAAAACACGAGTGGGAGGCTTTGCTGACAGAGTCAAGGATCTTCTGTCTCTTTCTTCCCGCCAAATATCAAAGATAGACATGGATTGTCTATATTGAATTGTCTCATTCAAGAGACTTGTTTAGAACAGATTCAACTGTGCACTTTTGGGACCTTATGAGGGCATTTCCATCAGAAAAACCATTACCCTCAAAGATTAGAGAAGGTGCAGAAAATGGGAAGGGATTATATAGCAATATATTTATGAACAAAAAAATTAAGTATTGGCCCTTTTTGCTAAAGGGACAAGAAAGTGAATATTTCTGCTGATTCCATCTGTGCTGATTTTTTTGGCTGAAGTGGTTGCCCCTGTTTTTGTCAGGGATATTTATCAACTCTTGATTCTAGTCTACGGTTCTGATATTTTCTAGTGCAGTGTTTCTCAACCTTGGCAACTTTAAGTTATATGGACTTCGTCTCCCAGAATCCCCCAGCCAGCTGACTGAAGAACTCTGGGAGTTGAAGTTCACACATCATAAAATCTTGAGAAATACTGCTCTAGTGGTTTCCAATTCAATGACTAAGGAGGTGCTTGAATTCTGAATCCAGATAGCGTCAGCCAATGGGACATCTATGCCACACTCCAGTCCAGAGATGAACAACTTAAACAATTTACCATGTTTAGATACTATGGGTTTACTGAAGCATTATTTTGATCGCATTGTGGCTGTCCCAAAGGTGTTTTGCTGGGAGGCGTGGACTTCCTCGTTTTTCTTTTGAAGACATTTTGCTTCTCATTCAAGAAGCTTCTTCAGCTCTGACAGGATAGTGGGGGATGGAAGGATTTATATTCCTTGCAGACAGCTGGTCATTTGCATTCTTTTAGAGCAGGGGTTGCCAACTTTTTGGACCTCAAGGACCACCAACTCATAATTTTAAATCCCACGGACTAGAGATCCTGGGAAACCCCCCCAAAAAAAGTCTGCAGGAAAATTCCCTACCGCATTTTCCTACCGATCGATCGTTCTTTATTTGGGATCGCAGATACCGTTTCCAGCTCTGTTCTCAGGGGGCGGGGGGAAGAGACACCTTTGGCTTCCTGCAAGGAAAGCAGCAGAAGCAGCAGAAGTCTTTCTTTTTCTCCCTCAAACTCTGCCAGAATGGCGCAGCCTCTTGGAGCAGGATGCCTTGCAGGGTCCCAAAGACTCATTTCTGGCAGAGTTTGGGGGAGAGAACGACTTTTGCTGCTTTCCCTGGGTGCAGCCAAAAGCAGAAGAAGAAAGAAGTGGAAAGAAGCAGCCTGGTGGCCAGGCCAGGCATGTGGGGCAAGTTCCCCCCACTGCCCTTCCCCCCACTCTCCTCACTACCTTGTGTTGTTCGCAATACAAGCGGCGCAAGCCTTGTGTTCCCACGGGCCAGGTGGGAGGCACAGCCTTGTGTTCCCATGCAGCCTCGATTAATTACTTTGAGGGGTGCTTTGGAGGTGACATTTCTCTGAGGACCACCTGAATTTTCTCATGGACCACCAGTGGTCCCTGGCCCACTGATTGGCGACCACTGTTTTAGAGGGTGGTTGAAGTACTTGGAGGTTTATCTGTATCCTCAGAGTCACCTGAGGATGACTCTGTGTTCCTGGTTCCTGTAGTCTGCAATTTTTTTCTCTGGAAATCCATTCCTGCTCCCACATCATTCCAAGGGTATTCATCCCAAATTGGATAACTAAAAGTTTGTAGAGCTTTTCAGTCATCCAGGTCATGGTTGTCCCAAAGGTGCTTTTTCAAAAGCTGAAAAAGCTTCTTGGATGAGAAGCGAAACACCTTCAAAAGAAAAAAAACAAGAAAGTCCAGTTGCCTCCTGAAAAAAACACCTTTGGGACAACCATGACCTGAACCTCTACAGACTTTTCACATTGTGGCTGTTGACCATCAGGTGGCAATTCTATCCTGCCCATTCAGGGGAGAGCAGAAGTGGAAAGAGTTTAGAAAATTTAAATGCCAACAACAAAAGATCAACAAGCAATGTTTTTTGCAGCCTGCGAGCAGGCTTATTGTCGTTGCTGTAAACAAGCAAATTACAAATATGCAAAAAAAAATAAGTATTACAGTGATGTGTTTTGCAGTTGTGCTCTGATTTTATGACATTTTATAAAATCGGTAGACAAATGCAAAACACATATAGTTGTAATACTTTTTTTTTGCACCTTTGGAATTTTTTTTTTGCACCCTTGTAATGACATTTTTATAAAATCAGTACACAAGTTTCTCTCTGGCAATAGGATGCATTAAACCTTGAATGTTTGGAAAATGGCTGTTCGTGGACTTGGCTATGTGGCTATGGCAGCATTTCTTTGAAAATGTTCATTCGCATTTAGGTTTGAATTGCTGTCTCCCGCGAACCATACGCATATTTGGTTATGGATTTATGTACAAAAGACTGAGGCTGAAAATGGTGCTGGGGAGATTTAGAGATTTAGTTTATCCAACCTCCCACTGATTATTTGTCTTAAACCCTAATCCTTTCCATTCAACTCCCCAAATCTCTTCATTTTTTTTTTAAATAGAGCAATTATCACAGACAGTAGGATAATTGTGCAAAAATTAATCTCTGGGGAATAAGATCAATTTGGGCAGTAGAGGAGCTATAAGACAAAGGATTTGGCCCTCTCAGAGCCATGCTGTTATTCAAGCCTTGGCCTCTTTGCCCTTGTAGGCATTGTCCTGCTGCTGGAGCGAACTGCTTCTACTTAAGCACAACGTCCAAAATCTTGTGGTTTTTTTTTTTTTGGCTGGATAAGGGATAGAGAGGTGGGAGCAGAGAGAAACAGAAAACCATCCCTTCCATATGATTCCAAGCCAGCAGGACAGACACAGACTTCGATCATTAGGATTGCAGAGAAAACAATTATTTATTTATTTGATTTGTCAATCGCTTACAAGATCATAGGTATAAGTCAAAACATAATTATGAATACATGGATACATATAAGAAAAATAAAAGAAACAATAGGACAGGGATAGTAGGCACGTTGGTGCGCTTATGCACGCCCCCTACAGACCTCTTAGGAAAGGGGTGAGATCAATAGTAGACAGTCTAAGGTTAAAGTTTTGGGGGTTTGGGGAAGAAACCACAGAGCTAGAGGTAGAGTATTCCAGACATTGACCACTCTGTTGCTGAAGTCGTATTTCCTGCAATCAAGTTTGGTGCAGTTAACCTTGAGTTTGTATCCATTGTGTGAGCTTGTGTTGTTATGGTTGAATCTGAAGTATTCATTGATAGGTAGGACATTGCAATGTATGATTTTATATACCATACTTAGATCAGAGCAAAGACAGTGTAATTCAAGGTTTTCTAGGTCTAGAATTTCAGGTCTGGTGGTATAAGATATTCTACAATGAACAGAGGAGTGGAGAACTCTTCTTGTGAAATATTTCTGGACTTTCTCAACTGTGCTAATATCAGATACGTAATGTGGGTTCCAGACTGATGAGCTGTATTTGAGTATTGGTCTAGCAAATGTTTTGTATGCTCTATTTAGTAGTGTGATATTACCAGAGAAAAAGCTATGTAGGATTAGGTTAACAACTCTTAATGCCTTTTTGGCTATGTAATTACAGTGGGCTCTAGCACTTAGATCATTAGAGATGAGTATTCCAAGATCCTTTACAGAGCTTGGATCATCAACAAGGTCTTAACTATTCAGCTTGTATTTTATTTTCTGATTTTTTTTGCCAATATGTTAGACAGAGCATTTATTTGTTAAGATTTGAAGTTGCCACTTGTCTGACCATTCTGATACATAGTCAATATCTTTTTGAAGGGTAGCAGTATTGTCTGTGGTATTGAACAGCTTTACATCATCAGCGAAGAGAACACAGTTGCTTTTAATATGACCATAGAGGTCATTTATGTAGAGTATGAAGAGAGTTGGTCCTAGAACACTGTCTTGGGGGACACCACTATTGATAGGTACAGAATTTGATAGTGGTGTCCCGCAAGGCAGTGTTACTACCAACCTGCCTTCCATTGAGGACCTGTATACTGCATGAGTCAAAACGAGGGCTGGGAAAATATTTACAGACCCCTCACATCCTGGATATAAACTGTTTCAATTCCTACCCTCAAAATGATGCTAGAGCACTGCACATAGAACAACTAGACACAAGGACAGTTGTCCCCCGAACGCCATCACTCTGCTAAACAAATAATTCCCTCAACATCATCCAAATATTTACTAAATCTGCATTACGATTACAATCCTCCCATTGTTCCTATCACCCATCCCCTCCTACGTATGACTGCATGAACGTAACTTTGTTGCTTGTATCCTTACAATTTATATTAACTAGTATGATTTGATTGCTTATTATACCCTATGACTATTATTTTGTATCTTATGATTCTTGATGAATGTATCTTTTCCTTTTATATACACTAAGAGATTTGCACCAAGACAAATTCCTTGTGTGTCCAATCACACTTGGCCAATAAAGAATTCTATTCTATTCTATTCTATTCTATTGTGTTCTGTTCTGTTCTGTTCTATTCTATTCTATTCTATTCTATTCTATTCTATTCTATTCTATTCTATTCTATTCTACTGTATTCTACTCTACTCTACTCTACTCTACTCTACTCTACTCTATGTAGTGGGACCTTACCCCACATCCTTCAACAAAAACTGCTTGTATTTATGTAATTTCCTAGGGTAGTATTGATTTTCAATCTGTTGATCTCCAAAAGCATAGGTAGTCCTCAACATACGACCATAATTGCAAATGTTCAAAGCAATAAAGATTTCATTGATTCATTCAAACAAGAGTCCTCAGTTAAATTGGGACAGGCTAGAAGAACTAGCATCTGGTGACAATCTACAAAGTGATGAAGAAAGTAGATCTAAGTCAGTCATTGTTACAATATTGGTTTACCACATACAGCACAGGTAGTCCTTGACTTATGGCTGCAACTGAGCCCAAAATGTATGTTGCTAAGTGAAACAATTGTTAAGTGAATTTTGCTCCCTTTCATGACCTTTCTTGCCACAGTTGTTGAGTGAATTACTGTGGCTGTTAAGTTAGTAACATAGTTGTTAAGTGAATCTGGCTTCCCCATTGACTTTGCTTGTCAGAAGGTCGCAAAAGGTGATGATGTCATCCTGGAACACTTCAACCATCATAAATAGGAGCCAGTTGCCAAGCATCCAAATGTTGATCACATGACCACGGGGATGCTGCAACGGTCATAAAGATCCCTTTTTTCAGTGACGTTGTCATTCAAACAGTCACTAAATGAACTGTTGTAAGTTGAAGAATCCCTGTACATAATTTTATCTATCTTCCCCATTGCACTCTAGGCACAACAAGGGGAATTTACAGCCAGGAACCTCTTATTCAAGTATTGACCAATTGCATAATATATAACTCCACCCAGACCCCGAAAGGCTTTCTTTATAAAGAACCTCTCATTTATTTTAAGAGGCTTAATCTCAAGAAGCTGTCTGTCTGTCTCGTACTGCCGATGGACTTAGGCACAATTGCAGGCACAATTCTTACTTGGTCCTCGATACCCACCTGTAACCTTGGCTCACTTTTCCCTGGTTCTTTCAGTCTTCTAAAACTCTGGAAAACCGCCCACTATTGGGGCAGTGGAAAGATGGTGGACTAGCACTGGGAAACTCAGATTTAAGACCAGCCATGGAAGTTCCCTGCTATGGTGACCACAGGATGTGGTCAAAAAGACAAGGGAGCAGTTGTAATGGTGAAATGGAAGATCTGATCATTTTTAGTTGGGTCAACCTAAAAAAGGCGGTTCTCACTGTTATGGCCGCCAATTTGATTTTTGGAGTCTCTTGGCCCTCTGGGTGACATTATTCGGCCCAATTAGGGTGGTTGGTTGTGTGGAAAATTACAAGGCAGGTGTACAATCCCTTGAGCTCCTAGAGGAAAAGTGGGATTAAATTGAACCTGTAAGTCTTTGAAAATATGGCTAAAGGCAAAGAAAGTGGGTGCCAAATACAATTCCTAAAGGACAACACTCCAGATATGGGATGGAAGAGAAGAATAATTGCTTTTCTACATGCCTGAGAAATGGATCTCTAATAGCAAAGGGAGTATTTTTAGAACAGCATGATTTAATATGCAAGCAAATTCTTCTACAAATCTCAAAATCCAAGCATGTTCTCCTACAGTTTTTAACTTCTAAAGAGGTTTTCCTGCAGGGTTTAGTATCTGCACAGATTCTTGGGTATATATTTATGTCTGGATTGGTCAATTATGAATTCCGTAGTCATGGTTCCTATACCAGGCGAGGTACTTATGTACAAGTTCAGAACCAGTGTCAGGCTTGCACAATAATATAACGTTGGCTAGTTTTGAGACATGTATTTTTAAAGTTGTGCTGGTGATTATTTAAAATCAAAGGAAAGGTGGCATTTTCTTAGCTACTGCATGGCTCTTCTGCTCTTGTCGGCAGCTCATTTCATAGGAATTCCTGTTTCACCCTGGGTTTTGGCTTCAGTTACTCTAACAGGTCTTCCAATGGGAAAGGTGCCTTGACAGCTTAGCAGCTCCATGTCAGATGAATTGGTGAGTGGTGGGAAAAAGAGAATGTAGGTGCAGATGATTAGACAAATACATATTCTATGAAATAAGGAGAAGGGTTGGGAGGGAAGGCAATGTCTTGTTAACTTCCTGATAATACGGAGCAGGAATATGGGAATGTGTATTCAACAAATTAGGAAGACACAATAGACACAACAGATAGAATCCTCCAACCCTCAAAAATAACAACAGCCCGCAAACCCACAGCCACACTCTGCCAGGAATTATCCAGAACCAAAGACAAAATACAGACAGATGAAAGAAACAATGTCACCTACAAAATCAACTGTAACCAGTGCAACCAATTCTATGTGGGACAAACATCACATCAATTAAATCAGGATTCACAAACACCAGACTAGAAATTTTAGACCTAGACAACCTAGAACTACTCTGCCTTTGGTCTGATCTAAGTATAGTATGTAAAATTATATATTGCAATGTCCTACCTGTCAATGAATACTTCAGCTTCAACCATAACAATACAAGAGCACACAATAGATACAAACCCAAGGTAAACCACACCAAACTTGATTGCAAGAAATACGACTTCAGCAACAGAGTGGTCAATGTCTGGAATACCCTACCTGACTCTGTGGTTTCTTCCCCAAACCCCAAAAACTTTAACCTTAGACTGTCTACTATTGACCTCACCCCTTTCCTAAGAGGTCTGTAGGGGGCGTGCATAAGCGCACCAACATGCCTACCGTCCCTGTCCTATTGTTTCTTTTTATTTTTTTTTATATGTATCAATTTCATGTATTCATAACTATGTTTATACTTATACCTGTTATCTTATAATTGCTTGACTAAATAAATAAACAGACAGACAGACAGACAGACAGACAGACAAACCATCTGGCAGTCAAATGCCATGATCCCAAATCCTTAATTTCTACTCATACTGACACCAAGCAGCCCCAGTTTGATTGGGGCAACACAAAAATCAACAGCCATTTCTAGCACCTGCTCTGCTTGTGAATTCATCAAAGACTAGCACTCCACAAGAAATTCCATCAACAGACACATTGACCTACAACACACCTATGAACCCCACTGAATCCAAATCAACCACACAGCCAACCAGAGACAGCACTGACCCTCAACCAACTCATGCAATTCCCCTCCACACACACCAGCAGTTCATCTCCCAATGACCCTCACATGAGATAATATCCTTATCACAAGACCCATCACAAGATTCACTGATGACTCACAGCTGACTCATCATAAGACCTGTCACAAGATCCTTACTTGACACACCCACACCGCGATGTAAAAAAGATGTTGAGACTCTAGAAAGAGTGCAGAGAAGAGCAACAAAGATGATTAGAGGACTGGAGGCTAAAATACATGTAAGAATGGTTGCAGGGTATGTCTAGTCTAATCAAAAGAAGGACTAGGAGAGACATGATAGCAGTCTTCCAATATCTCAGTGACTCCAACAAAGAAGAGGGAGTCAAGCTATTCTCCAAAGCACCTGAGGGCAGGACAAGAAGCAATGGATGGAAACTAATGAAGGAGAGAGGCAATCTAGAGCTAAGGAGAAATGTCCTGACAGTTGGAACAATTAATTGGAGGAACAACTTGCCTCCAGAAATTGTAAATGAAAGTTTTTAACAAAGAAGAGATTGGATAACCATTTGTCTGAAATGGTGTAGAGTTTCCTGCCTAGGCAGGGGGTTGGACTAAAAGACCTCCAAGGTCCCTTCCAACTCGGTTATTCTAAGATTGGTCTTTCCAACCTTCTCAGCTGGCTTCCAACAAGCAAAGTCAATGAGAGAAGCTGGATTCAATTAATGACCATGTGATTTATTTAACAATGATAGTGATTTGCTTAACAACCCTGGTCATAGGAACTGGGTGCATTGCATTTAACAATGCAATGGGTGCCTTGCTTAGCAATGGAAATCCTGGTCTCAATTGTAGTCATAAGTCGAGGACTACTTCTCTCTCTATAGATATTGTAATAAACTAAACTGAAAGAAAAGATTGCAATTCTATGTTGTTTGTTCTCATCGTTGTGGGTGAATGGCAGTGGAGACAAATGCAGATTGTTTTCAGATTGCTTCTTGGGGTTTGGGAAGTGACAACAGATACAAAGTGGAAGCAGGTTCACAATTGTTGGGAACTGTGTTTCCTTGGCACGTGGTTTGCTTTTCGAGAGGGCCCCAAAGTGCCCACCTTATGAAGCATTTAATGGCCTAGTGCGTGGCATCAGGAAATAAATTCAATGTCTTTCACCAGCTACAGCTCAGTCAATTTCAACCACCAGGCCTCTAATTGGGCTAGGAGCGATTTTGCCTTCATTCTCTTTGCCAATAAAATCATGTTCTTTTTATGGCAGGGAGTAGATAAACTAGGAAGATACAGGATTACCTCTGTGGTTGCATATTATCAGCGGGGCCTCTTTTGCAAGGAGAAATTATTCCCATTCTCCTCCTACTCCATGATAATTATCATGGGGGCCCAACACAAAACTTCTGCGGGCATCGCGAATTCGGAAGCCAAACTTGAACAGCTTGCTGGGGAAGGAGAGGAGGGGGAGAGATGTGAAGCTTAGAACAAAGCCAAGTCCCCATCCTTGCATTGTGCTAAACGCCGGGTATAATAATGCCTTATTAAAAGTGCTCCTTCCGAGATTTCATTCTTTTTTTTCCCTCCCACACAAAAGAGCTCCATTGTAGGAAGAAGGAAAGGGAAGGAAGGAGAGAGAAAGAGGGACAAAAGAAAAGCCCAAAGGATTTAAACCATCAGTCACTCCACTGAGGAGCACTCTTACATTCATGCTGTGGATATTTACCAGATATAAATATTCTGGTAGATATTTAGGGAAGGAGGGAGGAAGAGAGGGAAGGAAGGAGGGAAGGAAAGAAGGAGGGAGGGAGGGAGGAATCAGCAGCTAGAAAGATAGAGCTCTATGGCAAGAGAGGACAACTCAGGCAGTTGCTTAGCAACAAATCAGCTGAAGAGCTATCTTTACTCCCTTTTTATTTTTCTCTTGTTTTCACCCAGCTCTAATAGATGATCAATTCTCTTCTGCCCCTCCTCCTGTCTTCACCCCAAATGTTTGCTTCGCTCTGATAACAAAATGAAAAGCGGGGTTGGATGGTTGGCTTGGCAACTTTCAGCTGCCTCTGCAGCCCACTTGCTACCAGAACTTCTAACATGGTGTCCCCATCCATCCTCCCTGCGTGGGAATCCCAAAGGACCGAGCAAAAAATACTCCTATGATTGCAAAGATATTAATGACAATGATGTCTGCGAGGACCTCTCTTTTTCTTTTTTTCCAGCCCTGGCAAGAAAATAAAGTGGTTTTGGATTTCCAGGGAATAGGGGCAGCGGAAAGGCTAAAGAGAGTACAGGCCAGTGGTGGGATTCAAATTTTTTCACTACCGGTTCTGTGAGCATGGCTTGGTGGGCATGGCTTGGTTGGCATGGCAGGGGAAGGCTACTGCAAAACTCCATTCCCTCCCCACCCCACTAACCTGCTTTCCAGCTCTGTTTTTCACCTCACTAACCTGCTTTGCAGCTGGGTCTTCTTTGGTTGCAGGGCAACCAAAGAAGACCCAGCCGATCAGCTGGGACTCAGGAGGCAGAGAATAAATGGGGCGGTGCCAGTCAGAGGTGGTATTTGCTGGTTCTCCAAACTATTCAAAATTTCCACTACCGGTTCTCCAGAACTGGTCAGAACCTGCTGAATACCTCCTCTGCCATGGGCGTCTGACAGAGGTAGTATTCAGCAGGTTCTGACCAGTTCTGGAGAACCAGTAGTAGAAATTTTAAGTAGTTCAAAGAACTGGCAAATACCACCTCTGACTGGCCCCGCTCTCATCTCTTCTCTGCCTCCCGAGTCCTACCTGATCGTCTGGGTCTTCTTTGGTTGCCCTGCACAGGAGAACGGATCTGGAAAGTAGGTTAGTGGGGTGGAGAGGGAATGGGGATTTTGCAGTAACCTTCCCCTGCCATGCCCACCAAGCCACGCCCACCGAACTGGTAGTAACATTTTTTGAATCCCACCACTGGCGTCTGTGGGCATGGGTAAGTGATGTCACTTGCATCAAAGCGACATAATTTATGTCCTTAGCATAATGATATCATGACAACAGATGCCTCTGAAAGAATCTTTAAAAGCTAAGTCCATGCTTATTGTCTTTTGTTCTATTTCAGGTACAATGTTACATACATTTATAGGAGAGCATCACGGAATGTCAAAAGCAAATATTACACCTGGATGAAAAGAAAGCAGGCAGTCTTGCTGTTTAAAGGTACATGCATTTTTCTTTACAGCAGAAAGACCAATGAGAACATGGGCCAGCGGTGGGATTCAAATTGTTTTACTACTGGTTCTGTGGTCCTCCACAAGTAGTCCTCGACTTACACCAGTTTGTTTAGTGACTGCTCAAAGTTACAAGGGCACTGAAAAAGGTGAGGTATGACCATTTTTCACCTGACTGCTGCAGCATCCCCATGGTCATGTGATCAAAATTAAATCAATAACAGATAATCAGAGTTGGAAGGGACCTTGTAGGTCATCTAGTCCAACCCCCTGCCCAAGCAGGAGAATCTATGGCATTCATGCCACAGGTGGCCCGCAGAGCCATTTATGTGGGCACACAAGCCCCAGGCAAAATTACCTCACTGCGCATGTCTCCCAGCTGATTTGAGGCCTTTTTCTACTTCCCAGAGGCTCAAGGGAAGCCTCTGCAGCCTTTGGAGGCTGAAAAAAAGGCCCGTTTAGTCACTTCCTTCATTTCCAGGAAAACTGGAAGTGACTAAACGGGCCTACAAAGGCTGCAGAGGCTTCCCTTGAGCCTCTCGGAGGCCGAAAATCAGCTGGGAGGTGCAGTAAAGGTAAGGGCGGGGGCAGGGGGGTAATTGTACGCACATGCAGAGGGGGAATGGGGGGGCGCTGCGCTCATTGCTTTCTGGGTGCTGGCATGTGAGCGTGAGCGCACATGCAATTTTGCCACAGGAACCCAAAAAGGTTAGCCACCACTGTCCTACACCATTCCTGACAGATGGGAGTCCAATCTCTTCTTGAAAGCCTCCAGTGATGGCGCTCCCACAACATCCGAGGGCAACTTCTGTTCCATTGGTTGATTGTTCTCACTGTCAGAAAGTTTCTCCTTATTTCCAGGTTAAATCTCTCCTTGATCAGTTTCCATCCATTATTCCTTGTCTGGCCTTCAGGTGCTTTAGAAAATAGCTTGACCCCTTCCTCTTTCAGATGCATGGCAACCAATTCATTTTTAAGAGAGTTGCAGTGATCATGTGATCCCCTTTTGTGACCTTTTCACAAGCAAAGTCAACAGGGGAAGCCAACATTCACTTAACAATCATGTTACTAACTTAACAAACTGCAGTGATTCACTTAGCATCTGTGGCAAGAAAGGTCATAAAATAGAGCAAAGCCCACTTACCTGTTTCACTCAGCAACAGAAAGTTAGTGCTCAGTTGTGGCTGTAAGTGAAGGACCACCTGTCCTCCCACATCTCTGGAAGATGCTATCTGTTTATGGGCAATTTAGCTGATAAGCAGGAGGGAGAATTGGAAAAAAAAAAACCAGGCAGCTGGAGGAGGCATAAATAAGGCTGGTTGTGAATGAGATTGAGTGATTAAGGCAGGAGCCCTCAAACTGTGGGGTCAACCCTCCCTGGGGGAGTTGCAAGAAAATTAGAGGAATCTCATTTTTAAAAATATCTGGGCCAGTCTTGTGAAAATTCATGCTGGCTTTTTTTTTCTTGCTTTGCCTGCTCATATCTGCAGTGGATGGTTGTGGTACTGCAAAGTTTGAGAACTCCTTGACAGATAATTTTTAAAATTTAATGATTAAAAGGAAGCAATATACTGTATTTCTTCCTCATCGCTAGCCCAGTGAAACCATTTTATTCAGGGGGACAGATTCATTTATCAGATATAGCTCATAGTTTGAAAACCTCAACAGAGGCATAAAAAACCCATGTTCAACCGCTGCATGACTTTGAGCTGGTCACTGGTCAACGAAATTCATAGAATTGTTTTCTTTTCCCTAGAAAAAAACCCGAATGTTATAACCTTAGGAAAAAGATATAAAGGCGTCATGCTCCAATCAGTAACTACAGAAGAAATTTTGTTTAATGAGAAAAGGTAATAGATTATTGAAACAGGACAGACAAAAAATATAAATACAATGATTTGAACTGAGATGAGATAATTAAAATAAAATTGAGAAAATTAAAAGAGGGGAGAAGCTATGCAGAAAATGTAAAATAGTAATAAGATATGGAATAGAATATAAAAATGAGCATGAACCTGAATTTGTGTCTGTACGAAGAAATGTAACCCGGGATTGCGCTACTTTCAAAAAAGATGTTTTATTTGTATTTTTTTTTCCTCTTTGTGAAAACTCAAATAAAATTTACCAAAAAAAAAAAAAAAGAAATTCATAGAAATTGTTTTTGGGATGGGATGATGGGGAGAGCCTATGGCCTTTGCCTTAAACTCTTTAGTGGCAAAACAGGACTAGAATATAAATAAATTACATTAAACAATTAAACAAAAAAATAAAACCAGCGACAATTGCTAAAAGAACACAATAAAACTTTAGGTGGCAACTATAAAACATTTGAGGGTACATAGTCCTTGCAAAATGGATTTGTTAATTTCATCTGGTAACCCAAAGTTTATTTTGAGGTGTAAATGCAGCTCCTCCCAAATTACATTTTGAAACTTTAGTCTGAGAAATCATGTCCTAAAAAAACCAGATTGTGTAAAGTAATCTTTCTATCTGAAGAACGTGCTGTTTCTAAAAGAGAACAAAGTGTTGTTTTTCTATGATAAAAGGGAAATTGAGGAGTTTGTCAAAAATACAAAAAGCAAAACAAAAAAACCCACCATTGCCTTAATAGCCAGGACATGCATATCTACAATCAAAGTAGAGTTAATGCTACTAGCATAAAAATTACAGCACCCTATTTCAAATTAGTATTATGACTAGGGTTTTTTTTTTTTATTGTACCAGTTAGCGCTATGATGGGATTAAAGAATTAATGGCAACAAGTCAAAGCAAACATCACTGTTCAAGGAACTTTGGAACTAAAATCTCCGTATTGTTTCAACTGTCATTTGTTTTGGAGTAATTATTATAAATGTCTTTTATATGTAATCTATTATGGGCACAGCCTGGGTATTTGCAAAGCCCACACAAAAAGAAAGCTACCTTTCTCCCACAAGTCTTGATAATGTTCGAGATTCCTATCCAAGATTAGAGATAAAGCAGTTATCACTTTACAAGTCTGATAAAAATTTACAACTTTATTAATGTGTCTTCGGGTTGGGTAAGAACATGAACATTTTCACCCGGTGTAATTTAACGGAGTTGGGGGATACACCCAACTTTCTAGCTTTCACATAAAAAAAACGGTGGGGGGAGAAAGTAAGTAAGTCCTGGTCATGTTGTAAAATGTAAGATGCCTGTCCTCCTAAGAGGCCTACTCTCATAACATCATGGCATTGGAAGGGGCCACTTTTGTCACTTAATCCAACTCTCCATTTAGTGAAGGAATCCATATTCAAATATGAACTTTGCTTCAGCAAATCTAGTCAAGGAGATTCCCATCATCTTCCTAGGGAGTTTATTTATCAAGCTATTCTTAGTGTTACAAAAGGTTTTGCCTTTCAGTAATTCGATGCCATCCTTCATCTGGGAGCAATGCTTATGTCTTTCTCTAAGGTACCCCTTTAGATACCTGAAGAGTGAATTCATATCCCCTCTTCTCTTTAGGGGAATGTCCAGTGAACCCGGGTTTAAAGAAATAAAACCATCAGAAAGAAAAGGATGCGAGTGTTTATCTTTTAGCGATTAGGTTCCCAAATCTGCATTCATACCTATAAATTAGTGCACGCAAACTTTATGCAGATTTATACCCCATTTTGCTGGTCACCTGTATGTAGTTAAATGTCATGTATAAATGTATGTAATTGTATATAAATGTAGGTAAATGTAAATACAAATAATATGCAGCTAGCACCATACTAATAACATAAGGGAAAAAGGAAATTACGTTACATGTATCTCTATACTATAGTTTGCATGGCCAAAATGGTGGCCGAGAAAGTCGCACTGTGTTCAATTGTTTTTAATGTTTTTTCAATAAAATTTATAAAATATTTAATAATAATAAACACGTTATGTTTTCCATTTTCTGGATATTATTCTGCCCCCCCCCCCCCATTTCACTTGCTCAGGAGCATGACCAAGAAAGCTCTTTTTTCTTCCATGTTCTAGAAAGCAGAACAACAGAGTTGGAAGGGACCACTGGTGGGCTGCCACCGGTTTAACAACCAGTTCTATAAACACTCAGTAAATACCAATTTGAACCTCTCCAGCTCACCTTCTAGCCTTCCCCAGTATGTAGAACAGCTGAGGTGTGATAATCTATTTTGCCATGTGAATCAGCTGAGCTGCAAAAGAAGGAAATGTAAGACAGGATAGGGTGGGTGGGCCGAAAATGTGGCATGCCTGCACCCATAACGCAATGCATGCATGACCCCCTCTGCGCATGCACACGTGACCCCCTGCGCTCCCCCATCCCCTTGCGCATGCGTATGCATCTCCCACATGCACCCTGCCCACTGCACATGCAAGGCAGATACTCAAAAATGAGCTGGCTGGCAGGAGGCATGTGTACATACGCAGTGGAACTGAGCTGGGGTGATGGCTCGTGTGCTGGCAGAGATGGCTCTGTGTGCTACTTCCGGCATGCATGTCATAGGTTCGCCATCACAGTCCTAGCCTTCCCCGGTAAGTAGAACAGCTGAGGTGTGATAATCCACTTTGCCATGCAAATCAGCTGAGCTGCAAAAGAAGGAAATGTAAGACAGGATAGGGTGGGTGGGCAAGGCCAGCTGATTGTTGTTCGTACCGGTTCATTAGAACCGGTCCGAACCGGCAGCAGCCCACCAGCGGAAGGGACCTTGAAGGTCTTCTAGTCCAACCTCCTGCTCAAGCAGGAGACCCTATACCACTGATGGCTAACCTTTTTCTCTTCTCTTGCTGAAAGTGTGCACGCGTGTACAAGTGTGCATGTAAGGCATCCAGAAAGTATCCATGATATCAATCACTCTGAGACATTTTTTTCTCCAATTGATTTATTTAGGAACAGATCTGGTATGTCCAAGGCAATTTCCCAAAGTGAAGTATTTTCACTCATTACACAGAATCCACCTTCTCTCCTCCCACTTCTACACTTCATAAATCATGAGCACCAATTAACTGCAACTAGAATTTCTTAATACGACATACAAAATAACCTTGAACTTTTCAACTCCTCCACTCGCCTTCCAATTAAATATGGCAGCTAAATTTCAAAGCTGACAGGACACATATCTGCACCCATAATGCAATGCGCATGTGCGTGAGACCCCCCCTGTGCTGCCCACCCCCCATGCATGCACGCATGACCCCCTGTGGTCCCCCCACCCCTTTGTGCATGCGCACGCATCTCCCGCATGCACCCTGCCCACTGCGCATGCATGGCAGATAGCCGAAAATCAGCTAGCTGGAAGGAGGTGTGTGCACATATGTAGTGGAACTGAGCTGGGGTGACGGCTCGCATGCTGGCAGAGATGGTTCTGCATGCCACTTCCAGCATGCGTGCCATAGGTTTGCCCTCACAGCCTTATACCAATTTCAGATAATTGGCTGTCCAATCTCTTCTTTAAAAAATGAAGCCAGCAGCAACAACTTATGGAAGCAAGCTGTTCCACAGATTAATTTCTTCTTTATCTCATCTTCAACTCATGCCTGGGGCAGCTTAAGCTATTCTTTAAGATGTTCTACTTACATCTCAATACCTTTTTGCCACTAAATGTGTATCCAACCTTCTGGTTATGACATGATCGGGATCAGCTCCACTTCCACTGGCCAACTTAAACTGCCATGGGCACTATACCTTTCGTGTCAGATATAATAGAAAAGGTATGTTATGGATTCTGTTGTCTAGGGAGCTACTATAGTGATGTCTAATGGAACAAAAATATGCAGAAAAAATATCCCCTACCACTTCTGATTCAGTCTGGTAAAAGAATCTGTTTTAAAATTTTCTTACAAAGGAGAAGAGAATTTCAGTGACATTTTCTGAGGTGGCAGGAAAGTATTTGAGTATTTTCCTGCCTTTCAGTGTACAGTCAAATTATCACTGCTCTGCAGCTTCCTGACCTCCCAAAGTTCATTAAATCGTCCCCAAAGATATCATCTGAAACTTCTACTATGTGGCTTCTGTAGAGGTACAGGCAACCAGAAAGAGAGAGGAACAGATACAGAACAGAAAATAGCTTTGACACTTTCCACTGCCTGCAAAAATGAAGTAAGTTCAAAACCAGTATGAGAAATTGAAAAGGAATTCTTAAGCCTACTGAGAATATTTTTTTTATTTGTTTGTTTATTTGTTTATTTTTTTTAATTTATATTGCCGCCTATTCGCCCATGGCGACTCGAGGTGGCTGACACAATGTAAAACCATATTTAAAACAAAAAATAAAAATAAAAAACAATAAAAACTAACAAAAAGGATCAAAAAAGTTAGTAAAGTACAATAGAACAAAATTTGGGGAAAAAAATAAAGAATAAAGAATAAAACAAAAAAGAGAACTTTATTGCATAGGATGTGTGTGTGTGTGTGTGTGTGTGTATACTTCACAAAAAGCACAAATAATTGTGAATGCGGAATCGACCAAGCCCTGTGAAATACAGAAAGGAACAAGGCAGGGATGTCTATTTTCTCTGTTGTTATCCATCCTGGTTTTGACATATTGAATCGAGACATAAGAGAAGAATTGCTGGAGTGAAAGTTTTTTTAAAAAGTTTATAACTAAGGACATTCAGTGATGATTTGGATTTAATTCTGGAGAACCCTTTAAGAGGGATTGAGGTGTTAATGGAAAAACGAAGATAATTTGGTCCATTGGCTGGATTTAAAATTAATGAAGAAAAAACAAAGATATTGACAAAGAACATGAAGATGGAAGACCAAAAAGAATTGTGGTTTTCATATTGAGAAAAAAAGTGAACTATTTGGATATCATTTTAAATAATGTGATTTGTATATCATGTTAAAATATCTATGCTAAAGTATTGAATGAAATTATAAAACTACCATTGTCATGGTTGGCAAAAAATTCTGTTCTGTGAAAACGAATATGTTACCTAGAATGTTCATATTTTAGACAAAACTTGTTTTGAGAACTGATGCACCATTTTAAACAATGCCCAAAAGACATATTTAGATTTGTATGGCATGGGAAATAACCAAGGGTTAAGTATAAGATCTTCCAAGGTGGAAAAATACCTATTTTAAATTGTATTTTGCTGCCTGGTTTGGAAGGAGTGGCTATTGTTTAGAAATAAGAGAATTTTAGATTTAGAAGATCATGGTCTGAGATGGCATGGTGTCTTATGGTATAAACACACTGAAGTAAATTTAGATTTTAAAAATAATTACACTGTTTTACTATGAATATGGAATAAATACAATTCCAGGCTACGCCTACTTGGTTGGCATCAGCTGAAAAAGTGTTTTATAGAAAAGAAACATCATGAAAAGATCAATGGTTAATATATAAAGGCTTGCTTGCAAAACGGGGAGCTGAAAATGAAATCAAGAGAACAATTGACTAGAGCAGTTTTCAATGGTTTACATATACAAAATTAGGAGAAAGATTTAATATAAAAAAAGTACCAGGAATAGAATGTGATAAAATAGATTTTGAAAACAAATTATGTACAAATGTTAGTATGCAATTGTGAGAATGTATAAACTTTTGTTGGGATTTTAAATCGAGGAAGAACAAGTTAATGAATGCATAATAAAATGGGCTAAGAAATTTGGGTATAATATTCAAAAGGATCAATCATGTGATTAAAAAGTCTGACATTCACATTGTGGTACAGTTTGAAAGGAAACTATTTTTAAATGAAGTACCATTGGTATACGACACCAGAATAATTTTCTAAGATGTATAAGAGTACTCCTGATCACTGTCAGAAATGTGAAAAACGTTTTCTTTTCATTTCATTTTATCATGTTATTTTTTTATATGCAGATATTTTATCATGCCTGATAGACTTGTGAAAAAAAGTAAGAAGATATTGGGTACAAATACCTAACATGCTGAAAACAGGAAACTACTTCTTCAGTGATCTTTCTTTTTTTCTTTCTCTTTTTGCTAGTCTTCACTTTTATAATCTTTCCTTTTCTATTTCTATCCCCGTGTTTCTGTGGTTTTTTTTAAAAAAAAAATTGTCAAATTTTCATTTAATAAAAATTAATTAAAAAATAAAGCAGAAAAACAAGCTCATTTCCACTCTCCCTCCCCACCTCTCCTTCTCTCTCCCTCCCTCCTTCCCTCTCTCTCTCTCTCTCTCTCTGAAATTATCTCCTCTGGTAGAAAACCCAAGACTGAAAAAAAGTGAGAAAGTGATTGAGGCATATAAATTTGATAAGTAAATAAATAAACAAATAAATAAAAGGCACAACCCATAGAAGGGAATGTTTTTATACAGTATATACAAAATTACAAGACAGATTTCAGAACAAATAATATCAATTATTTCCTAGACCTTGTGGGCAATTTACAGGGATATCCAGCACATTCAATACAGGTCTCCAATTATATTAATTGAACACAACATTTTAAAGAAGCCTTTAATTGATGGAGAAGGGGTGCATTGCTGTAACTATTGTTCAACCACTGACAGAAAAAAAATGCTTTATTAAACTACTGCTAACTGTCCAGCAGTACATCCTTATGTATACTCTCGCTAACTCTATTTTTGGTATCCCAAATGGATGCACTTTTAGATATTTGGCTGTCTTTATTTCTGTCCTCATTATCTGGATGGCAACTGAGGAACAATAAGGAAGCTGGCAAAAATAACATGACTTAATGACCGAGCATCTCTCCATCCTGCTGTGAAATAGGAGCCTGGGCAATTGGAGGAACACAGAAGCAGTCTTCCTGTAATTGCAAATTGAATTGGGAGCTTCCCAAATACTGGTCTGGAAAGGAGAAAGAAAGAAAGAAAGAAAGAAAGAAAGAAAGAAAGAAAGAAAGAAAGAAAGAAAGAAAGAAAGAAAGAACATGGGAAATCGATCTACTGTCTCAATGGTGCTTTTTCAAAGCACCGGTCAGAACTAATCATTATATTAATTAATTAATTAATTAGAACTAAAAATTACAGAAAAGATGGTGAGACTTTGGAAAAAGTACAGAGAAGAACAACTAAGATGATTAAAGGCTTGGAGACTAAAACATACGAAGAACGATTGCAGGAATTGAGTATGGCCAGTCTAGTGAAGAGAAAGGACCAGGGGTGACATGATAGCAGTCTTCCAGGATTTGAGGGGCTGCCACAAAGAAGAGAATCAAACTTAATTTTCCAAAGCACCAGAAGGCAAGACAAGAAACCATGAATGGAAACTAATCAGGGAGAGAAGCAACCTAGAATTAAGGAGAAACTTCCTAACCGTGAGGACAATTAAGCAGTGGAAAAATTTGCCTTCAGAAGTTGTGAGTGCTTCATCACTGGAGGTTTTTAAGAAGAGACTGGATAGTCACTTGCATGGGGTCTTTTGCTTCAGCAGAGGACCTCCAAGGTCCCTTTCAGATCTATTCTTATTGGGAAAAAAAATCCTTCCATTCCCCTCCACCATCCAGCCAGAACTGATGAAACTTCTTGGATGAGAAGCAAAATGTCTTCTTCTTACTCAAGGGGGAAAAACATGCAGTTGCCTTTTGAAAAAAGCACCTTTGAGATAACCAAGGCCTGGATGACTGAGAATCTCGATAGACATTGAAATCAGCTCCTTGTCTTTTTAGGATCTGGTCGCTTCCATCTGACACTTGTGTACACACAGTTCTCGACATACGACTGTCATGTAGCCTGTTCGTGAAAATTGTGCATCGTTACATTCATAAAATGAATGTAAAATTTATGACCTTTTGGTGGTGGTTGTTAAGTGAACCAGTCATTTGCTACGGTTGAGGTTTCTCCAAAAACCAGAAATAAGGGACAATTTTTAGCAAAAGTATTGTAAAACAGTCATGTGTGACCCTGGAGAGGGCCTGTTAGAACTTTGAAGTCCAACTGTCCCCTTGTTCAGATCAGTCCTAACTTCGAAGGCATGCTAAATTACCAGTCATAAATCAAGGACTAACTGTATTTCTGTAGTTGTACAATTACAGATGTACCTGTCAGGTTTCCAAGTGATGAAATCCGTATAAAAAGAAAAGAACAAAGTCCATCTTCCAAGACAATTTCTTTTATTTAGGAAAGCATCAAATTGGCAAAGTCCATGGTAATTCTGGATCTGACACAACCCGGAATTACCCCACAATATTACAAGTTAGAAACAAGCCCCCCAAAGCCACATTCTCCAATAGAAGTAATCCAATGTTGCTTGATGTCATAAATCTCCATATCAAGGGGCCTAAGCATGGACAGCTCGTTTTCCCACGGGAAGAAGAATCACCTAGCCTAAACAACTCTCTCTATCTCCACTCCTCCCCACTTAGGAATGTGGCAAGCCCAAAACCCTTCCCCCCACCCCATGACTGCCACAGAGAAAGTAAGAAAAAGAATATATACTAAGGCTAACTAAATGGCTACACATATGTCAATTTTGGGCTTGACAGTACCTCTAGAACCAGCTTGGTGTAGTGATTAAGGCACCAGGCTAAAACAGGGGACTGTGAGTTCCAGTCCCACCACAAGCGGAAAGCCACCTGGATGATTTGAAGCCAGTCATTTTCTCTAAGCCCTTGAGAAGAGGTAATGGCAAGCCATTTCTGAAAACTTACTCCAGAGAACTGCAGGGACTAGTTCAGACAATTGTCAGGAGTCGAAATTGTCTTGAAAGAAGAGCCACACAGATACACACACACCCATATTTAGGCTGTTGGTCTGAGCTCTGAGCTTGGCAATGTGGTTGCAAACGTTTTATCACCATTCGAGGAGACATAATCAGTGCGTTCTGTCAGGTGTTCTGACAGATGAGCCCAACTCAAAACGCACTGACAATGTCTTCGAATGGCAACGAAACACTTGCAACCAAATTGCCAAGCTTGAAGATATGTGTGTGTGTGTGTGTGTGTGTGTGTGTGTGTGTGTGTGTGTGTGTAAGAGAGTTTATTTATACATTTTCCCTTTACGTACATAAGTACTTTGTGAACAACGTATTGTCTGGATCAATTTGCTTACATAATGGTACTTTTCCAGTTCCTAATTTCTACCCCTATTATCTAATTGTTGATAAAACAAGTCCCATGTTTGAAAATATTCTGTATCATCTTTTTCTTTTATCTTTAATGCCAGTCTGTCCATTTCTGCACAGTCTAGTATTTTTTTAATTACATCTTCTTCTGTAGGCATTTCCTCATTTTTCCAGTGCTGTGCAAATACAATTCGTTCTACTATCAAAACATGTAATATTAAATATATATTCCCTTTATTATACAGTACTTTTCTGGTACTATGGCCATTCGAGCATCCCCATGCTCATGTGATCAAAATTCAGGCACTCAGCAATGGACTCATATTCATGACAGTTGTAGTGTCTCAGGGTCATGTGATCCCCTTTTGTGACCTTATGACAAAGGGGGTACCTATTTATCTACTCACACGTGCATGTTTTTGAACTGCTAGGTGGGCAGGACCTGAGGCAAATAATGGGAGATCATCCTCTTGTCAGCTTTGGAAGCCATATTAGCACCCGATGCTTCCACATTGCCACATTCTTGAGCCTGGGAAAATGGGAGGGGAGAATTTCTTGAAGTGCATGTGGTTAGACATAATAGCGTTCTTCTTCTAAGTCAAGGTCATGATATTTCTGCACCTGGGTGAGAGGACGTCTCAAGTTGGGATGGATGGTGATTGGGGCATGTGATGCAATGATGGGTGCAGGGTGGGAGATTTGTAATATTTTACTTATTGCAAGGAAACCCGGAACTTTCAGATTTGGGATTTCCCAGATGTGCCAGTTTACTACTCCAATAAAAAGAACCTTGGAGCTGATGTCTGTCTCATAGTTATTTGTTGGAGTGGAGGTTTCCTGGAATGCTGACGCCTCTTGCGTGCTGCTCAGGTCTCGAACCCAGGTTGTCATCATGCCAAGGGAATAAATGCCTGGATTATTACGGGATCACTTCACAGTGGAATCCTAACAAGGAGTTAAAACCAAATACAATTAACTGAAGACAGTACCTGCCTCCCTACTTCTCTTAAAAGATTGAATACATTTATAAAACCTTTCCCTTAATTCCATTGTGTTGCAGAATGCAAGACTCCAAGGTTGTAATCACTTTAATGTACTGTTGCTCCAAGAGTTTGCGAGGGAGCTTCAGTGGCTTAAAGAGCGCTGTTTGCCATTCTGTTTCAGTCTTGCCTTGTGGGACAATCGAATTCTCCTATGCAATCCGTGTCACATCCTTTTTCTTCTCTCTGCTCCGTTTTCTTCATTTCTCTTTCTGATGGTGGGTTTATTTTTAAAAGGCTCTGTACTTTGCCCAGATTTAGTTTCTGTCGAAAAGAGAGAACCCACTGGAGAGCTGGGGTTTGTCATGCAGTATTTCTTTTATTTCAAAATATAGCAGCAATGTATTAAGGGAAGCAAGCAGGTTTCCAGAGGCTAGGAGAAAAATCTATTAGCTTGCCTTTAAGTATGCAATGATGCTGTCTGTCTTTTTTTTCCCCCAAGCCATGAGACTGCCAAGGTGGCTTTGCCAGACCTTGCAGCAGAGATGTTGACTTAAAAGTAAGCAGCTGAGCATGCTAGTTGAAGTAATGCAGATTCTGCAGTGTGCAGGTGGGGGTGGGGGAGAAGTATGGAGAGCCATATATGTTGTTTTGAATCCCAAGATGATTTCAGATGGATGCTTACAAATGCACTTGCATAAGATTAATGGTAGACTTCCAATGACTTTCGCTCTCCTTCAAATAAGACAAAAATAAGCAAGCAATAGCATCCACTGAACTCTGTGGGGAATTCACTGTGTCTAGGCATCCCTGCATTGTCATTTTTTCACAAGAGGCTTGGTCATATCAATTTAATGAATGTGTGTGTGTGTGTGTGTGTGTTTGTGTGTGTGTACACACACACACAAATTAAAGATTATATATGATTATTGGGGGAAAGAACACTCACACAAAATCGTTTAAGAACACCAAACTAATCCTCTTATTTAGCTCCCCGCTCCAATTCAGTTTTGGAAAAAAAAAATTTTTTTTAACAGAACGTCTAGGGGTTTATATAACTCCTAGATATATTTTGAAATATTTTTTGAAATATTTTTTCTCCTACTTCTCATCTTTTAAAAGAGTGGGATGGATATATGAATGCATTTATGCAATAAAACCAGATTTTATATCTGGCTAACCATGTTTTCCCCAAAATAAAACTGGGTCTTATTTTCTTTTGGGGCCCCAAATAAGTACTGGGGCTTATTTTCGGGGATGTCTTATTTTTTCCCATGTATAGGAGGCCTACTTCTTCTGCTGGGCAGGAGGCGGTGCAGCATGCCAGTGCCGCTGCAGTGAGGCAGGGTGTGTGTGGAGCTGCCCTACGTGCCCTGCATTGGCTTACCTCAGGGCGCCCACAGACACTTGCCTCACCTTGTACCTCTGGCACAGCATGCCACTCAGCCTCCTGCTCCATTTCAGCCAAGAGCAAATGGAAGAACTGGACCAGCGACCACGTGAGCTACTGCTGCACATGGCTGCTGGTGCTACTGCTGCAAGGCAGGTGTCAGGGCATGCATGGCCTGGCTGCAGAGGCCTTGAGGTAAGCTGGAATGAGGTGTGTGGGCAGCTCCATCCCCCACCTCACCTCGTGGCCATGGCACTGCGAGCAACCAGACAAAAAGGGCAGGCAGACGGATGTGCAGGCTCTTAAGTAGGGCTTATTTTGGGGGTAGGGCTTATATTAGGTACATGCATAAAACATGCTAGATCTTATTTTTGGGATAGGTCTTATTTTCAGGATAGGTCTTATTTTCAGGGAAAGGGGTATAATGCTATAATATACACACTGGGTTCTCTCATTCTCTCTCTCCCTCTATCTCATGTGTATGTGTCATTTACACTCAGAGAGAGGTATACAAATTAACCAACCTCACCTTAAAGCAGACACTAATAATAGCATTCAAAACTCACTGGATGACTTAGTTACAAAGTTGCAGTCTACTTCACAGGAGAAAGGACCATTGTACATAGTAACTTGAGTCCTTGGAAGAAAAGTAGGATATGCTTTTGCATCTAACTAATTAACAAGTGATCAAATAAATATGTTCCAATCTCCTAGCAATTCTGTAAAGAAAGCTAGTGCAATGTGATTTTCCTTTCTTGGAATGTACTGTAGCAAGGCATTCAGACTTAATCAAACAAACTTAACTTTGCATAGTTTGTCTTATGCCTTTAGCGAAAATCAAAGCCCGTTTGGTTGCTCAACAACGACATAAAAGTATGCCGTTTTTAATGAAATTTATTAGCTGGGAAAGGTGCCCCTTCTGACAAACACAGCTCTTCTACAATGTCTTCTCTGTTTAGGGAAATCTTAGGTGAAGTGTTCACAAAGGAAACGAAAGGGTGATTTGAAAACAGCATGGAAATTATAGCTCCCATCTCGTTTCTTTCCTCCAGCCCATCCGAAAGGGCTGAAATTCCTTGGCTTGGTTTTTATTTTCCTTTTCTCATCAGGGAAAAACAAAATTAAAGTCTCCGAGTGTTGTCTATATTCGTTGGAAGGGTAAGCTGAAGGTCAAAGTGTAAACTCTACTAGCTGCACCATGGTTTTGTGAGAGGAATCGATACTTCCATGACAAGCAATATTCATGCTCCCTTCACAGGAGAAGAACTTGCTTGAGTGACGGAAGGCACGAGAGAGTGAGAGAGAGAGAGAGAGGGAGGGAGAGAGAGAGAGAGAGAGAGAGAGAGATGAAAAGGAATGTGCAAGTAGCAATAGAAATGCATTTCCTGCAAATCTAGAGCAACCTTTCTTTCCCGGTGCTCAAAATGGGAAAAAGTAATTGATCACAATCTTCACCTGCTTGAAGCATTTTGCTTCCTACTCCTAAAATGAGCAGGCTGAACCCACAAACCTGGCAAATAGGATGCATTGGATGAGAGAAAAGGTGCTTTACACACACACACACACACACCTAAATTGAACAGTGATATCTGTGCTATCAGGATTGCGTCTATTGTCTAGCAGATGCTTTCTTGAAAGGGAAGATGTCTTGTGCCAGGGAAGATAAAGGAGATGGGAAGGACAGCATGGAAAAAAGGATAAAATGGTGTGAGTTATGATTACAGTAGAGATTCCTACCTCCAGAAGGAACTTGGTATTTCTAATAAGGTGAATTTTGTTGTTATTGTTTGATTGCCATTGGTGGCACAGTGGTTAGAATGCAGTATTGCAGGCTACATCTTCTGACTGCCGGCTGCCTGCAATTTGGCAGTTCGAATCTCACCAGGCTCAAGGTTGACTCAGCCTTCCATCCTTCCGAGGTGGGTAAAATGAGGACCTAGATTGTTGGGGGCAATATGCTGACTCTGTAAAACCGCTTAGAGAGGGCTGTGAAGCGGTATATAAGTCTAAATGCTATTGCTATTGCCAAGTTGTGTCTGAGTCTTCATGACCTCATGGACCATTGCATGCCAAGCCATCCATCATCTCTCAGAGTTTATCCAAATTCATGGTCATATGGTCAATGAGACCATATAACAATCTCATCCTCTGCCATCTCCTCCTCTGTTCTGACCAAGGCTTCCTGAGACAGTAACAATCACACACTGTTCCCAAAAATCTTTTCTTCAATTTCAACGGCTGTGAATTATATGCATTCACAGCCCGTAATGAGTCCCAAACAGTTTCTGAATAGTCCAACAGAAGTCTGCCACAGTCTTTCAGGATAAGGCTGATAAGCACCCATCTTTATCTCCCTTAAAATGCTGCCAATGGCTCAGGGGGTTGGATTAGATGACCTACAAGGTCCCTTCCAACTCTGACTATCTGTTATCTGTTATCTTATACACTAAAAAGTGTGTGCTAGAAATGAGCTATGGCAGGGGTGTCAAACTCGATTTCATTGAGGGCCGCATCACAGATATGTTTGACCTTGGGGAGGGCATGGTCAGGTTGGGCATGGCCAGCTTGACATCACTCATGTCAGGGTTGCCTGTGGCCCAAGTGCTCCACCAGTGAATGGGCTCCTGAGCTCCATTTTCAGTTGGGAAGGCCTCCTGCAAGACTCTGCCAGAGAAAATGGACACACACCCCTGAGCTGCATTTTTACTGGCAGAGGGACCGCATGCCAGACCGTTGCTGTTTCTAGGGTGGCCCCGCAGGCCAGATCTAAGAATCCCTGAGCTATAGCATCTTATATTAGATTAAAGGTAAAGGTTCCCCTCGCACATAGGTGGTAGTGGTTTCCGGCTCTAGGGGACGGTGCTCATCTCCGTTACAAAACCGAAAAGCCAGCGCTGTCCAAAGATGTCTCTGTGGTCATGTGGCCGGCATGACTGAATGCCAAAGGTGCACGGAACGCTGTTACTTCCCACCAAAGTGGTCCCTATTTTTCTACTTGAATTTTTACATGCTTTCGAACTGCTGGGTTGGCAGAAGCTGGGACAAGTAACGGGAGCTCACTTCGTTAAGCGGAGCTAGGGATTCGAACCACCAAACAGCCGACCTTTCTGATCGACAAGCTCAGCATCTTAGCCACTGAGCCACCATGTCCCTTTATACAGTATATTAGATTACTATTCCCATAATCAAATCACTTTAACAACCCTGTTACAAGCCAGTACTCTCTAAGTTACACCCTGCAATTTAGGGAGACCAACTGGCCTACATTTGAGAGTTGTACTAACATGTGTAACATATGTAGTAGGAGATGAGATGAACAGTCCAAAGTGCTATAAAACATTTAGGATGATTAACTGATGATGTGCAATGAAGTCAGTGTTGACTCTTACTGACCGCATAGATTTCTCCATGGTGATTTGTCCCTAATCTAGTCTTTGAAGCACAACCACTTCCACTGAGTCCATCCACTTTGCTGCTGTTCATCCTCTTATTTTCTTTGTTTCCACCTTTCCCAGCATTACAGTCTTTTCCAAGGAGCCAGGTCTTGGCATATTGTGCCTGAAATAAAATAATTGGAACCTATGTAGAGATTAAAAGAGTTGGAAGGGACCTGTCAGGGTTCCTACGGATGCCCTAATTAATTCATGAACCTTGAGCCAAGTTTACAAGTTGACAGGATCTTGTAGGTCATCTAGTCCTACTCCCCATCCAAGTAGGTGACCCTACACCATTTCTGACAGATGGCAGTCCAATCTCTTCTTGAATGATGATGGTCCCACAACTTCCGAGGGCAAGCTGTTTCATTGGTTGATTGCTCTCACTGTCAAAAAATTTCTCCTTATTTCCAGGTTAAATCTCTCCTTGTTCAGTTTCCATCTATTATTCCTTGCCTGGCCTTCAGGTGCTTTGGAAAATAGCTTGACCCCTTCCTCTCTGTGGAAGCCCCTCAAATATTGGAAGACCGCTATCATGTCTCCCCTGGTCCTTCTCTTCATTAGACTAGCCAAGCCCAGTTCCTGCAACCGTTCATTGTATGTTTTAGCCTCCAGTCCCCTAATCATGGTCATTTGTACTTCAAGTGACAACAATGCATTGGTTGATTTGATGATTCATTTATTTTTTTCTTGTCTATAGTATTCTTGGAAGACTTCCCCAACACCAAAGTTCAAAGATGTCAATACCCTTCCCATCTTGCTTTTTCAAAGTGCAAAGTTTGAAAAAGTTCCAAAAAGTATCGTAGAGACTACCACAGCTTGAACAATTCTGCTCTTTTGTAGGTATAGACCAGGGATCCTCAAACTTGACAGCTTTAAGACTTGTGGACTTCAACTCCCAGAATTCCTCCTCCAGTCATGTTAGCTCAGGGATTCTGGGAGTTGAAGTCCACAAATATGAAACTTGCCAAGTTTGAAGACTCTTGGTATAGACACATCACAGCTTTGTGGCAATTTTTCCATGACCTTCATGGCTGCTTTTCCAACACCAGCTCTTCAGAATATTTCTTGATTAGGATGATTATATGAAGATTTCTTTACATAGACCTTGGGTACATGGTGGCTCAGTGGTTAGGATGATGAGTCTTAGACCTTTAAAGGTTTACAGTTTGGCAGTTCAAGACCTGAGTGTTATGAGGACAGACTGAGCTCCTGTCACCTGTCCCAGCTCCTGCCAATTTAACAGCTTGAAAGCATGCAAATAGAAGTAGATGAATAGGTACCATATAAAATCATGTGGGAAGGTAACAGCGTTCCGTGTTCCACCATACACGCTGTGTTGTAGCATGAGGTCACGATGGCCACATGACTATGGAAACATCTTCGAACAGTCCTGGCTCTTTGGCATAAAAAATGGAGATGACCACCACCTTCTAAAGTCAGTCATCACTAGCGGTATAAAATCTGTGTATAAAACTCTTTACCTTCTTACCTTTTTAACATAGACCTCCACTTTAAGATTCCGGGTAGTATGACATACACACAATTGTCACATTTCTCCACATTGCTAATTCTGGAAATAAGGAATGACTCTTTGGTTTGGAAGAGCCCATGTGTTCTGCAATGTTGAAGGTCACTTGGGTGGAAAGCAGGGAATTCTTCATTCCTCAACTTCATTAATCTTGCTTTCATTTTTTGTATGTGTGTTGATGTAGAGATTTTGCAAGGAACTTGTTACCTGCACCTTAAACTACACATTTGCTAAGCATTTCCACTGGTGTAGCCTCTTTCAAAGTAGAAAGGAGAATTGACAATGCTACTATCCTTCAAAGCTACCTTGATTATGTGTCTGAATGGTCAAACACCTGGCAACTCCAAATCTAGACCAACAAATGCTTTGTCCTACACATTGGTAAAAAAAAAACAGTACACCAAATACAAACTAGGTGGATATGACCTCGTTGATCATCCTCACTCTGTCAAGGATCTTGGAGTTCTTATATCAAATGACCTAAGTGCCAGAGCTCACTGTAATAGCATTGCCAAAAAGGCATTAAGAATTGTAAATCTAATCTTACGAAGCTTCTCCTCCGGAAGTATAGAATTGCTAACTAGAGCAAACAAACCTTTTGCTAGACCAATACTCGAATACAGCTCATCAGTCAGGAATCCTCACTGCATATCAGACATATCGAGCAAGTCCAGAAGTATTTCATGAGAAGAGTACTACACTCCTCTGCTCGCAACAGAATACCCTATACCACCAGGCTTGAGATTTTGGGCTTGGACAACCTTGAACTACGCCGCCTATGGTTAGACTTAAGTGTAGCACACAAAATTATCTGCTACAATGTCCTACCAGTCAATGAATACTTCAGTTTCAACCACAGCAATACAAGAGCACACAACAGATACAAACTCAATGTAAACCGCTTCAAACTTGATTGCAGAAAGTACAACTTCAGCAACAGAGTGGTCAATGCCTGGAATGCACAACCTGACCCTGTTGTTACATCCTCTAACCCCCACTCCTTTAACCTCAAACTAACCACTATTGACCTCACCTCATTCTTAAGAGGTCTGTAAAGGGCATGCATAAGTGCACCGTCATGCCTACATCCCTGTCCTATTGTCCCCATTTATTTGTACCTATTTCCTGTATTCTTACTCATGTTTATACTTATATCTATTATCTCGTAAGCGATTGACAAATCAAATAAATAAATAAAAAAAATTGTTCCAAATAGGGAATCATTACATCTGAAAAACTCCCTTACGCTGACCTCTACCCTTGATTCAGGAGGCTGCCCTCTCAAGGCCACCTTGTAATTCATTTTTTCTTTCCCTTGCTTTGATTTGAGTCTTTCCAGCTCATGCTGACAAGACCTGAAACAAGAGACAACCTTTTTCCTCTGCAGCACTGTTATAAATTCACAGCTTAGCAGATTTCAAGCTGATTGCCTTTGCTCCCGTTGTCTCTCTGTAAATGAGGGTTTTCACAGATGACAGATAGGGCCACTCTCTCAAAACATAAATCTTCAACTAACTTCCCCAGTACCTGCCGCAAACTATTTAACAATTTTGCTTCCCAGCCAAGCAAAAGTTCAACTCCTTTGGATGACATTGTCCCCTCATGGATCATTTTTAATGAATTAGGATTGCTGCTAGGCCTGAAATCTTCCAGGATCATATTTTGCAATTCAAGCTATGAGCGAGAGCATTGGGCCAATTTGTATAACCTTTCTTCTCTCACTTTTCCATTTGTTTTTAACGCAATAGCTTATGACTGTTCTGATTTTCCTTGGCGCGTTTTTAGCAACATTTTTTGGGGAAGTTTTTGTTGAGTTGCATAGAGATAATCAAGAACTTTCTTATTGTCTCCGTTTTTTTAACAGCAATGTACTGCATTGTAACAAACTACAATCACGACACCTGAAGTTGATCAAGTAGAAAATCAGTAAACCATCTTTCCAATCAGCCTCCATGTTTCCAGTGTCTTTCTCTCCCACTTGGAACTGAATTTTTCTTCCAACAGTGGTATTAAACATTTGTTTATATGCTACATTTTATCTTACTGTTCCTCCAAGGGACTGGGCTTTCTCTAACAAAAACTGAGTAGATTCACTTGAAGTCCTCCAATAGTTTCCACCTTGCACTATCAGCTGCATGAGAGCCAATTTGCTGTAATGGTTACAGCTTTGGGTGATTTTTACTTTGTAAACCACCACTATGGGAATGAAGAAGTTATAAAGTTCACAGAATTAAATCCCAGTTCTTCTGATGGAAAAAATATCTTAGGAAACGTTGATAATAAATAAATACCAGATTACATAAAGTAAATGATAGCTATCAACCAACCATGCGAGTGTTTTAAGGAGATAATCTCAAGTTGCTTAATTAATTAATTGGGTATATTTAATTTTGTCAAGTTCTGGATCGAACTGCTGGCAGTCGGCAGAGTTAGCCTGCAATACTGCATTCTAACAACTGTGTCACCTTTATGAATTATTCAAGGTGGCAAGCATATTTTATATTCCCTCTTTCTCTTATTTTCCCCACAACAACCACCCTGTGAGGTAAGTTGGGCTGAGAGAGAGAGTGACTGGTCCAAAGTTACCCAACCGGGTTTCCTGTCTGAAGCAGAATTAGAATTCACCATCGCCTGGTTTTCAATCTGGAACCTTAACCACTAGACAAAACTGTCTCTCCTATGTTTTCAAGCACAGCTGAGTTTTGATTGTTTCGGATGAAATAAAATCAGGTGATCAATTTTCCTTGGCCATCTGCTTGCAGTCTTCCCATTCCTAACCCATCTCACATTTTTGTTCTCCCTAATTTAAACTATTTCCCTCTCGTTGAAGACCTGTCAAATTTTTCATGAGAGAAGGGAGATTTTTCATCTTCCTTTATTTGGCTCCAAGGTTATCGTAAGTATAATTTATTCACATTTCTGACCTTTGGGGACACAGTATCCTCAGGGTCACGCAGCTTTATTGGATGTCAGGAGGACTCGAAGCCTTCTCTTCAGAATTCCTTTTGTGATACGACATTTGATCGGGTCTCTATGCCAAGGTAGTTGAGACTGCTATAATTAATCCTGGAGGGTCACATCGCCCCATTAGTAATTACTCAATGCTTGTCCCCCTCTTAAACCCTTGTAAATGGGAAAAGAGCTTTAGCCTTAAGTCCACGCTGTGCTCCGTTGGTGGACAGGCTGTTCTTCCTGCCTCACCTCCCCCCCTCCCTCCACACACAGAAGGACCAGTTCCCCTGTGGTCTCTTAACATGGTTTCCCCGCCAGTTGAAAGCTCCATGTGAGAAGAGGACTGTGAAAACTGTCAGTCAAAGCTGAGAGATGTGACACTAGCTGCTGGTTCGCATTGCAAGTACCCCAGGGGAACAGCTAAAAAATTTTTCCAAAGAAAAAGGACAATCGCTTACTTCTTTTCTACTAGAAGGTGTTCCTAGATCTTGAGTTGAAAGGGCTTGGGGGAAATGTTTTTTAAAAAGACGAGAATAAATAATAAAATTGGTGGAAGCTGTATGCAATGGGATTTCATTTTAATGTATGCTGATTAGTGTACATTCAAAGTAACAATCAAGTTATTCCAAGTTCTAAGGGGTAAACATGATGTCCCTCCCAAAGTTTTGGGCTACATCTCCCATCAATTCTAGATAACCGGTGTGAAGAGATTGTGATGCGTGTAAAAAGCAGAGGTGGTATTCAGCAGATTCGGACCAGTTTTGGAGAACCGGTAGAGGAAATTTTGAGTAGTTTGGAGGACCGGCAAATACCATCTCTGACTGGCTCCGCCCCATCTATTCTCTGCCTCCCGAGTCCCAGTTGATCGGCTGCATCTTCTTTTGTGGCCCTGCACAGGACATCGGAGCTGGAAAGCAGATTAGTGGGGTGGGGAGGGAATGGGGATTTTGCAATAATCTTCCCCTGCCACATCCACCAAACCACACTATGCCCACCCACCAAGCTACGCCCACAGAACTGGTAGTAAAAATTTTTTGAATCCCACCACTGGCAAAAAGGGCAGGACTTCAATCACATTCTTGTGGCTACTGTTCTGATTTTACCTAAAATGCACTAGATTGCTTATTTTGACCTAAAGAATATGACTTGCAAAGACATTAATTGCTGAGTCCTGAGCCCTTGCTTAGATCTGAACCTGTGGAAGTGGACTTTGCATGCCTTCTCTACTTGTGCAGGCTTATTTTTTCTACAGAATTGGCATTTGTGTGTGTGACCTGACTGTAATGCAAATCATATAAGGAATGTCTTCTTTCCTCGTGCTTATTTCCTTTCCTGACTTTCTCCAGAATGGTCATTTTATTGATACAATACCTTTGTGCCAAAGGTTTGCTTAGGTGTTTTCAATTTTTGCAGACAGTTCAGGTAGGAAACAAAAAAAACAACAACCCACCATGAATACTAATGCTACCTTTATTGTAAGGTTCTAGTAACTCTTGCAAGCCTGAAAGAACTTCTCCCCTCCCTTGCTTTTATCTTCAAAAGAAGAAGGGTGGATCTGTTTCCCTTCCTTCTCTGGGATGAGATCTCTCTTACCTGGCATGGTCCTGGCTGTGTCTCTTCCGCCTGTCTTCCAAAGTTATTCTCAACCTGTAACTCTCTTTGTATTCAAAGACTATCTCAAGAAAGGAGATTTAGGAAGAGAGCCCCCCTCTCTCTACCTACCTACCTACCTACCTACCTATCACCTACCGTGTTTCTCATATAATAAGGCCAGGTCTTATTTTTTTTTGAGCCCCGAAAAAATGGCTAGGCCGTCTTTTCGGGGGTGACTTAATTCCCCGCCCCTTGCATCTTCGGGCGGGCGGGCAGCGATGGCTTGGATATTAACCTCGGCGTTGGTGGGGCACTTCGTATGGGGTCAACGCAGGCAGCACCATATCCGGGTGTGCAACAAAAGTACTTCCCCCTCACCATTCCCCCCATTTCGCATGTTTTAATACAGGCCTTAATTTGGGGGGAGGGGCTTAATTTCATTTCATGCCTATAAAACATGCTGGGACTTCCTGTTGGGGGAGGCCGTATTGTTGGAGAAACAGGATATTAGCAATAGCAATAGCACTTAGATATATATGCCACTTTACAGTGCTTTACAGCCTTCTCTAAATGTTTCACAGAGTCAGCCTATTGCCCCCAATAATTTCGGGTCCTCATTTTATCCACCTCCAAAGGATGGAAGGCTGAGTCAACCTTGAGCCAGTGAGATTTGAACTGCCAAATTTCAGGCAGCCAGCAGTCAGCAGAAGATTCTAACAACTGTGCCACTGTGGCTCACTATCTGTCTATCTATTTGTGTGTCTATCTCTCATCCACCTACCTACCTACTTATCCATCCATTCATCCATCTATCGTTATCTAATAACCCAAATTAAATAGTGTTTATGGAATGCTTGGTCTTTGTTCAAATTCCAATAGACCCTCCATGGTGGAATACAGGCAGAAATAAACGCAGAAAAAAAGAACAGATATATGGGAGTCCTTGGAATATATATTTTTTTTAATAGTAGCAATGTTGTTTCAAGGCCAAAGGAATGGAGTCAGATGAGGAGACGCAGGCAAGGCTGTTCTTAAAAGGGCTTCCATTAATTCAATATATAGAATTTACTTCCTTTTGAGGCCCACTTAAAAAACTGAAATTGCTGTGTAGGAAAATTAAAACAACAACAACAACAAAAGAAACATTAATGAATATTACCCTTCTGCGAGCAATGGATTGATTGCCTGGGAATATGCCGAAAAAGTTAAGTCTGATCCATATCAATATTTTCCATATTTTATACATAATTGTCAGTCTATCCAAAGCATTTTTGTCTGAAAAAAATACTGGGGAAAAAAGTATTTGTTGTTGTATATAACTTTATTAGGCAAAGTTATATACAACAACAAATTTGGATCATGCATTTCTCTGAAATACATCATTTCTTTTACAGAGCTTTCATTAGAGCACAGAAAAAAGATGAATTTCCCATACTTTCTCCAAAAAGAAATCGCCAGCAATATGCTCACAACTAGCTACTCATAACGCCTATTTTTTGTTTTGTTTTCTATACTACCTTCCTAAACACGAGCTATTTCGTGAGAATTGGACCTGTCTCATGGTACTTGTTTCTGGTGGAACTTTCCCAGTGCTAGGGAATTGTTCTTCTAATCCAGGGGTGTCAGACTCCAGTGTCACATTGTCATCATGTGATGTATCATGACTCCCCCCCCCCCGCTTTGCTAAATGAGGATGGCGTGGCCAGCATATGATGCATCAAGCACACAGACTGCGAGTTTGACACCACTGTTCTAATCTGTCTTATTCCCACCTGTTCCATATGTTCCAATATCTCAGGGGTTCTTCTGGATCACCGGCAGCAGCTGCAGATGACAGAGGCCTCTGACAGCAAGGATGAAAGGGAACCAGTCAGAGAGGCTGGCAAGGACTTGGATGAGGGTCCTGATGCAGAGGTGAGGCTTTGGAGCTTTTGGAGTCTGGCAGCAGTGAAGCAGAGGACCCCGGGGAGCCTGTTCCCAGTGCGTGTGTGCGCAGGGCTGCTCGAAGGAGAGAGTAGCTGAAGCAGCAAGGACGAGTCAGGAGTAAGGCTGGAAGGTGATTGTCCTTCCCATAAGGGATAAAAACCAGCCCTCGGGGATGTGCTCTTTGCAGGAAGCAAAGAAGTTCTTTAGACTCTGACTCCTCGTTGAAACCCTGCTAACTTCAGTTTGTTTTTGAAACTTCTGTTGGTGGATATTTATCAGTAATTAGACTTCTGTTCTTGGCAGCCTTTTACAACCTTGAAAGGGCTTGCTTTTATCTCAGACAATTAGGTTTAAATGACTCTTGGCTGGGAATGCAAAGAATTTCCAGCATCGCATTAAAAAGGTTTGCTTTTATACACAGTTTGTGTTTGTTTAATTTGAACAAGGCTTAGGTCAAAACAGGGGTTGCCACAAAGAAGAGGGTATTCTCCAAAGCACCTGAGGGCAGGACAAGAAGCAATGGATGGACACTAATCAAAGAGAGAAGCAACCTAGAACTGAGAAGAAATTTTCCGACAGAACAATTAATCAGTGGAACAACTTGCCACCAGAAGTTGTGAATGCTCCAACACTGGAAGATTTTACGAAGAGATTGCACAATCATTTGTCTGAAATGATATAGGGTTTCCTGCCTAAGCAGGAGGTTGGACTAGAAGACCTCCAAGGTTTTCTACCCTACCCTACCCTACCCTACCCTACCCTACCCTACCCTACCCTACTCTATTCTATTCTATTCTATTCTATTCTATTCTATTCTATTCTATTCTATTCTATTCTATTCTATT
>NW_020769310.1:6138394-6197692 GCF_900518735.1 Pseudonaja textilis | reverse complement strand
GTGATGCAGCTGCAGTGCAGCTTCTGGTCCATGGTCGTGTCTCATCTTCTGAGTGGGTGGGAGTCTGTTTTCTACATGGAAGTGTGGTGGTGGTATCTTGTGTGGCTCTCATGGGTGTGGGTCTGGTGTCCTTCTTCATGTTAGGTACTCGTCTGTTCATGAGGGCGGGTTTCCAAATGGCTGGAAGGCGGGAGGTGTCATCTCGTTTGTTCATGCTGTGTGGGCGTTTTTCTATCTCTGTGGCTTCTCTGATTATTCTGCTGTTGAAGTGTTCGGTTTTGGCGATAGTTCTGGTATTTTTAAAATCAATTTCATGTCCTGTGGCTTTGAGGTGTTGGACCAGGGAAGAGGTCGTTTCTTCTTTTTTGATTGAGTTCTTATGTTCTTCAATGCGTGCACTTATTCTTCTGTTAGTTTGTCCAATGTATGTGGTAGGGCAGGCAGTGCAGGGGATTTCGTATACTCCTTGGTTTTCTAATTCGATTTTGTCTTTGGGGTTTCTTAGGATGGTGGATATTTTTCTGTTTGTGCAGAATGCTGTTTTGATGTTGTGTTTTTGGAGGATCTTGCTAATTTTGTCTGTAGTGCCTTTTATATATGGGAGGAGGGCTTTGCCGTTTTCTTGTTCTCTGTCTTGGATTTTGGTTGGGGTTTCTTTTTGGATTAGGTGGGTAATCTTCTTTCTTTGGAATCCATTGGCTGTAAGTACGTTGGTGAGAGTGTGTAGTTCGGTTTTTTGGTGTTGTTCATCGGCTAAGCATTTTGTTCTGGAGATGAGTGTCTTGGCTACGGAATTGATCTGTGCTGGGTGGTGGTGTGAGAGTGCATGTAGATAGCGGTTAGTATGTGTTTTCTTCTGGTAGATGGTGTGTCCTAGGGAGCCATTGGATCTTTTGTATACCAAGACATCTAGGAAGGGAAGTTGGTTGTTGGCTTCTGTTTCCATGGTGAATTGTATTTTGGGGTGTAGGCTGTTGAGGTGTGTGAGGAAGTTGTTCAGTTTTTCTTTCCCGTGTGGCCAGATTATGAAGGTGTCATCTACGTATCTGAGCCAGAGTTTGGGTTTGTGGTCGTATTTTTCTAGAGCTTGTGTTTCAAAGTGTTCCATGTAGAGGTTTGCGATGACAGGTGAGAGGGGTGAGTGATGAATGAGACTTCATCGAAACGTTGCCTAGATACTTCGAATCTTACGCGGGAGAAAACCCGAACAACCAAAGATCCACATATAAATACCCGCGAGAACCTCAGAAAGCATATATATATATATATATATATATATATACACACACACACACACACACACACACACACACACACACACTCTCACAGTCCAAGAAACTAGGGAGGGTCCTTTAAAAAAAAGATATTGAAGAGCACTATAAAAGTACATACATAAAAGTATGTACTTTTATAGGCCACTGAACTCTGGGTTCCCTAAGAACAGGTTACATTTTATTATTACTAATTCTAGAATAGAGTAAATTCATGTTGTGGTGGGTGTTAGCCTGGCCAATGATTTTTGTTCCTTCCCAATCAAACTGGTGTTTATTATCAATATGGTTTGAGATCAGGGGTTTTTGGTCATGCCATTTACTGACAGGTAGATATCTATTCCAGCCTATAAGAAACCCAATTGCAGGGAGGTTTGCAACAGCCTGCTATCTTCATTTGTGGAAAAAACTCCTGAGGACTAGCATCAGCTGGTACTTGAGAGCTCTGGAGGGATTGATTGATTAATTACTTCAATTTATATGGCTACCTATCTCAAGTTCATGATTCTGAGCTAACAGCCTTAAAAATTTAAAGCATAAAAACAGGAAATGGCACACATACAACAGCAGCCAGGGTAAAAAGCCAGACCCATCAGTCACAATTAATATAATGAATACATGGCCTGAGGCCTATCTCCTGATTCTCAGGCCTAGTGATACACCAAGTCATTAAGGCCTTAGGAAAGGGTTTAAATTGATGCTAGATTGCTCTTTCAGATTGCTCATTGAAGGACTCCATTGCTTTTACTTTGATTGTTGACAGGAAAGTGGCGCACCTGGAGCGGGGCCTGAGAGAGCGGGCAGCATCATTTTAACAATTCTTCTGCAGAAAATAGCTGGTTGATCAGAGGAATTAGGGATGGGGTGAAGCTCAGCTAAGGTTGTGGATACATCCTACGTGCATACGTGCATACCAGTGGTGGTATGCTACCGGTTCATATTGGTTTGGCTGAACGGGTAGTAAAAAAAAGCCTCCTACGATCCACTGAGTGGATAAAGAAGAGAAAAGCGTAGGATCGGCCCTCCCACCCACCTCTGCACTTTTCTCTTCTTTATCCTCTCAGCTGATTGGTGCTGCAGGCTTCAGCTGGTGTGGGGAAAGCTGCGCATGTGCAGCATCACCAAACCAATACTGCAACAGGTAGGATCCCACTGCTGGTGCATACTAATCTCCAGCAGGGTAATGAGATAGTTATGGGCTAGGATTTTAATGTTGGTAATTAGTGAATTAGATCTGAGAATTTTCCCCTTTTACTTATAAAGATTGGTGTGTTGGCTAAGTTGCCTTTGGGTTTTGTTCCTGCTCCCTAAGTTGCACTACTCTTCAATAGGTTAAAGATGCTGTGCTTGTCAGCTGGAGAGCTGACAGCCCAGGTTCGAGAACTGAGCTCCAAGCAATGAGGTGAGCTCCTGGTTCTTGTCTCAGCTCCGGCCTACTAAAGCATGCAAATGCGAGTTGATAAATAGGTACCATTTTGGTAGGAAGGTAACAGGGTTCCATTTGGTGTATGGCTATATTGGCCACATGACCATGGAAATGTCTTCAAATCATGCCAGCTCCCTTGGCCATGAGCACTGTATCTTAGGGTCAGACACAACTAGACAGGGAAATTATTGTTGTGGCTTCAGAAATGGGCAATGTTTTGTATTTCCCCATTGACTTTGGTACCTCTGCTTTAGCAATGCAAAGCTTTTGATTATCTCTGAGCCATAAAAGGAGTACTGAATAAAGGAGAACAAACTTTAATTAAATATAGACAAGAGTTCCACTTGAAGATACTGGGATTGAGTTGTTCTTGGAAGGTATGTTTCTGAATTCAAGGAACACACTTATTCTGGAGAAAGCTGCACTTACTTTTAAGGATCAAGTTACAAGTTGGGGTCATACTAGGTACAGTTTTGATGATGGATGACTGACTGTACGGTCCTTTTGCAGTTATGTCTCCACCTGGACTGGTTTTGCTGACTCATTTATTGATAATCACAACATTTATTATTATAATATAATTCTCATGGACTGGTCACTGAAGACAGTCTGAAAGTTGCAATTAGTTCAGAAGGGTAGGATAATGCCAGTGAAATTTCAACCAAACTGTTGATCAAGCATGTTAAAAATAGCTTCACTAGATTGCCTCCTGAACTTTATTCTAGGCAAGGACTGCATAGTTTAGACCAGTGGTGGTTAACCTTTTTGGCACCGAGTGCTGAAACGGGAGCATGTGCGCACTAAACAGGAACCAAGTGCTGAAATGCCCACTAAAAACCCAGAAAAGCAGCTCCCGGTGTGCACATGCACACTGTCCACCTGGCCTTTTGGCTTCTAATGCACATGTGTGTGCAAAGACCACCTGGCTGGCTGGTTTTTAACATGCATGCGTACACCAGTCAGCTGGTCTTCGCGCATTCATGCACATTGGAAACTAGAAGACCAGGTGGCTGGCATGCATGCATGCATGAAGACCAGCTGACTGTTGCGCTCCGCAACCCGGAAGAGCAACAGGTGATGTCTGGCGTGCCCGGAGAGATGGTTCTGCATGCCACTTCCGGCACATGTCCCATAGGTTCACCATCATGAGTTTGGGCCAAACTACTAAGCCAAGCCTAAAGAATGCTATAGCAGAGGTGTCAAACTGGCAGCCTGCTGGCCAGATGCGTCATATGCAGGCCACGCCCACCCTAGCTCCGTGAAAGGGAAAAAAACATTGTGAAACATCATGTGACGGAAATGTGATGTGGCAAGTTTGACATCCGTGTTATAAAGAGTTAGACAAGATTAAAATGTTGATAGGAGATGACCAGGAAAGTAGAGCTGAACTGAGATGCAGAAAAAACACCCCAGAGGTCAATGTTAAGCCGTTTTTCTCTTGCTCCCAAGAAAACTACATGAATGCTTTTGTACAACACTATAATTCTGTGTAGTTAGTAGAACTTGAGCTCAATTCAAGAGAGTAATTTCCTTTACTTACAGGACCACCAATTTGTTAGAATCCACCAAACACTCTTAAATCATCAGTGGGGCAACTCTTCCAGGGCTTGATTCATTTAGCATTAATTTTTTTTTAATCCACTCAGATTATTTCATGTTTAGTGTTTAATGTTTAGTTGCCAGTGTTTTATGCTTCTTGTCTTGATGTTTTTATTGTACTTTCTAAGTTGATCACAACCATTAGGGGACTGAACAGCATACAAATACTCACCTGGGAAGTATGAAAATTACAGCACATACTTCCTTTGACCCCAAATACATTCTTAGGTGTACAATTTGGTTAAAGTGCTAGGCTAGAAACCAGGAAATTGTGAGTTTTAGCCCTTGTTTAGGTAGGAATGTTGGCTGGGTGATTTTGGGCTATTAACTCTCTCTTAGCCCAACCACCTCCTAAAGTTTGATTGTGGGGAAAATAGGAGGCAGGAACATTAGGCGTAGTATCTTGAATTGTACAAATAAAGATGGGATATAATTGTAATAATACAGGGAGTCCTTGATTTACGACCCAAATTGAGCCTGAAATCTTAATCATTGGGCAAGCGGTCATGAGGCAAGATTGCCCATGTGACTGTTTCAGTCAATGATCACAATCCTGGCACTTCTGGCTGTGGTTGTTATACAATTGCAAAAGTTGTTAAGCAGATGGAGTCCAGTTAAAGGAGACCAGGGTGCCTTGTTGGGAGATGGGAAAAGCCTGGGAGACTCCATTCAGGAGCTGAAAATCCTTGTTGCTGAGATCCAACCCGAATTTTCAACCCCTGATGGACAGATACTTGCTCACGGCATGTGCCAAGCCTCCCCACCTGTCTGAGGCACCCCACATTCCTTTCTTTATCACACTCTCCGTTCGGATTTCTACTCACTGTCACTTCTAGAGGCTGTCTGAAAGCTGCTTGCTCTCCATGCATTGGAAGGGAAGTCCTTCCATGGGATGCAGAAATGGAGCACAACCAGTAGTGGGATTCAGCCAGTTCGCACCAGTTCGGGAGAACCGGTTCTTAACTTTCTGAGCAGTTTGGTGAATTGGTTGTTGGAAGAAATCATTAAGGCAGAGAACCGGTTGTTAAATTATTTGAACCCCACCACTGAGCACAACTCATCAGAATCTGCCCTCTATTTTTCCGCCCCACAGATGAATTCATCTCCCCTAAACAGGCCATTAAGCCACTGACTTTCTGGGGAAGCTGTCTGAGAAGATTTCAAATGGTGATGACATGATTTCAGGGCACTTAGCAAGCAGTGCTAAGTGTGAACAGGTTGGCCCCCTCTTCTTTGTTGCAGCCCCTCAAATACGGGAATACTACTATCTTGTCACCCCTAGTCATCCTTTTCTCTAGACTGGCCACTCCCAAATCCTGCAGCCGTTCTTCATATCTTTTAGTCTCCAGGCCTTTAATCGTCTTAGTTGCTCTTCTCTGCACTTTTACCAAAGTCTCAACATCTTTTTTTGTAATGTGGTGTCCAAAACTGGACGTAGTATCCCAGATGTGGCTTTACTAAGGCTTTATAACGCGGTACTAATACTCGATGTGATTTTGATTCTATGCTTCTGTTTATACCACCAAGGTTTGTATTAGTTTTTTGTTTTTGTTTTGGCTGCTGATGCATACCCGTACACACACAAAAATCTTGAAAAGCCTGAATTTGGTCAAGAAAGCTAACCCTGCTTTTGTGTTTTCCCTGTAATTGCTTTGGCTCCCCCTCAAAAAACCCACCCCCCCTTTTTTTTTTTCCCTTTTATTTCTTTCGCCCCCCCCCCCCCCCCCCCCCCCCCGCCATATGATGCTGACTTGGGAGCTCAGCTTTCCCCAAGCACATTATGAATGAGGAGTGGGATGCTGCCACTTCAAATAATTTATATCCAAACCTTCATTGCAGCAGTGACCTGCCTCATTTCAACACTGCCTTGAAGCCAGGGCTGATGTCCATCCAATTAACCAGACAACGGAGAAGCTGGAAGACTGCAAGGCAATTTGCCAATTAGCCTAACCAAGGCAGGTCAAATTCTTCTTCTGTTCCTCCCAGCCCTTCCTTTAACCCTGAAGAAATTTGCTAGGTAACCTAAAGGGGAAAGCCATAAAAAGCTCCTTTTTGTTGAAAACCTTTCAAGTGAATTAGATTTTTGATGTGTAAGTAGTGTACACAAAAACCCAAAGACTTTTAAAATGGCACACACTGACAATTTCCCCTATTTTCATTTAGAATTAAGCAGGGGAGGAAAGGTTGCAAAATAAGACAATATTTCTTTGTATGTTCATAAAAAAAAAATCTGTTCTGTAAATATTCATTGCACAAGATGCGGTTTAGATTTTAGTGTAGGATTTGGAGAAAGATTCTTACATGTTATGTTTTGGCCTGTCTATTATTTAAGTTTATTGTCAGCTTGCTTAAGATTGTTTTTTCTAACTTCTCCTGGCAGTATTTTACTTTGTTGTTAGAGATAGTGCTGGTGATGTTTTGTGTGACTTATCTTTTTATTCCTCTAGCGTGGTGTGTTTTTCAACTTTGACAGCTTGAGGATGCATAGACTTCAATTTCCAGAATTTCCTAGTCCGCATGGGGAATGAACAGGGGTGGGCTGCTGGGGTGTTCGCGGAGGTTCGGGAGAGCACCTAGCTAAGATCCTGTGCAGTTCGGAGAACCCCCAAATCCCACTCCTGACTGGCCCTGCCCACCCCTCATATTGAGACTACTCATCTTCTGCTCTAGAGTTCCTTGTTTCCTCAAACTTCCCACTCAAAACAATCCCAATCCCTCCCTAGGTTTTGTGAAAGCCTAACCTGGGCAGCTTACAACAGTAAAAATGGAGAAAACAATTGCAAACCAAAAACTGATTAGGGGAGTACAACCCTTTTCCAAGACTAAGATGGTATTTCTCAAGAATCATTAGATCCACAAACTTAAAGACATTTCATATTCAGACTGGATCTGTTTTTTTTTTTCTACCAGTCTGTTTATCACCAGATGCTGGATCAGACTTCTACCTCATTTCTTGTCCTGCTTGGGGCTGAGATGGTTAGCTTGGTATCTTTAATGTGTTGCTAATACTAGACTCTCTGCTAATGAATGATGTCACCCAGAAGTTTATGTAGATGTAGAAAAGAAAGGACAGGATGATCCACGAGGCACACCACAAATTAGCAGCGTTCAGGAAGGAGGTTAATCAGTGTGAAATACTACTCCCACTCCTTTCTTGAAGACAATCCAGAACAATGTCATGGTCAATGATACTGAAAACCATCAAGTGGTCAAGGAGAACCAAGATAGCCTCTTTAAAGGGCACCAACAAGTACAACCAATATGATTTCCATCATGCTGTACCCTGACTTTGTCCCTGATTGCTTCCTCTAGAGCAGTGCTTCTCAACTTTAGCAATTTTAAGATGTATGGACTTAAACTTCCAGAACTCCCCAGCCTACATTTATTTATTTGATTTGTCAATCACTTACAAGATAACAGGTATAAGTATAAAGATAGTTATGAATACATGAGATGGATACGTATAAGAAAAATAAAAAGAAACAATAGGACAGGGACGGTAGGCACAATTGGTGCGCTTATGCATGCCCCCTATAGACCTCTTAGGAAAGGGGTGAGGTCAATAGTAGACAGTCTACGGTTAAAGTTTGTGGGTTTGGGGGAAGAAACCACAGAGCTAGAGGTAGAGTATTCCAGACATTGACCACTCTCTTGCTGAAGTCGTATTTCCTGAAATCCAGTTTGGTGCGGTTAACCTTGAGTTTGTATCTATTGTGTGCTCTTGTATTGTTATGATTGAAGCTGAAGTATTCATTTGCAGGTAGGACATTGCAATGTATGATTTCATATACTATATTTAAATCGGACCGAAGGCGGCGTAGTTCTAGGTTTTCTAGGTCTAGAGTTTCATGTCTGGTGGCATAAGGTATTCTGCAATGAGTAGAGGACTGGAGAACTCTTCTTGTGAAATGGGAAGTGCTCTAGACCTCTCTGCATTTATAGAGGCACCATTTCTTCCACAAGCTGGTGTGGAGGATAGATCTCAAATGATCAAGAACTTTCAGAGTGGTTGAAAGTTTCTTGAGCAAAAAAAATAATGTTGACAGTTGTTTGAGCTCAACTTCTGTCACATTACAGGAGATCTTGTCCAGCTGTGAGAGACAACTGAGAAGTGGCAGAACAAACCAGGGGACATTCCCAGTTCTTCAGAGAGAGAGAGAGAGGGAGGGAGGGAGGGAGGGAGGGAGGAAGAGAGAGAGAGAGAGAGAGAGAGAGAGAGAGCGCTACTGCTAAAAAAAAAACCCTTGTGCTATTTGATGAGCCAATCTCGCTTCCTGGAAGTCTTCAGATTCTTGTTGCCCACGTTGGAGGACACAGAAAGGCTCTTGGTACACACGGTATTTTATAAATCTAAAAGCCCTGCATGAATGTGAAACGTTTTACTTAGTGTAATACAGTCAGAACAAATCCTGGCCAAGTCGTTGGTTTAGCAACAGGGCCTGAGCATGTTCAGGTCAATATCATATGCAGTTTTACAACGCATCATTTCAGCTTGGTAGTAATTTTTGATCATTTTTGGTCTTGCCCTCTTTTCTCACCACCTGTCATTCATCCTCATAAAGCAGAAAGGCAATTGCTATCCTACCCTCTCCCAGCTTGTAGGGTCATAAATATTAGACAATTCACTTGACACACGCTGCATGTTCTGTAATAACCTTGATTATTGCTGGCTGATCAAGGTTCTGTGAGTCTCTCTTTGGTTTCCTTCGGGCCTCCAAGCTTTACGGCTTCAACCATAACAACACAAGAGCACACAATAGATACAAACTCAAGGTAAACCGCACCAAACTTGATTGCAGAAAATATGACTTCAGCAACAGAGCAGTCAACATCTGGAATACTCTACCTGACTCTGTGGTTTCTTCCCCAAACCCCAAAAACTTTAACCTTAGACTGTCTACTATTGACCTCATCCCTTTCCTAAGAGGTCTGTAGGGGGAGTACATAAGTGCACCAATGTGCCTACCATCCCTGTCCTATTCTTTTATTGTTCTTATATGTACCCATTTCATGTATTCATAACTATGTTTATACTTATACCTATTATTTTGTAAATGATTGACAAATCAAATAAAGCAAATAAATAAATAAGCGTAGCGTATCCTAGACTGCCATGTTTCCTTTCTAAATGTTGCTGGCACATTTTAGGCCGGTTCTGTGATTTATAGAACCACAAGCAACATATCATTTTCTGGAGAATAGCATCTGAAATGGGAGAACTGCCTGTTCAAATGTTTTCCTTTTCTTATTTCTCTTTCCTCAATCTGTGAGAAAGGGGACGACTCCAGCGAATGAATTCACAACCTCCAAATGGAAAAGTGGGGTTGCACTTCTAAATATTCCCAGTGTTTCAATCTGCAGAAACTTCGTTCTGACTGAATAGAGATTTTAATTTCACGCTTTTTGTTTCTACTGTTTTAAAAGAAAGCATGTGGATATATTTTTTTCTAGCCAACATCCATGGTTACTTAGTATTTGGATAGATTTCAAATCAGGGGAAGACAGCCAAGGAAACCTTATGCATTTTCAGTAGATAGCCATTTATCTGTGGCCAAATGAACAATTATGTTGATATAAACCCAGGAAGCTAGGAAGTTGCCATCTATTGAAGTTGTCACCAATGCTAGATACGTTCATGCTGACTAGTATAAAATCTTCAAGATTTCAAGCTGATTCCCCCCACACACCCCAGAAATCTCAGGACTGCTCCTTTGGAACTCATCCTGATCCAATAAAATCATCTGATTTCTTTATATCTTTAATGTTGATACTGGCTTGTTTCTAATTTCCATAAATTGCACAAAATAATTTATGAAAAAGAATTCCTCCCAAGGTACATGCACAGCACAAAGTGAGCAGTTTTGTTTTCTTCTACTTTAAGCCAACTCATGATAATGGCTTCAGAACTCGTAGAAGATACAGTGCAATTGCATCTTTAAAGAATGGCATTTCCTTTATTTTCCTTGAAGTGCTTCTGACCTATTTTCAGATATGAAAAATAAAAAATGGAAAATAGGTGCATCTTTCAAGTTTCTATTTCAGACTGCAATATTGAAAAGGATGGGAGGAAAACTAGATGCTTACTGCTTCAGGCATTGCTTAAGAGCATCCTTCTCCATCATGGTGTAAAGATTGTCTCAGGTGACATGATGGACTGGGAATTGACGGAGTTGCAATCTCAACACACATCTTGTGGCTTCCCTGGCTCCATGAGATACATTTATTTGATTTGATTTTTTACTTAAAAGAGCACTTACGTTCTATAGAAATACTTTAAGTATAAAATACTGCATAACAGTATATTATTCCCATCTTGGATCTCACCGTCTCTTGAAATTTTACAATGTTGTTTTACATTTTAAAATTTTTTAATCCTAAATTATTTTCTCTCTCTCCATCCCTCTCTCTTCCTCTCTTCCTCTCACACAGGTGGGATTCCACCAGTGTAACAACTGGTTTGGTGAGTACGGGGTCGGCCCAACAGTTGATCACTCACAGCTGATCTTCGAAGCTACCAGTTCCTCCAAACTGGGCCGAACTGGTAGAATCCCATCCCTGCACACATGCATATGCATATGCGTATGCATATACATATACAACATTTGTCATTACGTTTTCATACAAAATGGCAGCAGTTTGAAACAATTAACAAAGGAGACAGGGTCATCAGCTAAATGTCAGCATTCAAAGGAATCTCCATTCCAATCAGTAACTACGAGAAAAGCATAATCTCAAAAGTACCTATTGCGTTGTGGGAAAAGAGACTCGAGACCCAGTTGACCTTTTTTCCTTTTTATTTTCTTTCTAGTAATCACATGCGGAGAAACCGCAGCAGCCTTTTTTATAGCCGGCTGCTCGCGGCTCGTGGCCAATTATGGCTCTTCAAATCTCCCACCACCACGGACCAACCTATCATAGGTAAGTATGCAAATATATAACACCCCTCCCCATGTGGTCCAGTCTAACCAACCTGGGCCTCACCTATCTTACGTAGTCACGTAAGGAGGTGGGGCTCTTATGGTTCTGACTGGACCTGCTCAATTCAGTCGTGAGTTCGCCTCTGGACTGTTCGGACAGCGTGGCTTTTTCCCGTTCTTTTCCATGGAGCCTCCTGGAAGGTAGAGTCAGCCATGCCGCTCCCGCCAGGCCTTTCCTGGCTGGTTGAGTTGGCTCGGCCGCTCCCACCAGAAGTGGCTTCCTGATGGTTCTTCGAAGTCTGCTCCAGCGTCCCCAAGTTGTTTTCTTCTATAGTTTCAGGTACGTGTTTGTGATCTCTGATTGGGACTAATGTTAGTATTGGTTGTTGTGTCATTGTTTGGGTTTGTTTTGTCACTTCTTTTACTTGTGGAGGGTCTCCTCCTCACCTTTAGTTTGTGTTTGAGGGGTCTCCCCCCTCTCTGGTTTGGCTATTTTTGTTTAATGTTTGCAGCAATTCCTTTATTTGTGTAGGTTCTCCCCCCTCCTCATCCTGATTGTTAGTGTTTCTCAGTGTGGTTCTCGATCTGATTTGGTCTATGTGTCTCCTCCAGCTCTTTCCGTCCTCGGTGTCTACCCTGTACGACTGGGGTCCTGTTATTTGGGTTATTGTTGCCGGTATCCACAATGGTTCCCCCGTGAGGTTTTTTGCATAGGCTAGGTCCCCTGTTTTGTATGTACGGCACTTACTGGAGGAGTCTGCTGGCTTTTCTGGGCTATATGTGGGATGTAGTCTGTCTAAGTTTGATCTTAGTTTTCTCCCCATTAATAATTCTGCTGGGCTTTTATTTGTTGTGGTGTTTGGTGTAATGTGTTGTATACTTAGTAGTTTGTCTATCTTTTTCTGTATATCTCCAGGTCCCAATTTGTGTAGTGTTTCCTTAGTATAATGGACCATGCGTTCTGCCCGTCCATTCATAGCCAGATGTCCCGGTGCTGTTAGTGCATGCCTTATCCCTTGTTCTGCTAGGAACGATTCAAATGTTATTGCCATGAATTGTGGTCTGTTGTCAGATACAACTAAATCCGGCAATCCATGTGTTGTAAAAAGTTTTCTTAGTTGTCTAATAACAGCTTCTGTTGTGGTTGAGTGCATGATGCTTACCTCCAGCCAATTTGAGTAAGCATCTACCACTATTAAGAATGTGTGTCCTTTAGTTGGTCCTGCAAAATCAATGTGTATTCTAGACCATGGGCCCCTAGGTGTTTCCCATTCATGTATAGGTGCAGAAGGGGATGATTCTTGGCATCATTTGGACATTGCTACCCATTCCCCAATGTCTTTATCCATCCCTGGCATAATTCCTAGCCAGGGACTTCATTCTGACAATACCCAGGTGACCCTCATGCAATAATTCAAGTATTCGTTTCCTTAATATGTCCGGTATGATCACCCTATCCCCCAAAGTATACATCCCTTTAAGATCGATAGTTCTGTTTGTCTATTCCAAAATAGTTTAACAGTCTTGTCACTTGCAGTCTCTGGCCACCCTTTCCTTATCCAATTTAAAATCTGCGCCAGGTTTTTGCCCCTCGCGGTTTCCATAGCAATGTCTGTTGCTGTGATTGGTATGTTTGCCATCGTCTCGATTTGAAAGGTTGATGTGGTTGGTGCAGGATCATTGTCTAAGTTGGGTAGGGGGGAATGGCTCAGGGAGTCAGTGTGTGTTATGTTCTTTCCTGGTCGGTAGATCAAGTTGTAGTTATAGGCAGCTAGGAATTCCGACCACCTCGTCATCTGCGGTGACAGTATGTTAGGTGTAGCTTTGTTTCCTGTGAGGATTCCTAGAAGAGGTTTATGGTCTGTGACAACTGAAAAAGGTCTGCCATATATATACTCGTGGAAATGTTTTATTCCTGTTATTGAGGCCAATGCCTCTCTGTCTAGTTGGCTGTAATTCCACTCCAGTTTAGATAGAGTTTTTGAATAGAATGCGATAGGTGCTTCTCTTCCATCGGGTAATACATGGCTGAGTATTGCACCAATGCCGAATGGTGACGCATCGCATGTTAATGTTATTGGAAGGGTTTCGCTGTATTGTATTAGCACACAGTCTGATGTAAGTAAGTTTTTTATTTCCTGGAATGCTGTTTCTTCTCATTGCCCCCAGGTTCAGGTAGCTTTTTTATCAAGCAACCTGTGTAATGGTTCTGCTATCGTTGCTTTCTGTGGCAAGAATACATTGTAAAAATTAATAAGTCCCAAGAAGGCTTGCAAGTCTGTTTTATTTTTGGGTCTGGGAGCTTCCTTTATTGCTCTGATTTTGTTTTCAGTGGGGTGGATCCCTTCTTTGTCTATGAGGTACCCCAGGAATTGGACTTTGTCGGTGGCTAATTGGCACTTCTCTTTTTTTACTTTAAGTCCCACCTCTTTAAACTTTTTAAAGACCTCCCTTAGGTGGTCTTTCAGTTGTTCTTTGTCCTTGGCTGATACTAATACATCATCAAAATATGGTACCACTCCCTTTATTCCTTGCAACAGGCGTTCCATTAAACTCTGGAATACCCCTGGGCCACGCTAACTCCGAATTGCAATCTGTTGCATTTGAATGCCCCCCTGTATGTCACAATTGTTTGTGCTTCCGCTGTTTCTGGGTCAACTGATAATTGTTGGTAGGCTTGCGCAAGGTCCAATTTCGTGAAGATTTTACCTCCCCCCAAAGAATGTAATAGGTGTTGTACCACCGGAACTGGGTATGCACTTTGCTGTAGCGCATGGTTAAGGGTTGCTTTGTAGTCCCCGCAGATATGTACTGACCCATCTGGTTTAATAGGGGTAACAATTGGGGTTTCCCACCTTGCGTGGTCTATTGGTTCTAATACCCCCTGTGCAATAAGTTTATCTAATTGTTCATCAATGTTTGGTTTTAATGCGAAAGGAACTCGCCTTGCCTTTAGTCTTATAGGGGCTATATTTGGATTTAAATTAAATGAGATAGGGGACCCTTGGTATTTGCCCAGTTCTCCGTTGAAGATGTCCTGGAATTCTTTCATCAGGTTCTCTTCCCAGTCTGTCTCAGTAATGCTGTTTATTCCAGTTACTCTGATTTCTAATGGTGCAAACCATTCGAGTCCCAGTAGGCTGGGTCAATCCCGGTCGACTATGGTTAATGGAAGGACTTTAGTGTGTTTTTTGAATTCAACTTTGAAATGTCCGGTACCTACTACAGGAATTCTGTTTCCCTGGTAGTCCTTTAGTGTGAGTTTTTGTATTTCAAGCTCTCCCTTGTTTATATCAGGTATTAGTCTTTTTAGGGTATTCCACGGTAGCATTGATAAATACGAGCCTGAGTCCACCTCCATCTCTCATGGCTGGCCTTCTGTGGTGACTTGCACATGTACCTTTTTTGCATTGATTGAGTTTGAGTGCCCAATGGTTATTGTTTGATGTGTTTCCTCTTTTCTGTTTGCTTCTTTCCATTGCTTGTTTCTGTTTTCTTGACTCCAACGGCTCCCTATTTGCTTTTCCCTCTCTCGGTGTGTGTGGGGGTGTATTCCATCTTTGTCTAGGGCCATAGTTATTTTTAGTTTGGCATGCCCTAGCTATGTGTCCCCACCGTTCAGAGTACCTGCAAATAGCATCGAAGAAACGGAATTCTGACTTTCTTTCATTTCGCTCCCGTCTACCTTTTTCCTCTTCGTCTTCTGATAGGGATTCTATATCCTCGTGGTGTGTTGTGGTGGTGGTTTTTTTTTGTTCCTTCTGGTGTCTTATTGTGTGTTTGACTAGTGTCTTTTTGGGTTTCCTTTGGTAATTTATTCATTTGTCGCATGGTGGCTGTTGATTTCTGTATGGCTTCCACTGCGGTGGCTTCTTCTATTGCCTCCTTCAATGTTATCTTAGGTCTTGTTAGTAGTCGACCCTGTAGCATAAGGTTATTTAATCTGAGGACCATGCGGTCCCTCATGGCCTCATCCATGTTTAGGAATTTGCATGCTCCGCCAATGTCTCTTAGTGCTGCAATTCCCCGTTAGGAGAATGGGCGCATACAGGGAGATGTATTTGAGAGTAGTGTTTGAATAATACACACACAGTACACAGATACACTGTACAGTAAATGTAGGTTTTTACTTCCAAACAGTTTAAGCAAAGTTCAAGGTAAGCAGTCCAAAAGTCATTCACAGGTAAATCGGTCAGTTTTTCAACCAGGGATAATCCAAATATCAAAGTCCAGTGTGAAAAAATAGTTCAGTATCAGACTTACCTTAAATCCATGAATATCAGTCAATTAGGAAAAATGGAAGAACGGCAATACTTTCCAACAGAAGGAAATAGAGATACACTCACACTCTCTTCTGAGACTCAGGCTAAACAACCCAGGTTTTTGGCTCCATCTTATGGCCGTTTGAAAAACCACACCCAATTGCAGTTTTTACAATCTCTTAAAGACATAGTACTAAAATGTCTATCCTGGCTTATATATTTCTAACCCAAATACCTGTTAGGTGACTTATATTCCTAACAGGCAGTAAACATGCCAGCACTACCTGGGTATAGCTAACTCTGAGACACATCATTCATTGTCACCCTTGACCCTGGTTTTCCCCCACCCCCTGGGTGTATCATAATTCATATTCTCCAATGGGACATATCCATAGCCAAGAGTCATCAATCATGCTCTCCAGTTAGAATTTTGCACGGCAGAAACTTCAGTCACCTAGAAACCATCTTTGAAAACATTTATGAAATGCAAGCTGCCACACTGCTCCCCCCTCCCTTTCTGTTGGCAACTCTAAAAAGACCATAGAAATATTTTATGAGTTGACAGTTTGAAGATGTTCTGAGACTCAAGACTTTGGTAGTTCACCCTATATAGATAGTCCTCAACAGAGATGGGCTGCACATAATGTAACAACCGGTTTGTCTAGTGCAGAAGTGAAAATGTGAGTGTGTGGCTTGCACATGGCTTCAAAAACAAGGGAATTTCCTGTGCATGGCAGCTGCAGTGAGTAGAGCAGGTGAGGTGCAGAAATCAGCTGTGCTCCGTGGGTGGGGTGAGTGACCCAGATATATAGGATAGGATAGCACTGGGGTGGGCGGTGGGGGGCAGCCAGTGGTTGGAACTATCGTTACAGGCAAGCCAGTCTGAACTAGCAGCAGCCCACCTCTGGTCCTCAACCTATAACCTTTCATTTATTCACGTTTCAAGGTTACAATGACACTAAAAAAATCTGATTTATGATTGTTTTTCACCCTTACGATTGCAGCATTCCCCTGGTCACATGTTCAAAATTCAGGTGCTTGGCAACTGGTTCATATTTATGACGGTTGCAGTGTCCCAGGGGAGGGCCACGGTATCATTTTTTGCAACCTACTGACAAGCAAAGTCAACAGGGAAGCCAGATTCACTTAACAACCATGTTACTAACTTAAAAAGTGCAGTGATTCACCTAACAACGGTGGCAAGGAAGGTCCTAAAATAGGGCAAACCTCGCTTGACAATTATCTCACTTAGCAACAGAAATTTGGAGCTCAAGTATGGTCCTATGTTGAGGACTACCTGTAATGAGTTTAACAAGGTAATTTTTAAAAGGCATCTGTTTGTCTGAAGCATGAGGTCACTGTAACGACTGGTGTCCTTGCTCTCTGAATCTGGTATAAATTTAGCTACAAAAAGAGATGGCATGTGTTCTTGATCTGTTGCAGCCTTGTTTTTTCTTCTGAAGACATTTCGCTTCTCATCCAAGAAGCTTCTTCAGCTCTGACAGGAGGGTGAGGAATGGAAGGATTTATGTTCCTTGCAGACAGCTGGTCATTTGCATCCTTTTAGAGGGTCTTTGAAACACTTGGAGGTTTATCTGTGTCTTCGGGGTCACTCGAGTTAGGCTCCTGGTTCCTGTAATTCTGCAATTTTTTCCTCTGGAAATCCATTCCTACTCCCACACCATTCCAAATTGTAGAGAAAAAGCAAGAAAGTCCAGTTGCCTGCTAAAAAAGCACCTTTGGGACAGTGAAAAGCAAATGATATGGATAAGAACCGTGGTGGTGCAGTGGTTAGAATGCAGCACTGCAGGCTACTTCTACTGACTGCAGGCTGCCAGCAATTCGGTTGTTCGATTCTCACCGGGTCATGGTTGACTCAGCCTTCCATCCTTCCAAGGTAGGTAAAATGAGGACCCAGATGGTTGGGGGCAAGAGGCTGACTCGGTAAGCCATTTAGAGAGGGTTGGAAAGCACCGTGAAGCACTATATACGTAAGTCTAAGTGCTATTGCTATTAGAACTGTCTGGCTTTTAAAGAAGCCCAGATGTTTTCATTCAATCTTCATAACTTGCAAATAAAACTGCATGGTGTATTATTAGTTAGAAATCACCATGTTTGTTTTTTGGAATGATTCCCTGGGTTTGGCAGCAGACACTTCCTCTTCTTGGCACCTTCCCAGTTTATGCACGGGGTATTATTTTACTGGTTTTAGCGTGTTCCAGTTGTGTCAATGCATTCAAACTTCTGCTAAGCCTCATTGTAGTCCCTGAAATCAAATTCTCAACATCATCTCCCTTTTTCCACTGGCGGAGCCTAAACACATTTATTTGCAAGGATACATGGCCCCACGCTACAGAGAAAGAGATTTGCAATCATGAACCACTTCAGACTGATAGCATATTATTCTTTTCAGCACAACACCCACATAGGCAAGCTTGTTCACACCCCTTCCTCAGTTACTGAGCATTATTCCCGAGCATAAAGACGGAGGCGTATGCACGGGGGAGGATTTGATAGGCTTATATGATTACGGTGGAATTTAGTGGCTGTTAAGCTTGCGGGACAAAACACACACAAGAAAAGAAATGCTGGGTAATATCTACCCATTCAATTTGGAGGGCAGTTCTGAACTCCTCCATCTTAAAATGCTTGGGAAGGTGCCCTATTTTAGGCCTAATGCAAATGTAGCTGGCAAAACGAGGCGGAAGGATTACCTTTGGGGAGAAATTTTTTACTTTGGCAGGTGTGCGGACATCAGCAGCATGCAGAAAGAAGAGAAATGACAACATCTACCTGCTGTGCTATTTTCTGTTTTGTAGGGGATTTAATTGGAGAGGAACATGCAAAATTCGGATGTCTCAATTTGCATTCCAGGCTGGCAAGTATTCTTCTTCTTCATCACTTTGTTCTGCTCCATTATGCACACAAGTCAGCTGGCTACCCTACTTAAAAAGAGGTAGGAGGGCTGGGGAAGGAGCCTGTTGAAGATTTTCAACATCTGCGTAGATCCAGGCTAGGCCAATAAACACATCTGGAATTTTGAAAATAGTCTTCCAGTGGGTTCTCTTGCTGTGGTTTCCTGCCGCAGAGATTAGTTTACTTATAAAACAATTGTTCTGATGAGAATGAGCAATGCCTAAGCACCCATTTATTCCAAAGGCGGTGATGAATATGAGGAACATTCTAGAGTGTTATATCTGATTGTACAATCCAAAATGATAGACTCCAATCCATTTTGTCATTTCAGGATGCTGTTGCATCACTCTATTTTATCATGATGGGGACCTGTGGGCCAGTACTTTGATTCACGGTTAAAAAAAAAGCTTGACACCTTATAACATTGTTTACAGAGGTGGTATTCAGCAGGGTCTGACCAATTCTGGAGAACCGGTAGCGGAAATTTTGAGTAACTCAGAGAACCTGTAGTGGAAATTTTGAGTAGTTCAGAGAACCTGTAGTGGAAATTTTGAGAAATCCAGAATACCATCTCTGACTGGGCCTGCCCCCATTTGTTCTCTGTCTCCCGAGTCTCAGCTGATTGGAGTCCCAATTGATCGGCTGGGTCTTCTTCTGTTGCCCTGCACAGGAGAACAGAGCTGGAAAGCAGGTTATTGGGCTAGGGAGGGAATGGGGATTTTACAGTATTCTTCCCCTGGAGTGGGGTGGAAATGGGATTTTTACAGAATCCTTCCCCTGCCATGCCCACCAAGCCATGCCATGCCCACCAAACCATGCCACACTCACCAAGCCATGCCACACCCACCACGCCACGCCCACAGAACCGGGATTAAAGAATTTTGAATCCCACCATTGATTGTTTACACAGAATTAGGTTCAAATGGCTTTTCAAAACTGTCTACCAAAAATGTGGGAAGGGAAATTGGACAGAAGATAGCTCTAAATTTTCCAGAGATAAGACAACAAATTGCCCTGTGTTGTACTGTACTTTCCCCTTTACAGGTGATGGTAATATTGCTACTGAAAATGGCCAATGTTCCTCCTAATGGCACTCAGCAAAAACACGGACACCAGGGAAAATTATTGAGTTGACCACTTTGGAACTAAATTAAATGTAAAATCACCCATAGAATTTCTCCAATATTCTTATGCTTATACAGTATGAACATCAGCTTGCAGACTAAACTTCTAGCTTTGGAAGCAGCTGGGGAAAAATGCATCATTGCAACGTCTTGCTCCAACCCAATCTTCTGAAGGGCAGATGCAATTCAGAAAGCGCAAAAGCAGATGATTGGTGAAAGAATCTCTATTCCCAGTTTAGACTAGCCTACTTTGAAAGCATTGGGGATGCAGAGGGAGAGAAGGAGGGGAAGGAAGGAGTATTCATCAAAGGCAGCTGAAATTTCTGGAAAAGATACAGGGATGTGCAAATTGCGACACACACACACACACACACACACACACACAAAATGGTTGCTCAGAAACATCAGGTGGCCAAAAGAAGGAAAAGATTGTGATGCTTGGAAAGGTCTTACAGTACTATATGTGATCAAATTGACAACCAGACACCATTTTTACTGTACGGACCATTAAAACTGCATTCTGTCAGATAATCAATGTTAGCTTCTGGAAGAAAAAAACCCAGCTAGCTTCAACAGCTGATTGACAAGGGTTGGGTTTCTATTATTCCTATTGTTTCTCCTGCCCACATTCCACTGCTGAGATACTTTGGATTTGTTTCCCCAGAACTGATCTCTGAGAGTTTTGCCTCTATATACCAGTAGACTGAGAATTAAAAACTGCAAGAGTGCTAACTGAAATGGCATTCAGATCCTGCAAACCAACTCTGAACAAAGCCTCTAGAAGTAGTCTTCCCCTCACTTATCCCTTGGTTTGGGGAGACATGTTAACTTTTTAACCGGGCTCCATTTTTGGCCAAGACAGCCTCCTGCAGCCCTCTGCCAGTGAAAATGAAGCTGGGGTTGGGGTGGGGGCTGTGTGCGGCCTGCCCAGGCTCCATTTTTGCTGGCAGAGAGCTGCAGGAGGCCATCGCAAAAAAAAACAGGGCTCGGGAGGCAGAGGTGGTATTCAGCAGGTTCTGACCTGTTCTGGAGAACCGGTAGCAGAAATTTTGAGTAGTCTGGAGAACCGGCAAATATCACCTGGCCCTGGCCCCATCTATTCTCCACCTCCCGAGTCCCAGCTGATTGGCTGGGTCTTCTTTTGTTGCCTTGCAGAGGAGAATGGAGCTGGAAAGCAGGTTAGTGGGGTGGGGAGGGAAAGGGGATTTTGCAGTAACCTTACCCCAGGAGTGGGGAGGGAATGGAGATTTTACAGTATCCTTCCCCTGCCGCACCCACCAAGCCACACCTAACAAGTGACACCATGCCCACCAAACCGTGTCCACAGAACCGATAGTAAAATTTTTTGAATCCCACCACTGTCAGGAGGGCTGCACAGAGGCACTGCAGGCTGGTTCTCCGCTGTTTCTAGGGTGGCCCCGCAGGCCCGATCTAAGCACCCCGCAGGCTGGATCTGGCTTGTGGGCCTTGAGTTTGACACCCCTGTTCTATGGTGACCACAAATCCCTGTGACATATGGCAGGTGGGAAGAAGAGGAAGATAGAAACTACAAGAAGATAGAAATTTAAACTTTCTGGAAGGTACTGGATATGCCTTCTAGAGATACAAAATGGCTTCCCCAAAGTCTGGCAAACAGAGAAACTAGAAGATTGCTTGGCATTAGCTAACATTTCTTTCAATTTTCTCCTGGAAGAAGTGGACAGATTAGTTGAAGCGATATCCTCACAGAAAGATTAAACCAGACGACTTCCTAGAGTGCATAAATGGAAGCCTTAGATGGATATATGAAATAATTTTCCCTCTTCTCTCAGGGAGAAGGGGAAAAAAGTCACAGGAATGATCCCACCTACTCTATGAAGCCTTTAGTTCTAGCCTATTTTTTGAATGTCAAAACATTAGGCCAGGAGAATGGAACAACTACACTTGTTGGTTAATATTTGGACTGCCAATTAGTGATGAGCAGAAGAAACCTTAGAAACCGGGTCAATAGCCCCTGAAGGGACACTATATGCTTCCCTCCTGTCAGGAAGGGGAGGGGAGAGAAAGTCTGATTATCTTTGTAACAAACTCTTGAGTTAACCCCTGGGTAGATAGAACCCCTTGTGAGCCTTGGCATTTGTTGGATGATTGAGGTGTGTGTGTATGTGTGTTTGAGAGAAAGAGAGAGAGAGAGAGTTCTCCATTTGGCATTCACTTGTCCGTAGCCAATCTTAACTGAAGCAAGGAGATACCATGTGGTTTTCTTTCCAGGAAAATTTCTACCTCCCCACCCTAAACCTGAACAAAGAGAGCTTCAGCTTGATGCGCTAGCTAGTGAAAGCTGTTGTTGGTCCCAATTAGTGTAGCCAGCTTGCATCCCCTTAATAAGGATACTCTGGGCAAGTAATAAATGTTTAATACAGTCTTTCTTCATGCAACTGTTGGTCATCTCCCCCGTCATATCTTTATTCAGTTTTCCCAGGGAACTTGAAACAGATTATCAAAAACGTAATAGTTGGTTCTGTGTGCTTGGGTGCGCATGTCTTATCTTTCTTTCCAGAGATAAAGAATCCTTCCCGAGAATTGAGTTAAATAGTTATGAAGCACTTTTCCTGCAGGGTTTGTTTCCCTCTAGATCTCTCTCTAACTATCAGATGGCTTGCAGTGAAAATCAATGTGCCTCAAGGAAATTTTATTTATTCTTCCTGTGGTCTCCCCTCCCTTCTACCCTGAAATACAAAGGGACACTGCAGCCAATATCTTTTGCAATAAATTTGATTCAGCTTTTTTTTTTTTCCCCCTTCAAGGGTCTGACAGCAAGCTGGAAGACAGGAGATGCCTGCGTGAGACCCAGAAGTCTTTTCTTCTCCTTTGGTCTGAGTTACACCAGATTACACAGAGGTGAGTTATTTTACATCACAGCATGTTGGAAATTGGCGTGAAGCATGCCGGTGGGACCAAAGAGAACACAGGGAAATGTAGAATATACACCCCAATAAAAGAAAACGTTGCTGGAACTGCCATCTGTTCCACATTCTCTGGCATTTTGGCCTTTTTTTAAAAAAAAATAATAATTTCTGACATCCCATCTGTGTAGAAGTACCACCTGGCTTCATTTTTATTTTTCCCAAAAGCAATGACTGCTGAAGAAATCCAGCAAAGTGGGGAGACAAATTATTTCAATCCAAAGTACCTGGTGGATGTGGTGGTGCTTTTTTTGCTGGGGCATATAATTATTCTTGAAAAAGTGGGCTGCAGAATGAATATGTGTGTGTAAATAAGATAGCAAGCCACACTTGTGTTTCAACAGTAAGCTACAAACATGGTCTAAAAATCAGAATTTTGCTTGACCTTCTTTGCCACTGTTTTTTTTAAAGTGGTTTGGAAGGGATGGTGTCCTTTTCTCCCAGCTACAATTTTTTTTTATCAATATATCATATTAAAGACAACCCTCTCTTCAAAGTTCACTTGGCGATTATCTTAAGGACAAAAGAGCATGAAACACAAACGTTATACCTAGATAAATGCATAATGACTTCAGCTTAGTGGTATTAGTGTGGGGAAAAAATATCCTTCCACAAAGGATCTTTGCAGCTCACTGTTTCTATTAGCCCTTAAACAGTAAGAGAAGTCAGGTTGCCCTGATTAGCTTTAGTGGGGGTAAATAGACATTTCTTAAGCCCTTAATGAATGGTTATTTTATAATGTTCTTCTATGGTGTTCAATTATCAAGCTGTGTTATGAGTGAGACTACTGGCTTAGTTCTTTTTTTGTGTCTGTGATCAACATAAACTTTCTTGAATGTGAATCTAGTGTTGGCTTAAACATAAGTTTTGAATACAGCACAGATGATTTAGTCCACAAAACTAACAAATTAACTAACTGATCCACAAAACAGCAGTAGGCTAACAAAATAATAGATCCTTGGGGGTCTGCTGGTCCAACCCCATGTTCCAGCAGAAGACCTTAGTACTGTACTGTTTCAGACAAATGGTTGACCAATCTCTTCTTGAAAACTTCTTCCAGTGATGGAGAACCAACCAATTCCCTGATTGGACCCCAGTGATGGAGAAGTCAAGTACAGAAAAAATACAGTGCAAGTGCAATTTTTATATAGCAAAAGAATTGGGAATCTTCCCCCACTTCCTAAATAATCTTGGTCCAGTCTATGTATGAGTTAAGACTTTATTCAAAACATTTATACAGCTATCCATCTTATAGCAAACTTTGGGTGGCTCCCAATCAAAAATTAAACTTTGCCCATGCTTCATCCGCACCATGTTGTTTATTACGGCATTGACTCCCTCAAAATACATCATCCATGGTTCCCCAGAGTTGCTTCACCCCTGCTAAGCCAGGAGCTCTTTGTTTTGCTCTAGCATGATCCACTAAAATGACAAATAACCCCGAGTAACTCCATCCTGAATTAATAATTTCATTAGGATTAGGGTTAGCAAGAAACACATATACCACAACAACCCAAAAACTCCAAAGCAATAAAACAAGTGCTGTAAATGTTAATTTATGTATCGATAAAACAATAGAACCCTGCAGGTTTATAAAATCAAACCTTTTCATGGTAATGAAATGATCTACACAACTATTGTTGAATTTTAACTGAGAGTTTATGCACTGGAGACAAATTCCTTGTGTGTCTAATCACACTTGGCCAGTAAAGAATTCTAAACAAACAATAAAACAATCATACCTAATTCCATATATTTAATAGTAAGGATGAAAGCTTGTTTAGTTTTGATATCTGGGTTTTACTTCTGAAATGCCCACTCTCATTTCTTGCTTCACATTCATTTTGGTTCAGTATTTACTCTTTGCATATATACAAATATATGTTGAGTGGTTCTTGGTACTCTCTGAGTGTGGTTGTTTTCTTGCAGATGTTTCATTACCCAAAGTAGGTAACATAAGTTCTGGTTTGGGTTATGAAACCTCTGCAAGAAAGCAATCACAGTCAGAGACCATCAAGGACCACTCATTTCAACCCTGAACTACAAATATTCTCTTTAAATATATGTTGTATATATAAGTAATAGCTATAGAGAATCTCGATTTTCCTACCCACTTTTTCAGACTAAGCAGGACTGAGTTCTGACAGCAATATAGTTTTTAGTGGGTGTGCATGCACACACACAAACATACTTACAACCTGAGGGTGTAAGCCCAAGTAACAGTTTCAAAGACGTGGATTGCAAAGGGCTAGCCAAATTAATTCCCCCTCCTTCGGTTTTCCTTTTCTCTGAGATCAAAAGATGATGCCCTTCATTAAGTTCATCCTAAAATTCAGATACGGCCAGAAGGATGAGATACACGATTTCTCAATAAAAGATCTCTGCAAGATTCAAATAACTTTTTATGGAAATATTCTATTTCCATAAAAAAAAAATAGTTGGTAGAACACTGGCATCTGGGCAGTGATTTAGGGGATAGTGAATTATTTCATCTGTAACTCCTGCCCTTTTATCTGTTTGCATTGTATTTTTTTAAAAGAAAATGCATGGTTTTGTATTGTATTTTTAAGGTTCTGGGAGCTTCTGTTTTCTCTACAAGGTGACTAGAATGACGGGGTTTAATTTTCTCATCCTATAAATAAATATGCCTTACATCACCATCATTCCTTTCTGTTAACTCTCTTGTAAAATACTGGGCTCCATTTTCCTTCTCTGATTTAGAGTTTCCATTCCGATTTTTCTCCTGTTTCCTAGAACATTAGTTAGATTAATGGCAGCTTCCCTATTAACTATGTCCTTTTAATTACATCGCCCGCTGAATCATTCCTGTAAATTAAAATACCCCTCTGCACAGCTTGACTTTAAGCCTGTGAGAAATGATAGCATTCACGGTATTTTATATAGTGTCACTCAAAAGAGTAATTAGAATATCTACTTAGATACAGAAGGACCATCGGAAACGAGGCAAATATTTTTTTATCTGGTTTGGCAACAGTCCTGTAGCATTTCCCCTCTTCTCAAATCCAGTGCAAAACCTCAAGTGATTCCTGCATTTATAATTTGTATGTGTTCCTCCCTCTCTGGCCCACCCTGGTCATTGTTCTCCAGCTTGATATTACTTGATATTTCTCCTTAGGATTCTTCTGGCTTAGATTTATTATTCTACCGCAATTCTGTCGAATTACACTTGAAATCAATTAGCAAAGGTACGCAGAGATGAATGTTCAGCCTTGGCAAAAAAGGTGATGACAACATACCATTTAAATAGAAATCAATTTTTGTTTCATGTATTTCTTCCCAGCAGCTGCCCGCAAATCAGTAGTTTTAAGATATTTGTGCGTAAAAAGAAACTTCTTCCCTCATCTCTTAAAGCACTTTTATGCTTTCCTGCATATAACATATATTTATTTGTATTTTTCTGTTTCTGTTCCATCTTTCAATCTGTAGCATATGTAAAATCATGTATGGCTCATATTTCATTCAATCCATAGGATAAGTAAAATCATTTATATCCCACCTTTAAATCCATAGGATATGTAAAATAATTAGAGATGGTTTCCTTCCTTTCATCAAGATAACCTGAATGAGATTGCCCTCCCTGACCCAGGAAGTTAACTTCCATCCTGCTCCAATCAAATTTGTTATCAGAATAAAAACAATGTAGGAAATTTAAAAAAAGAATTCTAATAGTTAACTTCCACTAGAAAAATTAGAATTAGAAGAACTTTATTGTCATTGTACAAGTACAACGAAACTGTGGATGCACCCCAGCAACTGTTCTCAATACAATAAAACCAAAGCACTTAAAAATGAAGATAAGAAAGATAGAGTACCCACATCTCCTTTTTTTTTTTTTAGACATTTTTGGACACAAATAAGATGTATAGATATTTTAAAAATTTAGTAATTCTCTTTAGGATTGTAAAGAAGGCTCTAAATTGAAAGGTATCATAAAGAAATTATTTCTTTTCAATGCTCTGTTTTTATTTGAAAAGATTGGGTTTATTAAGCTGCTCAGAGTTATTGCGTGGTAGGATTGGTGGCTAATAAATTTTACAAATATAGGTGCCCTCGATTACAGTGTTGTGGTTTGCTGGCAGCAGGTGCAGACGCCTGAGGTCTCGGAGAGTGAGGACTCAGATGAGGGGCCTGCGTGTGATGCAGGGATGGGGCCAGGACTATCGGAGAGTGGAGTACTGCCTTCGGGGCTTGTGGAGGCTGGCAGCAGTGATGCAGAGGACCCCAAGGAGCCTGTGCCCAGTGCATGTGCACGCAGGGCTGCTCGAAGGAAAGAGCAACTGAAGGAGCAAGGGCGACTCGGGAGTAAGGCTGAAAGCTGATGGCCCCGCCCTTAAGGGATAAAAGCCAGCCCTCAGAGGTGGGATTCTTTGCAGGAAGCAAAGAAGTTTTTGCACTTCAAGTCTTGCAGAAGTTCAGACTATCCTGGTTTGTGTTTGGAGACTTTTGGTTTTGATTATTTCCTTGTAATTTAATCTAGTGTTCTTGGCAGCCATGCACAACCTAGGCAAGGCTTGTTCTTATCTGGGGCAATTAGTTTTTAATAGCATTTTACTGTGAATGAATGGAATTCACAGAGAAGCATTAAAAAGGCTTTGCTTTTATCTCTGTTTGGTGTTTGTTTGCTTTGAACAAGGCTTGGGTCAGAACATACAACAGTTCATTTAATGACCGTTCAAACCATACTGAAAAAGTGAGTTATGACCCTTTTTCACATTTATGACTGCTTCAGCATCTCCATGGTCATATGATCAAAATTCAGACACTTGGCAAGTGACTCACATTTATGATGGTTGCAGTGTCCAGGGGGTCATGTAATCCCCTTTTTGTGACAAGCAAAGTCAATGGGGAAGCCAGATTCACTTAACAACAGTGTTACTAATTTAACAACTGCAGTGTTTCACTTAACAAACATGGCAAGAAAAGTCATAAAACAGGGCAAAACTCTTACTGTAGAGAAATGTGTCTTTGGAATGTGAACGATGGAAAGTGCATTGAATTTACAAAATTAGCCTGCACTCATAGTGGCATACAGGTAAATACCTTTAGGTATGGATTACACTACAGATAGTCCTCAACTTACAGCAGTTCATTGAATGACTGTTCAAAGTTACAATGGCACTGAAAAAAGTGACTTACGACCATTCTTCACAGTTATAACCATTACGGCATCCCCGTAAATCATGTGATCGAAATTCAGATGGTTGGCAGTTGGTTCATACTTATGACCTTTGCTGTGTCCCAAGGTTCAATGATCCCCTTTTATGACCTTTGGACAGGCAAAGTCAATGGGGAAATTCACAGGTTCACTTAACAACCATATTACTAATTTAACAACTGCGGCGATTCATTTAACAAACATGGCAAGAAAAGTCATGAAATGGGGCAAAACTCAACACATTTCTCATTTATCAACATATGTTTTGGGCTCAATTGTGGTCATTAATCAAGGACTACCTGTAAATAAATATTAGACTTTTCATTTTCCATGTTTTTGATGGCACATGTAGAAAAAAGGAAGGAAGGAAGACCTGTATTAGAGTCACAATACAGGAAGGAAGACTAGTCATAAATCAAGGAAGACCCTCTTAGCAACTTAGTAACTGTTTGAATTTACAAAAAAAACCTCCCTAAAATCTTATGACCCAGTTTCAAAGTTACAGTGGCTGCAGCACTTCCACAGTTCTTCACCTTTACAACTAAGACAGAAGGGATTAGATTATCCTTTCTTTTATGTTTGCCCTCCTGAAAAATCTTCTCTTCTTCCCAGCTATGATTTCTAGATTGATTGTGTGGCTGTTGCCACCATGTTGGCTTTTTGAAGCTTCCACCTGTTGCCACCTGTTTGGCTTCATAATGCAGCAGAAGTTCAAGAATGATTGGTGTCATTCAAGACAACGATGAATCTGCAATACAGATGGGAGGTTGTACAACTTGCTTCGTGAGGTAACCGGAACAATCTGGAACTGAACATACTCAAAACCATAGAAATGGTGGTAGACTTTAGGAGAAACCCTCCCATACTACCACCTCTTACAATACTAGACAACACAATAGCAACAGTAGAGATCATCAAATTTCTAGGTTCTATCATATCACAAGACCTAAAATGGACACCTAACATCAAAAACGTTATCAAAAAAGCACAACAAAGAATGTTCTTTCTGCACCAACTCAGAAAGCTCAAACTGCCCAAGGAGCTGCTGATACAGTTCTACAGAGGAATTATTGAGTCTATCATCTGCACCTCTATAACTGCTGTCTGGTTTGGTTCTGCAACCCAACAAGACAGACACCGACTTCAGAAAGTAATTAGGACTACAGAAAAAACAATTACTACCAACCTGCCTTCCATTGAGGACCTGTATGCTGCACAAGTCAAAAAGAGGGCTGTGAAAATATTTACAGACCCCTCACATCCCAGACATAAACTGTTTCAACTCCTACCATCAAAACGACTCTACAGAGCACTACACACCAGAACAACTAGACACAAGTTTCTTCCTGAACGCCATCACTCTGCTAAACAAAGAATTCCCTCGACACTATCCAATTATTTACAAAGTCTGTACTACTATTACTATTAATCTTCTCATCATTCCTTATCACTTATCCCCTCCCACTTGTGACTGTATGACTGTAACTTTGTCGCTTGTATCCTTACAATTTATATTGACTGTTTCCTAGTATGATTCGATTGCTTATTGTACCCTATGACGATTATTAAGTGTTGTACCTGATGATTCTTGACTCTTGACGAATGTATCTTTTCTTTTATGTACACTGAGACCATTTGCACCAAGACAAATTCCTTGTGAGTCCAATCACACTTGGCCAATAAAGAATTCTATTCTATTCTATTCTATTCTATTCTATTCTATTCTATTCTATCCTATCCTATCCTATCCTATCCTATCCTATCCTATCCTATCCTATCCTATCCTATTCATCTACTAAACCTTTTTAAACCTGGGTGTTTAAGAAGAGACAGGACAACCATTTGTCTGAAAAGATGTAGCAGGGATCAGGGAGTTGGTCTAGATTCTAGAAGATCTCCAAGATCTCTTCCAACTCTGGATTCTGTTGGAAAGTCATCTATATTTTTGCTTTATGTAGCAAAAAGGCCAGTCCAAAAGGATCACCAGTCCACCTTGGATGAAACTTTGCATCTAGAGACATTTTGCACTTGTCATTCAATAGTGGTGGTTTTGAGTGATGCAGGGGCCTAGAGGTAGAGCTCTTGCCTCACACTCAGGAGGCTGTGAGTTCGATCCTAGGTAGAGGTTGATATTTCTCTCTTTGGGCAAACTGAGAATATATCTGCTGAATATAACTCCACATTGGTGACAAGAAGGGCATCTGGCCAGTAAACCTTAAGCTCCATTCAGTTGCCCAGACTCCACCCCACAAGGGATTATGGGGTTGTTAAAAGAGGAGGAGGAGGAGGAGGATTCAATAATGGTAGTTTTCTTTTTTTCTGAGTTGAAGAGAAAATGGTGGTGTCATGCTTGCATTAAACGTTCACTTGGTTTGCATTTTTCCTTGTCTAGGGTGTGTTATTTCATCAGCAATGAAACAGTGCTTCCCCTTTATTCCATGGCTTCTGAACAATTTCATGTTTGTAATCATAGTCTTTTTCTGCTTCTTTCTTTCTTGTTGCCAGGGTGATAAAAAAAAAATCCAATAAGCAGCTGGAATACTTGCCATTCTTCTGTTGAGCAAAGATTCCTAACTCAGCCGCCCAGCTTGTCTTTGTCTCAAGACTTCCCTTCCCTTTTGGGTTGTATTGTGGGTCTTCATCCTGTTTTTGTCGTCTAATCATTTCCTCCCTTTGTTATCTGATGAAATCCACCATTAGAACAACCACCTTAATAGACCCTTAGAGCCCAATGCCAGGTATGGGCATTGAATCAGTAAGTGCTAATTGCAGACCAGACTATAGGTTGACCTCTCTGTAACTGTTCAAACTCAGCAAATGTGAGTGTGGAAGATTGACATACTTAAGAACAGCATGTAGCACTTTCCAAAGTGAAACACACACAGAGATGTTCAACCACAGACATTCTTTCTTCTTTCAGCATAGGTTTATGCTGCTTTTCATTCCAGGATACACATTTATGCTCTCATTTTACATAGGTGCATAAGGAGAACTGCTGAAGCTTGCAGCTAGGATACCGTGGGTTTATGCCTTGAACTCCTCTTGCAGATGATCATATGTTGTGACTCGGAGGCTTGAGCCTGCTCTGTTAGAAGACACAGGCTCGAGTAATGAGGAAGAGGAGGATTTGGCCTTGAGGTTTGAGCTTGCTTTGCTGGAAGATTCGGAATCATCTCCCTCCCCAGGCCGTTCCTCCCTGGTTGTGCCTCAGGTGTCGGCAGATAATCAGGAGAGAGTGCCGGAGTCCTTGGCTGAGGATCAAGCCGAGGAACGCTGGTTTGATGCAAGGCAAAGACGCAGGCAGAAGAGGGAAATGCAACGTAAAAGGAAATGTCAAATCAGGGACTGACTTGAGAGACTGACACTCCCCTCAGGAAATAAAAGAGGGCGTGTTAGCTCTGAATCCTCATTCGGCACAATTAGTTTATTCGGAATAGCAGCTTGACAAATTCTCTGTGCGCCGTTTGCCTTTTGATTTATGGTCTTGTTTGTTATCGGACTTGGCAGGCAGCTTCTGGAAGACTGCCAAGGAACTTCTCCAGTCAAAGGAATTTAACTCTATCGTTCCTGGTCCTTTCTGTTTATTTATATTCCTTTGGAGGCTTGGACTATCACTTCGTGGTCACAGGTGAGACAGAACAATTATATATGGCACTTAACTTATTCCTATGCTCCTTAGGTATCATATGATATGTACGTATGCCTACAGGTAGCAGAATGATGAAATAAGGAATCACCTAAAACAGAATAACCCAACCTATCCAGGTTAGGGTTAGGGTTAAGGATGACACAAGCATGAGTGGGGCCGCAAGCAACAGTGATGAAGCTCGTGTGAGTGCGGCTGTGCCTATTTACAGAGGCACACCCCTATGCCAGCTCATGTGGCCAGGTACTGATTAGCATGCGGCCCAATAGTGGGCCATGGCTCACAAGTTGGGGACCTCTGACCTAAAAAACAGGACAAAGGAACATTGGAAATGATGACAAGAGATAGGTAGGAATTTAGTTGTACATGCTTAAGGCTTAACTTTCATTTGGGATTAAAAATCCTTAAAGGTTAAGGTAAATTAGAGTTGTGATGGTGCAGTGGTTAGAATGCAGTACTGCAGTCTACTTCTGCTGATCACCAGCTGCCAGCAGTTTGGGAGTTCAAATCTCACCAGGCTCAAGGTTGACTCCACCTTCCATCCTTCTGAAGTCGGCAAACTGAGGACCCAGATTGCTAGGGGCAACAGGCTGACTCCGTAAACTGCTTAGAGGGGGCTGTAAAGCACTGTAAAGCGGCATATAAGTCTAAGTGCTATAGCTATTGCTAAATGTTCCCCCAGTCATGTCTGATTCTAATGGGCAGTACTCATGTCTGTTTCTCAGCTAAGGAACCCAATGTTGTCTGAGGACACTTCTGTGATCATGTGGCCAGCATGACTATACACTGAGGCATATGGAAAGCTGTTACCTTCCCACCGAAGTGGTACCAGGAGCTCACTCCATCATGCAGTACTTGGGTCTCAAACCTGAGCTGTCTGCTTTCCAGGTGACAAGCTCAGGATCTTTAATCACTGAGCCATCACCCTCTCCCCCACCAAGAGCTCTTAATCCATGGTATTTTTGACTGGTGCAAAATCAATCGAGGTGGCCAAGGATGGTTTGGAACTTATATCTCCCTAACGGTAGTCCTTACCTACCACACTACATTGGTCCTCTCCCATACTTTATCAAAAACAGCTTTGTGGGTCAGAGGGATTTGAAATAAAGGGAGAATCAGTGGGAACAGTCATCTTTTATTTTCAAGACTTTTCCAAGAACTGATGCTAAGTCGCATCTTTCCCATAAAGCTTTCTATCCCAAATCAGAAATATGTATGTATCAGTTTATTGAATGTGTTTCAACCCGAAAGGACTGAATGATGCACAGGATAAGATAGCATCATTTGTTCCGTAATTCAAGAACAAAGTTTAATAGTAAAAAATAATATTAGCATGAATTTAGCATGAATAAATTATGCTAAATATAAATATAATATCTTCTTATAAATAAATAAACATTTCATTGAAATAAAGGACTTTTTCCCCTTATCTACAGAATTCAGTTTTTTCTTTACTCCTTTTCTCTCTCTTAAATTTGTACCGCTTTTATGATTGTGTACAATTCTTCAATTAAAAATTATTAATAAAAAGGGAATACAGCAAAGCAGCAGAGGAATTGGTAAAAATTCTAATCAGACACTGTCAGCAAACCAGGAAACCAACACAGTGGTTAAGAGATTGAAAAAGGTCAGTCTATACACTGACCCCCAATGAATGGTGTATGTATAACTGTTTGGGCAAATATTGTACAATATCCTTAATTTCACATGCTAGCAAAATAATGTTTAAGATCATCCACATAGATTGCTACTACATGGAAAGGGAGATGCCAGATGTTCAAACTGGCTTTAGAAAAGATCAAGGAATTAAGAGGCATTTATTGTTGATTCACGCTGGACAGTTGAGAATTGTCCCTGCAGGGGAAAAAGGGCCAATATATGTACATTTCATTGATTATAGAGAGGACTTTTACCAGGTTGACCATGTCAGCCTGTGGAATGTCCTTCAGAAAATGGGAATCCCAAAACATTTTATTGTCCTCTTGTGGAACCTCTATGCCAGTCAGGAATGCAGTCCAGACAGGATATGGTAAAATAATTTGGCTCCAGGTTGGCAAAAGAGTGAGTCGAGGCTATGTATTCTTTCTTTTGGTATTCACCATATCTACCAAATATATTGATTTAATTATTTATTTGATTTGTCAATTGCTTACAAGATAATAGATATAAGTCTAAACATGAGTAAGAATACAGGAAATAGGGACGAATAAATGGGGACAATAGGATAAGGATGATAGGCACAATTGTGCATTTATGCACGACCCTTACAGACCTCTTAGGAATGGGGCAAGATCAATAGTGGTTAGTTTGAAATTAAAGGAGTGGGGGTTAGAGGATGTAACAGAGTCAGGTAGTGCATTCCAGATATTGACCACTCTGTTGCTGAAGTCGTACTTTCTGCAATCAAGTTTGGAGCGGTTTACATTGAGTTTGTATCTATTGTGTGCTCTTGTATTATTGCAGTTGAAGCTGAAGTAGTCATTGACTGGTAGGACATTGTAGCAGATAATTTTCTGTACTACGCTTAAGTCCAACCATAGGAGGCGTAGTTCTAGGTTGTCCAAGCCCAAATTCTCAAGCCTGATGGTGTAGGTTATTCTGTTGTGAGCAGAGGAGTGAAATATTTCTGGACTCATTCAATTGTGATAATGTCTGATACACAGTGTGGATTCCAGACAACTGAGCTGTATTCAAGTATTGGTCTAGCAAAAGTTTTGTATGCCCTAGTTAGCAGTTCAGTATTACCGGATGAGAAGCTTCATAAGATTAGATTTATAACTCTTAAAGTTGTAAATCTAATCTTATTGAAGGAAACTAAATTTAAAAACAGTGATTGGAGGATTGGGGAGGGGAGAAATATCAACCTGAGCTATGGTGATGACATTGATAGCTGGAAATGCAAATGATATACAATTAATATAAGATTAAACAAAAGGGAGACCAACTTAATGACAAAAGGTACCACAGTGAGAATGGATGTTAAGAATGGATAGACTTTTAGGATCAATTATTAAGGAATCAACAAGGAATATGCCATAGATTAGCACTTGGTGGGTAGCAGTGAAGATCTTGGAAAATGATATACAAACTTGGAGAAGATCTTCAGGTATTGTGCCATATTTATGCCTACAAAGATCAAAAGTTGGATTTTGAATTAGCAGGAAAGAAAGAGTGGAAAGTTCTCAGAATAACCTGGACAGTGAAGAAAATAAATGAATGGTTTGTTGAACAAATCAACTCATCATTCTCCCTCAAAGCCCAAAGAACCAGGCTCAAATTATCCAACTTTAAAGATGTTCTGTGAAGGCCTAACTCTTTGGAGATGTCTCTGATGCTAGGAAAAGTGAAAAGAAAGAGAAGAGAACAATCAGTAAGAAGGTAGATGGACTCAATCCAGGAGCAATGGACTGATGGAAGATCTGAAGGCTCAAGTTAGATACAGATCATTCTGGAGAAGATCTATCTACAAAGCCACTAAGAGATGACATTGACTTGATGGCATATAAATAATGAAATGTTTTGTATTTCAAATAAAGCAATAGTAGGAATAGGTCTTAAGTCACTAGAGTAGTTATACAAGTGAAGTTTCTTAAAGTGAGAAAGTAAGGAGTAGAAAACCTTATTATTTAGATTTAGATCATATGCTCATCAAACAAGATGTCTTATGATTTACCTGATGAGACAAATCACAATAAAATGAGTTCCTCACTAATCTAATTTGCCTTTAAGTATCATAAATATGAACTCACTTATAAGATACCCTAATACCTCTCTTAGGTTCTTTCAGCAATTTTAATCTCGTCCCTTTCTTTAAACACTTGGTTTCAAAAGAATTGAAGGAGAGATGTAGAATGGAAATTGTGGTTTGCCGGCAGTCGGTGCAGACGGCAATTAGAATCAGACAGTGGGGAAGAAAGGGGACCAATCAGGGAGTCTGGAGAGGATTTGGATAAGGGTCCTGTATCTGATGCAGGGATGGGGCCAGGACCATCTGGGAGTGGGTGCTACCTTCAGAGCCTTTGGAGTCTGGCAGCAGCGAGGCAGAGGACCCCGGGGATCCTGTTCCCAGTGCCCATGTGCGCAGAGCTGCTAGAAGATAAGAGCAGCTGAAACAAAAGTGGTGACTCAGGAGTAAGGCTGGGAGGTGATTGCCCCTCCCATAAGGGATAAAAGTCAGGCCTAAATGACTAAACCTTTGCAGGAAGCAAAGTAGTTCATTCAGTTCCGAGTCCTCCTTGAAGCTCTGTGTACCTTAGTTGGTTTTTTTCTTGTACTTCGGTTGGTTTCTTTTATGGCTAATTGGATACTTCTGTTTTTGGCAGCATTCCACAGAACTGAAAGGTGTGTGCTTATCTTGGGGGACTGTTTAAGATTAGTTCCGGCTGGGAATGAAAACAATTCCCAGAGTTGCAATAAAATAGGTTTTGCTTTTAAAACAAATCGTGATTAATTACGATTTACAAAGCCTGGGTCAGAACAGTTTACTTCCTGCCCAAATGAAACAAACCTTTAATGAGAGATGGAACAGCTTAGAGCAGAACAGAAAGAAGGCAACAGGCGTTCATTCTGGTTAGCAAAATTCAAGGACAAGGCAGACCAAAAACATACCAAATAATTCCAAGATTTCTTTCCTTCTGAAATATGCAAAGCTGGCCTGTCTTTGTTTTTGATCATTGTGTCTTGGAAAGAGCAGCACTTATTCATCCTTAAACAGACAATGCAAAGATTTGTAAAGCCCTGCAGTATTTCCATTCTTCTCTATTGTCTAACATGCCTTTAGAGGACATCCGCAGAGCAGCTTAGGTTGGGTTTTTTGGGGGGGGTTCTGCTTTTGCTGAGAATTCCATATATCTGTATCATCAGCAGAAAACCAAGGGAGATTGGGAGGACGATACTAAAGATGTTCAAAAGGCCCCAGCTGAATAAAAAATGAAACAGCGGCTGGCTATGCTGAGTAATTGTGGGAACTAAATTAAAAATGGGCTGGGAGGCATTTCTTTTTCTTTTGTTGGTTTTTATTTATTTATTTTATTTAAAATATTTATGACCAGGCCACTATCTTGAAACGCTCATGGCAGAGTACAGTCCATAAAAAGAAAGATCCAGCTATAAGGGCTAAGTTAAAAGAAATAATAACTTACCTTAAAAAAGAATAGCAATAGTAGAAGACAGAGACAGGAACTTAAGGAGGAATGAGGTAGGTAGGCCTCTGAATGCTAAAAGCAAGAGTAGAAAGCGAGGCCTCCACCTACTACACCAAAAATAGTTCATATTTATCCAGCCTGGCCTACAGAAGAAGGTATTTTCAGTGGCCCAATAATCAACCCTTCTTCCAGATAACTTACCCTTTCCTGCAATGTCTGTAGAAGTTTTCAGTCATCCAGGTCGTGGTTGTCCCCAAAGTACTTTTTCAGGAGGCAATTGGACTTTCTTGTTTTTTCTTTTCTTTCTACGGACTTTTAGCCACACAATTTGGGATGAACACCCTTTGAATGGTGTGGGAGTAGGAATGGATTTCCAGAGGGGAAAAAAATTGCAGACTACGGAAACCAGGAGCACTACTCAGGTGACCTTGAGGACACAAACAAACCCTCAAATGCTTCAATGACTCTCTAACAGGATGCCAATTAACAGCTGTCTGCAAGGAATATAAATCCTTCCATTCCCCACTATCCTGTCAGAGCTGAAGAAGCTTCTTGGATAAGAAGCGAAACATCTTCAAAAGAAAAAAATAAGAAACAAGAAAGTCCAGTTGCCACCCGAAAAGCACCTTTGGGGACTCTTCCTGCAATGTTTTATGTTTGGGCAGGTCCTAAACCATTAACATCCTCTTAAAATTCAACCAGTAACGTAGGAGCAGCTAGTACAATTCTTTTAGGAACACTGTTAATGTGGTTCTAGATAAGACCCCCAATTTCACATTCTGTACCAGCTTCAGCTTCCAAATTGTCTTCAAAGATAGACTCGCACAAAGGTGTGGGAGCTATTCAAAGGGAGGGTCAAAAGCATAGAGTATTATGACCACATCGCTCTACTTAGAAAGGGTTACAGCCAGTGGTGGTATTCTACCGGTTCAACCCCGTTCAGCCGAGCTGGTAGCGGCAATGAGCAGCAGAGACCGAACCGGGCCCTCCCACCCATCCAGTCTCCCATAATCCCCTTTAACCTCTGCTTTTGAAGTGCAGCTGCTTTGCACGGCAAAGCAGAGTGCCACGCGGCAACTGCTGAAGCGACCAGGAGAGTGCAGGCTTGCAGGAGGTGAGTTGGAACGCCTCTGTGCCTGCGCAAAGTGCATGTTTGGCGTGCGCCCCCACCAAGCCATGCCCACTGAACCAGTGGTAAAACTTTTTGAATCCCACCACTGGTTACAGCCACCAGATGGTCAGAGCTAGCTAACTGTAGGCCACAGATTACTTGGGCCTTGAGTGGGAAAGATTAATTGAGGACTACCTAGGTTTCTTATGTGGTCTTTTGATAATAAGTTTTTTTTATTTTTCAGTTTCAAAAGTACAAACATTTCATTTTTTTCTCAAGCAGTGTGTCCTCTGGGTACCAACACCTCTGTGCCACATTCTTCAGTGTGTCCTCTGGGTACCAACACCTCTGTGCCACATTCTTCACCATGTATAACATCATTCACACCAGAGGTGATATTCAGCAGGTTCTGACCAGTTCTGGAGAACTGCTAGTGGAAATTTTGAGTAGTTTGTGGAACCGGCAAATGCCACCTCTGACTGGAGATTTTACAGTATCCTTCCCCTGCCATGCCCACCAAGCCACGCCCACAGAACCAGTAGTAAAAAAACCTGAATCCCACCACTGATTCATACTGATATTATTTCTATAATCTTATTTCTATAAGATACATTAAACAGTTAAATATTATGCAGCTCTTCTGGTGATATCTTATTAGCATTACATCTCATTGTTCTCATCATGCATATATTGATCTCATCTTATTGGTATCTCTATCTTACTTTATTTTCTATTCTCTTTTATTCTTCCTCATTTCCAGATTCTTTTTTATTCTCTAACCATTGATAAAACATTTTCCATATCACATAATACTCAGTTTGCTCTTTCTCCTTTATTGCTAGTGATAATCTGTTCATTTCTATACGTTCTAATGTTTTCCTGATCAGCTCCTCATCAGTGGGGATTTCCTCACCTTTCCAATGTTGTGCAAATAATCTGATTCTAGTTGCAGTTAAAACATGACTAATTAGATATACATTCTCTTTACTATAGATTTCAGGTAAAATCCCCAGAAGAAATATTTCTGGTTTTAAGTCAATGCGTTGTTTTATCACCTCTTCCAACCCAGTTTTTCTTATGTGATCTTTTGGAAGAGAACTACCTTCTCTAGAAGATAATGCCTGCATGGATCATCTAGAACAGTGGTCACCAACCGGTGGGCTGGGGACCACTGGTAGTCCAAGAGAAAATGTTGGTGGTCCACAGAGAAATGTCCCCCCAAAAGCAATGTCCAGGCTGCATGGGAACACAAGGCTTCACCACCCACATGACCCACCCACCTGTTGGCCCCCACCCTTCAGCCGAGCACAAACCTTACCTTGAGTAGAGCCATGTGAGCTGGACCTGGAAGGTAAGATTAAGGGAAATCTGCCCCAGGGTGGCTTGCTGACATTGGTAGGAAAGTCAGTCCCATATTCCAGAGCTGCAGTAGTCATAAGACTGGCCCTTTGGTCATCCCAGAACAGATCATCCAGTCCATGGCAGGCTGGTGCACCCGGGTGGAGGAACAGGTGCTCCGGGATGACCAAAGGGCCAGTCCTGTGACTACTGCAGCTCTGGAATATGGGATCTCCTTTCCCACCAACGTCAGCAAGCCATCATCAGTCAAAATTCATATTAGTGGTCCGTGGAATTTAAAATTATGAGTTTGGTGGCCCCCGAGGTCCAAAAGGTTGGTGACCCCTGATCTAGGAAACAAAAAAGAATTATAACTCAAAAGAATCATAGCAAAAAAAGAATCATAACTGCATCGATCATCTGGAAAACAAAAAAGAATCATAACTCAAGGCACAAATGATCAGGCTCAAATTATCACATTTTGAACACACATTTCTTCCCTGAGAAATCCACAATCCTGGGAAAGATGGAAGATAAGAGAAGAAAAGGATGAGCAGCAGCATAGTGGTTGGACTCAATTATACTGATGATGGCTACACTATTGGAAGACATTTACAAAGGACTTCAGCTTCCTGGCCTTCAAAGAGATCTTCAAGTAGCCTATTACACTGGTCCAAACAGCTGTACTACCTCATTGGACTGATGTCAGGAAGGAAAAAGCCCCTATCAATCAATGTATTGGGGGTAACCAGCTCTAGACCTTTTAGTAATCTCATCCAGCTATAGTTGAATAAAAATAACAAAACGGACCCATGTTATACTCCCCTGTCAGCTTTGGAAGCCATATTAGCACCAGAAGTTTCCACGCTGCCATATTCTTGAGCTTGGGAATTTGGGAGAGGGGATTTGATAGAGTGTTTGTAGTTAGACATAATAGCATTCTTCTTTAAAGTCAAGGTCATGTCATTTCTGCACCTGGGTGAGGAGTGGTCTCAAGTTGGAATTGATGGTGATTGGGGCATGTGATGGAATGATGGGTGCAGGGGATGGATTTGTAATTTTTAATTCTTGGAGGAAAACCCAGAACTTTCAGATTCAGGTTTTCCCAGATGTGCTAACATGGCAGTTCTAATAAAACGGAACTTTGAGAAAATGCCTGTCTCGGGAGTTTTGCTGTTGGAGTTTGTTTTCCTGGAACGTTGACACCACAACCAGAAGGCATGGATCTGAGCAGAGACATTTCTGGGTTTGACCCTGGAGTTAGTAATGGAGCAACTGACGAGTACAACTTCTTATTCTGGTCCCAGATGATCAGCTTAGGAGGATTTAACTACAAAAACTACAAAGAGATTGAAGAGGATAATAAAACTGCATCCTACAGGCCATTTCCTCAGAATAGGCCATCTGTCAAGTGAATATGGGTGCCAAAACTGAGCCTGAAATTTAACTGAAATGGACCCAGTATAAACAAATCCAAAAAAAGGAAATCTTCCAGGAATGTATGAAGCTAACCACACACTCAACTATTTATAGAAGAGAATATTGGTAGCTCAGAGTTAAATGAAGGGTCCTTGGTGATCTCTGAGCTTGGTTGTTTTCTTACAGATGTTTCATCACCCAAACTAGGTAACATGCATGAGTGCTATAAGCTTTTAGGCAACTATCTTGCCTTAAAAAATCAGATTTTTTTTTTTTTGGTAATAGTAATTCTCAAATATCTTCAGGTCTAGGGATAGTAAGAGTATTTACAACCATTTTTTTTTAAATGGAACTACCAGGCATTTTCCATGTCCCAGGCCTGTGCTATTATATGTTATACTTCAAACTTCTTTATTCCACCAAATATGTCTTATAACAATCCATCTGAGGAGAGAGAATAAATTGTCCCCTTAGTAGCACATCATGTTTTCACCTTTGCTCAGTTGCTTGTCCACCTGCTCACTAGCCACTTAGAAGCAATAGTGCTGACATACTTTTTAGTTTAGTTTAGTTTTTAGTTTAGTTCAGTTTAGTTTATTGTCATTGCACATCATACAACGAAATTAAATACCATCTTCAGTGTACTATACAGTAGAATTCAATAGAGTTACTGACCAGGGATAGAAGCTGTTTTTCAGCCTATTTCTCCTTGTTTTTATTATCCTGTACCGTCTGCCAGATGGTAATAATTCAAAAAAGGGTTTCCGTTTCATCATTCAGAATAACAGAATAGAGTATCAGAATAACAGAGTTGCAAGGGACCTTGGAGATCTTCTAGTCCAACCCTATACCATCTCAGACAAATGATTTGTCCAATCTCTTCTTAAAAACCTCTAGTATTGGGGCACCTCCAACTTCTGGAGGCAAGTTATTCCACTGATTACCCTAATTGTTCTGGCAGGAAATTTCTCTTTAGTTCTAGGTTGCTTCTCTCCTTGATTAATTTCCATCCCTTGGAACAATATGATCCACTCCATAACATGATCAGAACCTTAACTAGATAGCCTCCTAAGCTGAAAAATCCAAAGCAGTCAGAAATACCCTTGGATTCCATCAAGCTGAGAGGTGCTGGGGAACCATCCCAAAGGACGATTTACCACAACGCGGAGTGTTTTTGAGGAACCTTGCCAACATTCTGCAATGCAAAACCCCATCCTTGTTCTCCCATTGTTGGTATTCCATTGAAGAAGGAGACCAGATTGGTTGCCATTTGCATACACATTTTCTTCCACTCCAGTATGGTTCTATCCAGGGGTGGGATTCTACCAGTTCACACCTATTCACTAGAACCGGTTGTTAACATTCTAAGCAGTTCAGAGAATCGGTTGTTAGAAGAAATTACTGGCCTAATCCTGTAAGGAAGGCAGGAAGGAAGCATTCTGGTGTTGCTTACAAAAACTGCCTCTCCGTTAACCCTTATTACATTCTTGGCAGGACTAGACTTCCTCTCTCAGGAACGTCTCTGGAGTTTTTTTCCCCTCCTTTGCTTGTGTGGAGTGACCATTCAAAGTTACAATGGCACTAAAAAAAGTGACTTATGACCATTTTTCACGCTTACGACTGTTGCAGCATTCCCACAGTCATGAGAGGCCAGGTGAGGAGATGCGTGCCTCGATGTGAGGGATATTGAGTTGGCCACATCCAGCCTATAACATGACCACCAAGCCAGGTCCACCCCGTCACATGACCACCAAGCCACACCACCAACTAAGGCACACCCACAGAACCGGTTGTTAAAAAAATTTGAATCCCACCCCTGGTTCTATCCCCCATGGACTTCTCTTGACCACATCAAAGTAAGAACCAATTGGTGGTCCAGCTGTTTTTTTAAATACTATCATAGAGTCTGTCATCTTGTTCTTTTCTTCAACCAGAAAAGGGTCCTGCATTTCCTTTGTCATTTCCCCAGCCCCCACCCCCGGCTATCCACACTCAGGGGGCAATTTTTTTTTCCTTTGTCAGAAATTGACTGTGAGTACATTTCTGCAATTTCTCCTGGCAATGAAACGTGAGCAATGAATTCTATTTGCAGCACCAAACTTTTAATGAGCAGTAAATTAATTTCATACTAGCTGTAACAAAATGCAGTCTTTTCTCCTACTATGACCTACATTTTCTTTAGGTGAAAACATCTTTGTGCTTCGCTTGTCTTGTAGCAGAAACTGCATGGATCAGGAACAAAAATTGCTCTGTTGTCTTTCTTCAAATATTGATCATTCACATCCAACCCTCCCCATCTATTCTGGTCTCTATTTTCTCCTTCAGTCTGGTTTATTTTTCGAAGACTTTAGTTACAAACAGCTTTCCTTAAAACATGTTTTCAGTTGTCTATTAAAACCTCATCACAGTGAATGTAATAACTAGTCTTTGTTTGTAGAAACCTCCCTGCCTTGTACAGCCTTCCTGTTTCTCGCCATTTTGACCTATTCCCTAAAACTCTGCCAATTACCCTCAAACAATACAATTGCAGGCTGACCAACAATCCTCTTGACAATTGCCCAAGTCAATTCTCCCTATCTCAGCAAAGCAGAAAAACCTTTCTAAGCACTATGTAGGTGGGTATAATAGAGAGAGAGATAAAGGGGGAACAAAGAAAGAGAAACAGAAAGAAGAAGAGAGAAATAGAGTACATCTATCATATATCTATATTTCTGTCTGTCTGTTCTATCTATCTATCTATCTATCTATCTATCTATCTATCTATCTATCTATCTATCTATCTATCTCATTATCATCTGTTTAGTAGTATGTACATACTGTAGCACACTTGTGCTTTGAAATCTGTTTTCTCTTCTAAATGTCTTTTTTATAAAAACATGTGCCATCTATCTATTTCGCAAAGTTAGAAAGTTGCACTGAATTCTTATTTCTTATATTTCTTATTTTTTGTTTTGGTCGCCATGATGTAAAAAAGATATTGAGACTCTAGAAAAAGTGCAGAGAAGAGCAACAAAGATGATATGGGGACTGGTGGCTAAAACACATGAAGAATGGTTGCAGGAACTGGGTATGTCTAGTCTAATGAAAAGAAGGACCAGAGGAGACATGATAGCAGTGTTCCAATATCTCAGGGACAGCCACAAAGAAGAGGGAGTCAAGCTATTCTCCAAAGCATCTGAGGGTAGGACAAAAAGCAACAGAAGGAAACTAATCAAGGAGAAAAGCAATCTAGAGCTAAGGAGAAATTTCCTGACAGAACAATTAATCAGTGGAACAACTTGCCTGTAGAGGTTGTAAATGCTCCAACACTGGAAATTTTAAAGAAGAATGTGGATAATCATTTGTCTGAGGTGGTGTAGGGTTTCCTGCCTAAGCAGGGGTTGGACTAGAAGACCTCCAAGGTTCCTTTCAACTCTCTTATTCTATTCTATTCTCCTGATACTATATGCAAGGAGGAGGAGGAGGAGGAGGAGGAGTTACCCTTACCTACCCTTGGCAGCCAAAATATGGCTTTTACATTGGCTTTTAGTGAGATGGATTTCATATGATTAAAAAATATGCAGAGAATCCATAAGAATTGGCCAAGAAGTCAAATGGCAATAGCGACAGTGCAACTGAAGCTCTGCCTGTCTTTTATGTACGTTGTGGGTCTTCTATTGCACACTTGCACTCTTTTTAACCATGCTTGTGAATCCCTCTGCTGTAGAAAATTTGGCAGATGGCATAAGATCACAGCCACTATCTTGACTTTTTAATAGTTCCTGTAGATACCCTTGAATCTAGGATAGGAAATTCAGTATAGAAGCATATGGAAAATTGGAGGAGTCTGATTTGAAATGGGCTGGAATTGGGAAGAGTCAGGGCGTGGAAGTCAGAGTTTCCAAAGACAAGGAGTGAAGCAATTACACCTATAAAGAAATGATCAATTATTGAATTGGGCTTTCCAGCATGATTTGTTCAGAAAGCTGGCTACAGCTTTTGAAAGGGCCTTTCATGTAGAGCAAGAGTCTTCAAACTTGGCAAGTTTAAGACTTCTGGACTTCAACTCCCAGAATTCCTGAGCTAACATGACTGGAGGAGGAATTCTGGGAGTTTATTTATTTTATTTTATTTGGTTTGTCAATTGCTTACAAGATAATAGGTTTAAGTAAAAACATAGTTATGAATACATGGATACATATAAGAAAAATAAAAGAAACAATAGGACAGGGATGGTAGGCACATTGGTGCGCTTATGCATGCCCCTTACAGACCTCTGAGGAAAGGGGTAAGGTCAATAGTAGACAGTCTAAGGTTAAAGTTTTGGGGGTTTGGGGAAGAAACCACAGAGTCAGGTAGAGTATTCCAGACATTGACCACTCTGTTGCTGAAGTCGTATTTCCTGCAATCAAGGTTGGTGCGATTAACCTTGAGTTTGTATCTATTGTTTGCTCTTGTATTGTTACGGTTGAAGCTGAAGTATTCATTGACAGGTAGGACATCTACAAGTCTTAAAACTGTCAAGTTTGAAGACCCCTGATATAGAACAACCCATGAAAGGATCTTTCATGTAGAGCAATCCACTGTAGAACCCCTACATGGCAACAAAGAGCTAGAGCTGTGTACATCTCTCCTGCCATCTACCAGTTGTCTGGATTTCTGGAGCCCAGAGATAGTAACCTGTTCTGTCTCACCTGTGACCACGAGGTGAGAGTCCAAGCCTCCAAAGGAATATAAATAAACAGACAGGACCAGGAATGACAGAGTTAAATTCCTTTGATTGGAGAAGTTCCTTGGCAGTCTTCCAGAAGCTGCCTGCCAAGTCCGATAACAAACAAGACCATAAATCAAAAGGCAGACGCCACACAGAGGATTTGTCCAAGCTGCTTTGTCAAATAAACAAATTGTCCCGAACGGGGATTCAGAGTTAACACGCCCTCTTTTATGTCCTGAGGGGTGTGTCTGTCTCTCAAATCAGTTCCTGATTTGACATTTCCTTTTACGTTGAATTTCACGCTTCTTCCTGTGTCTTTGCCTTGCATCAAACCAGCGTTCCTCGGCTTGATCCTCAGCCAAGGACTCCGGCCCACTCTCCTGATTATCTGCCGACACCTGAGGCACAACCAGGGAGGAAGGTCCTGGGGAGGGAGATGATTCCGAAACTTCCAGCAAGGCAGGCTCAAACCTCAAGGCCAAATCCTCCTCTTCTTCACTACTCGAGTCTGTTTCTTCTAACAGAGCAGGCTCAGCCCTCCGAGTCACAACAGTAACCCTACACCACTCTGGAAACTGCTGGATCTGGAAAACTTCTCTTTACATTCTCTCTAGTTTAAATCCCAGTGGTGGCCTGTTAAAGATTCCATTATATTGTAAACAGAAGAGGACAGTATTTGCAGAGGCTTCTCAACTCCTTCAGAAACCTGCAGTTATGAACCCTAGTCAACGCAGGTATGGTCAATCATGGAGCCTTTAGCAATGACAGGTCCTACTGAGCAATGTCTTATCATGGCAGTTCAGGTCAGAAAGAAGAGCTACAAGATCTGGGTGGCAAATGGCAGGATGACCACATGTGACTATAGAATTAGAGACTATTTTAGCAGCTAGCTACCACCTTGTGATTTCCAGAATTTTACATTTCAGATCTAATAGCTCTGTAAGGCAGGAATCTATTATCTTCTTTGGAAAACATTAGAGCCATGCTGGAACTCTGGAGATCAATGTTTGGTAGTCTGTGGTACAAAAGATTTAATAAAAAGTGCTTCTTTTATTGTTCCCTAGGCTGGGTTACTGTGGTTTACTGCATGATGGATCAATGCATAAGCCAAAAGGATTCCCAGTGATGTCCCAGTTGCTGCTAACCAGAGTGCCAATAAGTGATTGCAACTTCCAAGTTAAATATTACAACCGATTCACATGTGCACCTCTGTGTAAAATACGTCGATGCACTCTCTATGTTAAGAACGTCCAAAATCACCGTTGCTTCGTTGCTTCTCAGTGCTCTGAATTTCCACAGTTAAAATATTGTGTTCACATTGAATCTGTTTGTGTAGGCGTGCAATTCGAGAACTATCCCTTGCTGCAAAACTAGAAAGACACTGTGCCTTCTATAAAATTTTTAAAATCCAGTTTTCATCTGATCAATAGCACTATTTGTTAGGGTAGAGAGGTGGAAATAAATGGACGAGATGAGGCATAGTTGTTCTGCAACATGTAACTTGAAAGAGTGTGTGCACATTATTGTTGTTTCTCTGTCTGTTCCTTTATGCATGGCCTTTAATCATATTTCCAGCATGCGAATCATGCACATGCTTTAAGATGTGGCACCCACAAGCCCACGAAAACTACGGATACCTCCAGCTGACATGCAAGAAAGCAAGAGCATGAACGTTGCCATTATTGCATGCAAACAATTTTTGTGCACCAACAATGAGATATAGATTTACGCTCCTTAAAGAAATTTGCCTAGGAGGGAGTACTGATCAGGGGCTTGCTATGTCAATTACACTGTGTATGCCCGTAGCCATCCTCACTTTTGCCCTATTAATGACTTCCTTTTATGCATTTCCAACCACCCCTTAAAATGTTGCTGTTGCCTTGTGGCTCTGTTATTTGTTGTTATTTTGGGGTTATCGATGTGTTCAGGCTGGAATGGAGTATTCTACTTATATTCCCCTAAGAACACCCTCGTCTGGAATTGCCACTTCCCCAACACGGCGTATGACAACACATAAATCACCCCGACTCCTTTTTTCTCTTTCTTTTTCTGTCAGTGTTCCATATTTCAAGCACATAACCCTGCACCTGTTCACTCTCATCCCTGGGTTTCTTAGCATGTTGTTGCACTCTCCTTTACAACTCCCCATGATTTATATCCCTAGGAACTGACACCCTGACGTACTTTTCTAATCCTCTCTCCTGTAATTTCTCTTTGGTGCATTTTGTTAATTACCCTTGTTCTGACCTTCTCCTGGGCCTTCGTCACCTCCCCCCTCGCCTCCCTTTTGGGTTTTCTGTCCACTACTGCCACATTTTAAAAATATATATATGGTGATGTATATTAGAACATAGAACACAAAACATAGAACAATAGGGTTGGAAGGGACCTGGAAGGCCTTCTAGTCCAACCCCCTGCTCAGACAGGAGACTCCATACCAGGGGGCGGCAACCTTTAAACACTCAAAGAGCCATAAAGGTCCTAATCAGAAGCCCCTCATTCAATTCTGGAGCTGACCAGACTCTATGGTGGTTCCCCCACCATACAGTCTCCTCCTAGCGCAGTTTTTCCTCTACCTGTCCTAACCAAAAGCCCTATCAATTGTGGAGCCGACTGGCAACAGGGAGCCGCAGCAGAGGGATGAAAGAGCCACATGAGGCTCCAGAGCCACAGGTTGCTGACTCCTGCCCTATACCATTCTGGACAAAATGACTATCCACTCACTTCTTGAAAAGCTCTAGTGATGGAGCACCCACAACTTCCATTTCACAGATTAATTGTTCTCCCTCATAGGAAATTTCTCCTTAGTTCTAGCTTGTTGATTAGTTTACATTTGTTACTTCTTATCTTGCCTTCAGGTAGTTCAGAGAACATGTTGACACCCCCTCCCCTCATGTATTGCTATCATATCATTCCTTCTTCTCTTAGGCTAGATATAACTAGTCCCCCCAATCACTCAATGTATGATTTAGGCTTTGTTGCTCTTCTCTGCATATGCTTTCTTCTTCTAGCCACCTCCACCCCTCTCTTTCCAGGCTTTGATTCAACAAGACACTTAAGTGTAAGTGCTAAACCAGATTCAGGTCCAAATGGCTCCATTTGCCATCTCAGAAATGAACAGCTAAGTGGGAATTATCAAATATATATAGATATAGATATAGACAGAGAGAGGCTCTTTATGAATAGCAAACTCATTCTTCAAGTGTGGATCCTTAGGTAACCAAAACAACAATCATACATGCAGAAGAGAAGTACTCGGAAGGCTTGGTGGAACTCCAAGTACAAGTTGGAGAAAGCAAAATATTAAGGAAGAGATGAGGGAGGGGGGAAATAGCCCAAGTTAGATAGCAAGACATTTAAGGGCAAGGACAAAGGGATAAAGGATCCTGACAGAAGATCCAGTTGCTTGAATATGCCTATTTTCACTCTGCAACATTTCATACCAAATGCCACCTGCATTCATCCACTTCAGACCTTACTGCTTTCCAGTCCATGAAATCCGCCTTTCCAACATATCTTCCAAATATATATTTATCTCAACAGAATAACAAAAGCAGAGTTGGAAAAGACCTTGGAGGTCTTCTAGTCCAACCCCCTGCACAAGCAGGAGACCCTATGCCATTCCAGACAAAGGGCTGTCCAATCTCTTTTTGGAAGCCTCCAGTGATGCAACACCCACAGCTTCTGGAGGCAAGTTGTTCCACTGGTTAGAGGTTCTCACTGTTAGGAAATGTCTCCTTAGTTCCAAGGTCGCTTATCTCTTTGATTAGTTTGCATCCATTGCATCTTGTCCTGTGTTCAGGTGCTTTGGAAAATAGGTTGCCCCCTCTTCTTTGTGGCAGCCCCTCCCCCAAATATTGGAACACTGCTATCATGTATCTCCTAGTCCTTCTTTTCACTAGTCTAGACAAACCCAATTCAGCAACTGTTCTTTATATGCTTCCAGCCCCTTAAATCATCTTTGTTGCTTTTTTCTGTGCTCTGTTCAGAGTCTCTTAAAAAAGTTTGTATGAGGGACATATAACATAAAGCAACTAATAAATGAATAAGAGCACAAAAAATTAAAAACCGTCAAACCACCAAGGTCCCTTGCAGTCCCATTACAGAGCTACAAATGCTTGACTCTTTTCTGTTCCTGAGCCAGCACTTGGGGGAAAAGCCTTATGAAAGGCAAGTGGGTAAAGGTTCTCCATACCTTTGGAGGCAGTTGGTTCCACAAAGCAGGTATAGCTGATAGAAGAGAAGAGAAGGACCAGGTTCCACAAGGCAGGTAATTCTGATAGAAGAGAAGAGAAGGACCAGGGGAGACATGATAGCAGTCTTCCAATATTTGAGGGGCTGCCACAGAGAGGAAGGGGTCAAACTGTTTTCCAAGGCACCTGAAGGCCAGACAAGGAACAATGGATGGAAATTAAACAAGGAGAGATTCAATCTAGAAATAAGGAGAAATTTTCTGACAGTGAGAACAATCAAGCAATGGAACAGAAGTTGCCTTCGGAAGTTGTGGGAGCTTCATCACTGGAGGCTTCCAAGAAGAGATTGGACTGCCATTGGTCAGAAATGGTGTAGGGTCTCCTGCTTGGGTGGGGGGTTGGAGTAGATGATCTACAAGGCCCCTTCCAACTCTGTTAATCTGATAGATTTGGAAGACATCAGGCAAGGATGGGAATAGTTGAGGGACCTCAAGAGTTAGAATACAAAGCATAGACCCATTCTTACACGCTACAAGTGGCCATGTGGTAGGATGAACTCCTCCCACTCCCCACCTCACTTGTTAGTACCCTTGAGAGATGGTTGTGCTCTCTCCCACTCCCTTGAAATAAATGTCTGGCTTCAGTTTAATCTGAAAGAAACTCGAATTCCTCTATCCCTGATCCAAGATCATTAGGATTCCGTAGAGTTACAGTGCTCTGCAAAAGATATTTGCAATATACTTTTGCCTCTATACAACCCCTCTATGCAGCCCAAGGAGCAGCAAGAGACATTTTGCTAGGCAACCATAAATTATTTCATTTATTTTTATGATTTTTATTTTGCCTTTCTGCCCATAGGGCACTCAGCCTAATCACATTCTTGTGTAATGTGACATGGACAGAGGAATCAATAAGTTATTTTCCACCAAATCTACTGCTCTAGATTTGACTAGTCACTCTGATGGAAGGGACTGCTTGACATTTGCAGTATTTTTTTTTTAACATTTGGAGTAATTCCTCCATTGAAATGGATGGAGACACCTGGTTGTACAGGAACATTTGGAATGCGTTCGCCCCGCTTGAGGTATTTGTAAGGGGGAAAAAAACCCAATAAAGGCAGTATATAAATAAATCAATAAATTTGGGCGAAGACAGTTGTTTGTCAATGATGTTCTCACGTCTCACATTTCTAACTGTATGGACGACAGTGTTGCAATGGATATAGTGTGCTATTTATTTGTTTGTTTATTTGCACAAATCAAATATACTATATGTGCTTCTCCCAGCACTAGACATATGTAGATTTCCAACTGCTAGATTGTGGCCCTTCCAATTTGCTCCCTGCTTAATGCAAGCAAATATTTGCTTATAAAAATGGCAATATTTTTCTGCTAAGACTGAATTGAGGCTGCATTGGCTGGCAAGCAGGTAGGCAGGCAGATTGGAGGGAAGGAGCTGCTCAAACTGTCTTTCTGATTGCTCTGATTTGACCTTATGAAGTCCTCGTCAAATGAACATTTGATTGCTTCTGCGGTGTATTTCCAACACTCATCCCCCTCCTAAATAGCATGGAGTTACCTGAAGACCTGATTTAGAAAAAGCAGAGATGCTACATAGTGGAAAAATAATAATTGCAAACATAGGAAGGAAGTGGGGATTTTTAAGGATGCTGTTTTCATTTTCAACTACCATCATCTACCACCCATTTTCCATGTTTGAAACTTCAGCTTTTATACATGAATGAAGGTTTCTACAAAGGAAAGACTGATCAGGCAACCAACAGTTGTTCAGATCTTTTGTACTTGGCTCTCCTGTTCTTCTGTAAGGCCATTACTATAGATCTGTTTTTATGATGTATTTGATGGTCTTTTGAAAGAGAAGTAGACCTGTGTTTTTTAGAGGGATGCGGCGGCTCAGTGGCTAAGATGCTGAGCTTATCCATCAGAAAGGTCGGCAGTTCAGTGGTTCAAATCCCTAGCTATAAGTCATAACGGAGTGAGCTCTCGTTACTTATTCCAGCTTCTGACAACCTAACAGTTTGAAGGGCACGTAAAAAATGCAAGTAGAAAAATAGAGACCACTTTGGTGGGAGAGTAACAGTATTCTGTGCGCCTTTGGCATTTAGTCATGCCGGCCACATGACCATGGAGACTTCTTTGGACAGTGTTGGCTTTGTAACAGAAATGATCATCACCCCTAGAGTCAGAAACGACTAGCACGTATGTGCGAGGGGAACCTTTACCTTTAGAACTGTGTTTAGAAATAGATTGAGTGACAGTTTACCAAGAAGAGAGCCTTGCTGCCTTTAGATGGTCCTGCAGTAAATTTTTAAGAGTTATATCATTCTGAAACTTCCTGAGGCATATTAAAATTGTCAGGTTCACTATCAGGGAGATGCAAATTAGGCCAGCAGACTTTTCTACCAACTTGAGTGGAGAAATGCATATTAACGTCACAGTGAGGAAAATCTATTAAACCTAGAGCAAATATGCTAGACTTAGCATATTAATACCACGTTATTAATATGTAATACCTTAATAAAACTGTTACTACCACTTTATAATGCCTTGGTAAGGCCACACTAGGAATACTGCATCCAGTTTTGGTTGTCACAATGTAAAAAAGATGTTGAGACTCTAGAAAGAAGTTCAGAGAAGAGCAACAAGGATGATTAGGGGACTGGAGGCTAAAACATATAAAGAATGATTGTTGGAACTGGATATGCCTAGTCTTATGAAAAGACGGTCTAGGGGTGACATGATAGCAGTATTTTGATATCTCAAGGGCTGCCACAAAGAAGAGGGAGTCAACTATTCTCCAAAGCACCTGAGGGTAGGACAAGAAACAATGGGTGGAAACTAATCAAGGAGAGAAGCAACTTAGAACTAAGGAGAAATTTCCTGACAGTTAGAACAATTAATCAGTGGAACAACTTGCCTCCAGAAATTGTGAATGCTCCAACACTGGAAGTTTTTAGGAAGAGATTGGATAACCATTTGTCTGAAGTGGTGTATGTTTCCTGCCTAAGCAGGGGTTGGACTAAAAGTCCTTCAGGTCCAGGGTCCCTTCCAACTCTGTTATTTATTAAGACCTCTCTACTTGCCTTTGATTAGCTGTATTTTTTTTCCAATTTTGAGGTGTCTGCCAGGAAAAATGGAGGCTGTTAAAAAATTTGGGCAAAGCCGAGATTGTGAAGCAACTTGGAACAATGTTGGTGACTTTAATGAACAGCTGGCCAAGATACAAAGAAAAAAGTACATTCCTAAGCACAGTCACTGCCTGATCAGCCACAAAAAGTGAATATCATTTGACACGGCAGAGAAGAGAAGTCAATTTTCCATTGCCTTAGGAAAATGGAAACAATGCTAAAATCATGGAGAGTGCGTCATACAGATTTGCCTTATTCTGACCTAGGCAGAATTTATCTAGTCCAACTTCATTTCTCTAAGGTCTCGTGAGAACTTTCCAAGCCCTCAGGCTTAAGTTCCACAACTGGAAGTTCTAATGATTGAGCATGGGGTCTTCCATATGTATGTTTGCTTGCTTCCTCTTAGGCTTTATGTCCCATTGTTTTCTCAAAATATGCACTCTGATTGACACATGATTCAGATTCCATTGTGACATCTGCCCTTTGGAGTGAGCTTACCCTGAGATAGCAGTCGCATTTATATACTGCTTCACAGTGCTTTACAGCCCTCTCTAAGAGGTTTACAGAGTCAGCCTATTGCCCCCAACAATCTGGGTCCTTATTTTACCCACCTTAGAAGGATAGAAGGCTGGGTCAATCTTAAGCTGGTCAAGGTCGAACTGTCCAACTGCAGGCAGCCAGCAGGCAACAGAAGTAGCCTGTAATACTGCATTCTAACCACTGCGCCACCACAAGGTGAAGATCTGTGTGGCTTCACCCTAATGGTGCCCCCAAAGGCCTTAAAGACATGGGTCTTCTCTTGGAATAAGGTGGATGGAGTCACTTGTAGCACATGTTTCGACATATGTTTTTGTGTTGAGTAGCCAGATTTTCGTTTATTCATGTTGTATTGAGTTATTTCAAGTTTCTTTATTTGTTTTGTTATATTTTGAGCTGCCTAGAGTTGTTTGGGAATTGGGAGGTACCTCAGTCAATCAGATAAATCAATACTGCATCTCTTGTTATCAAACAACCCTAAGATCTCTTTGCAAGCTTAGCAGATGCACTGTAGTGCTTTGGAGCAGGGAAAAAACTGGGGCCAAAGATGTGGATATTTATGCTTTTGAATGCATCTATAATGTTATATAAACAGTTTGTGTATTCACTCAGTAAATATCTAAGCTGCAAAACACAGGTTAATAAAGGCTTCTACTTTATCTTGAGTGTTTGGGAACTCCTGTAGAACATCAAGACCACTGTAGAACCAGCATCAAGTCTTTCATGGCAGGTGTAACAGAGAAAATATCTAATCTGCTTTTTTTCAATTTTCATTTCTGAATCAAAAGAATATCTTCATCTCCATTTGAAAGCTAACACTTCAGTACCTTGAATATCAATGATAAACACACCAGATCATCCAAGAAGTTCTCTAGAGAGAAAAAGACTGCTATTGCCAAGTTTTTCATCTGTACTTAAAAAAGAGAAGACAAGTCATGCATATTTCCTAACTTTTCCAAATGAAGAAGTTTAGATATGGTTGGTTACTCAGGGGTGAAATGGGTGGGACTATGTGGGATGAGTATGTAGAAGCACAGAAGAAGAAGTTGAAGAAGTTGAAGAAGTTGAAGAAGTCTGAGCCATGCTCCATGCAAGAATCCAAATTAAAGCATTCCAAATAGATGACACAGTGAAGAAGCCCACTTTAAATAATTGGTTCCACTCTCGATCTACTCTAACTGTTAGAAAGATTTTCTAACATTCAACCGGAATCCACCCTTCCATTTCCTGTCTGGAATGAGGAGGGATTGGTCTGACCTTCTTCTGGATTACTTTCTTTCAGGGCAGAGGTGGTATTCAGCAGGTTCTGACCAGTTCTAGAGAACTGGTAGAGGAAATTTTGGGTAGTTTGGAGAAGCAGCAAATACCACCTCTGACTGGCCCCGCCCCCATCTCTTCCCTCCTTCCCAAGTCCCAGCTGATTGGCTGGGTCTTCTTTTGTTGCCCTGCACAGGAGAACAGAGCTGGAAAGCAGGTTAGTGGGGTGGGGGAGGGATGGGGATTTTGCAGTAACCTTCCCCCAGGAGTGGGGGAGGGAATTGGGATTTTGCAGTTATCCTTCCCCTGCCACGCCCATCAAGCCATGCGCATCAAGCCACACCATGCCCATCAAGCCATGCCCAACTGGTAGTAACTGGTAGTAATTTTTGTTTAATCCCACCACTGTTTCAGGGATTAGAAGAATGCTATAATATTCCCAGTCTTCTCAAGCCTAAACATTACAGTTCCTTCAAATATTCACACGGGATTTAATGTTTACCCTCGGATCTTCCTTATTACCCATCTTATAACTTCCTTATAACCTGCTTCTCCATCTTATAACTGCTCTTTCATCTCCAAAAACTTTCTTTGAGAGTGCTGCCCATAGGAGACATAATGTTTGAAGTTAGTGGCCTGACCACTACAGAATGAAGTAGAATTATAATTTCCTATGATCCTCTCCATACAAAGGCCATTTCTGTAGCCACATCATGCTGCTAACTCATTTTCTGTTTGTAACGAGCAACTTGTTCATGATCCTTTTCGCAAATCTTGTTTCCAAGCCAAGAATCCTTCCATCCCATATCTGTACATCTGATTTCAGTTTTCTAAGGGAAGAACTTTGCATTTGTCTCTATTAAAATTGATTCAGCTATTTTTAATGTTCTATTAGGAACATTTTACTTCTACTTTATGCAGTATTCCCAAAATCTATTAAGGAAGGTACCTTGTCTAAAAATGAGGTAAGGTTATCTGGTAGGATGTTTTTTTTCATGGTTCTTCAAGAAGTCAAGCGGGTTGCTTCCTCAGATGTTTTGTACTTTGGAAATGGAAACAGGATCAAGGGCAATTTCTTGATCTTATTTCTATCCAGGAAGAGTGATCTGAAATAGGAATTAAGTTCTTCCACCACCTGCTAATTTTTTTTACAGTTTTCATTGAATAGAAGGTGCACTTATTAGCCATCACAACTTGTAGCCACAGATGATCTAATTCTCTATGGAAGTGCCCTATACCAGTGGTCACCAACCGGTGGGCCAGAGACCACTGGTGGTCCACAAGAAAATTTCGCTGGTCCGCGGAGAAATGTCCACCCCGCAAAGCAATTAATCTAGGCTGCACAGGAACACAAGGCTGTACCGCCCACATGACCTGCCCAGCTGCTGGCACTCACCTTTTGGCCAAGCACAAACCTTATCTTGAGTAGAGCCACGCGAGCTGGAACAGGAAGGTAAGACCAATGATGGAGGATGGAAATCCTCCCTGGCGTGGCTTGTTGATGTTGGTGGGAAAGTCGGTCCCATATTCTAGAGCTGCAGTTGTCACAGGGTGCACAGGATGCACTGCACTCAGGTGCACCAGCCTGCCATGGACTGGAGGAGCTGCTCCCGAGTGACCAAAGGGACAGTCCTGTGACTACTGCAGCTCTGGAAAATGGGACCGACTTTCCCACCAATGTCAGCAAGCCACTGTCTGTCAAAATTCATATTAGTGGTCCGTGGGATTTAAAATTATAAGTTTTGGGGGTCCCTGAGGTCCAAAAGGTTGATGACCCCTACCCTATAGGGTCCACGCCATTTTAGTTTCCTTATCCAAGAACTTCAGCATATCTGGTGACTTTCTCCCAAAGTTTCTGCTATTTCGTCAAAGTCTTCCATAATGATTGGTATCAACTAATCTTTCTGTACCTTTCTCTAGAATAATATGTGGCCTTGTTAGGATATTAGAAATTACAACTTCCTGCATGCAACATGATTGCTAGGAGCTCCAGTGTTGTCATTTGGCAACATCTGGGGAGGGGGCACATGTTCCAGTTTTCATTTCTGCCTCATTTTTTTAAAACTTTCCCTTTAAGGCAGAGGTGTCAAACTCAATTTCATTGAGGGCCACATCAGGATTGTGTTTGATCTTGAGGGGGGAGAGGCTGGGTGTGTGTGGCCAGAGTGGGCATGGCCAACTTGACATCACTGGTGTTGGGGGTGCATTTGGTGGCCTGAGCACTCTGCCAGTGAAAAATGGCATCCCAAGCTTCGGTTTTGGCTGCATCGGCCTCTTGCAACCCTCTGCTAGCAAAAAGGGAGGTTGGGAGGGCCATGTGTGGCCCTCCTGAACTCTGTTTTTGCTGGCAGAGGCACTGTGGGCCAGTCCTTCATTGTTTTCAGGGCAGCCCCATGGGCCAGATCTAAGCAACCCACAGGGTTGATCTGGCTTGAGGGCCAGGAGTTTGACCCCGCTGCCTTAAGGGGAATGCATTGAGGTTTGAATACAAGAGAGTCTAATAAGGACTAATCTATATATTACTTGAATTTCAGTAACATCATTAATGCAAGCTTAGCCGGTGTCCGGCATGGGTCTAGATGAGGCAGTGGTGGTATTCATTTTATTATTATTATTACCAGTTCTTTGGGCGTGAATTGGTGGGTGTGGTGTGGCTTGGTGGGCATGGCAGGGGAAGGATACTGTAAAATCTCCATTTCCACCCCACTCCAGGGGAAGGTTACTGTAAAATCCCCATTCCCTCCCCATCCCACTAACCTGCTTTCCAGCTCTGCTCTCCTGTGCAGGGCAACAAGAGAAGACCCAGCGGATCAGCTGGGACTCAATGGGAGGCAGAGACTAGATGGGGGTGGGGTCTGTCAGAGGTGGTATATGCCAGTTCTCCGAACTATTCAAAATTTCCACTGCCGGTGCTCCAGAACCTGCCAGAACCGGCTGAATACCACCTCTGATCCTGAGACTTTAAGTATACTGCCTTTTAAAACTTGGTATTCACTGATCTCAAAAGGTATAGGGAGAACGGAGGATCACGATCCTAGCATGGACTGCTCAGAGTTCACAACAGCAGCCCCAGAAAGCACTGCCACACACCCAAAGGATGAAAAATGAAGGGGAAAGAATGAAATAAGGAAGGGCGGGGGGAAAACATTTCAAAGCAACATCAAAAGAGAGTAGGGGTCTTCCACTGAGATTTGATTGCCTTCAAATGGAATTGGCTACGAACAGTCCGATAGAAAACCTCAATATGCTGTAATAAATTTTTGAGGAGATGGATGACTCCCGTGCAAGTTATTGCAGAGAGAAGGGACTTGCTAATGATTTCCTGAGATTGCTGCAGCCAGCTCCAGTCACACTGGAGAACGGAGAGATCTCCGAGACCAGCCGAGCAGCAGGAAATAGCAACGCAACAATAACGACAACAGGGAGATTTTGGTTCTATCCGGCTGCAAATGTTGAGCTTCAAATGAGCTTCAGAAATTTGGGAGAGGAAATAAATTAGGGTTAATTCAGCCTAGTAATATAGGAAGGAAATATATTTGCCAGGGCAAAGTGGAGAGGTGGGGGGGATGACATCTTTCCTGCAGCAGATTTTTTTTCCCCCTCTACCTCTTGGAAAAAATCAATTTTCCTCATTCCCTTTTGTCCTGATCCTGCTAAGGGCTAGACGTGCCCAGAATCAGGCTTTGGTTGTGAGTACCCCTAACTGCTGGGGTTGTACGTTCACACAAATTGCTGCCCGTACTTACCCCCGCCCCCCACCCCATGGCCTATTTCAGCAACAGGGCTTCTGCATGCAGAGATATTTAACTGAAGCCGTAACAAGGATATTAATTGATTGGGTGGGATTTGTCCCTGCAACATGGATGTGTGTCTAAGCATGTATTTATAGTGCTGAGGAAAGCCAGGGAGTTCTGGCTGGCCCCAAACATTTAATGCATGCCCTGAAGGTTTTGACTGGCTTGCAGCACTTAGTCTCTGTGCCAAGATATATGTATTTATTTATTTTTATTTATTTGATTTGTCAATCGCTTATAAGATAATAGGTATAAGTATAAACATAGTTATGAATACATGAAATGGATACATATAAGAAAAATAAAAAGAATCAATAAGACAGGGACAGAAGGCACGATGGTGCACTTATGCACGCCCCCTACAGACCTCTTAGGAAAGGGGTGAGGTCAATAGTAGACAGTCTAAGGTTAAAGTTTTTGGGGTTTGGGGAAGAAACCACAGAGTCAGGTAGAGTATTCTAGACATTGACCACTCTGTTGCTGAAGTCGTATTTCCTGCAATCAGGTTTGGTGCAATCAACCTTGAGTTTGTATCTATTGTGTGCTCTTGTATTGTTATGGTGGAAGCTGAAGTATTCATTGACAGGTAGGACATTGCAATGTATGATTTTATATACTATACTTAGATCGGACCAAAGGCAGCATAGTTCTAAGTTTTCTAGGTCTAGAATTTCAAGTCTGGTGGCATAAGGTATTCTGCAATGAGTAGAGGAGTGGAGAACTCTTCTTGTGAAATGTTTCTGGACTTTCTCAATTGTGTTAATATCAGATACGTAATGTGGGTTCCAGACTGATGAGCTGTATTCAAGTATTGGTCTAGCAAATGTTTTGTATGCTCTAGTTAGTAGTGTGATATTATCAGAGAAAAAGCTACTCTTAATGCCTTTTTGGCTATGTAGTTACAGTGGGATCTAGCACTTAGATCATTAATGATGAGTACTCCAAGGTCCTTGACAGAGTTTGGATCATCAACAAGGTCTTGACTATTCAGCTTGTATTTTATTTTCTGATATTTTTTTTGCCAATATGAGATTTGAAGTTGCCATTTGTTTGACCATTCTGATACATAGTCGAGGTCTTTTTGAAGGGTAGTAGTATTGTCTGTGGTGTTGAATAGCTTTACATCATCAATGAAGAGCACGCATTGCTCTTAATATGGTCACAGAGGTCATTTATGCAGAGTATGAAGAGAGTTGGTCCTAGAACACTGCCTTGGGGGACACTACTGTTGACAGGTACAGAATTTGACAGGATGCTCCCAATTTTGAACATTTGTTGTTTGTTTGAGAACAAATGCAAATGGGTGTATGAAGTCAGGATGCTGGAGGGGGGGGTAGGACTACAATTCCCAGAAATCTACCTGTTCCCTTTAGCCATGCTAG
>NW_020769310.1:6109508-6138384 GCF_900518735.1 Pseudonaja textilis | reverse complement strand
TCACAACATATACTCCACCCCATTTGGACAAGCATGTTATGTCATGATATAGAATATTGCATTGCGATAGTGTGTTGCAGCTTCTGTTAGATTGTCTGGTTGGGTAGTTGCTTCCTAGTAATTCTTAGAATAATCAGATGTCGCATCCAAACCAATGGAACTCTCAGTTTTCTTCTTGCTAATTTTCCACTTCATTGTAATTTTGGCTATTCTGCCACCTTTACTCTAAGAATTCAAGGCATCTTACATGAATGGTCCCATGTTATATCTTCACAACAACAACAGTGGGAGCTCCATTGTTCTGACTGAGACTGGCTGAAAATCAAACAGCCAGTTTCTGTGCTGAAGATGGACTTTATCCTAGATCTTTTCGGTGGTAGTTCAACAACTTAATCACCTCTCCTATTCAAAAGTAGTTTCCGCATACTTCTGAGCCAATTCTTTTGTAGACTTTCCATGTCAGAACTGCCATCCTGCACTTCAGCCTTGGTTTGGTAGATGCCAGCCTGCCATGAACTGTGCGGGGAGGGAAGTGTTGGGAAGGAGGCACAGAAACCCCTCTTTGTGATTTCCCCGAGACATTGGCTCACTCTCCCGAGGCCAGAGGCCTGGGAATGGAATGTAACAACATCTAACTCCCATCCCATTGAAAAACTGTTACCAAAAGAACTCATTCAAACGTGATTGGAGAATGGGGAGATAATAGGGAGGGAGGATTGAATAAAGGAAAGTTAACTGGGGAAACTTCATCTGCAAACCTTTAGTTCTGGTTTTGCTATACTGCAACCACGAGGGTCTTTCTTTTCTAAGAACCCAAGTTGAGACAGGTGTGACAGTCCAATTTCTGCATCAACCTTTCCTTTGAAACACTTATCAATCCACTTTCCAAGACATCTCAAGATATTACACAACGCATTAGGATTTGTAGCATTTCCCCCATTGGTACAATTGGATCTAACTGGGGAGCTGCAATGTGTTCTGAATCTAAAGATCTGATAAGATGGGATTAAAATGGATGGAGCGCTGCTGATCTTAGGGCTGTGTCTGATTCTTCATAGAATTCCAAAAGTCCACTGCAAATCATCAGTTCAGACCACTAACAAGAGCAATTTGATTTGGTTAGGCAAACATAAAAATAATAAAAGAGGAGGGGGGGTGGGAGTGAGGAAATGAAGAGTGGGGCAAAGAGAGAAATAGGGAGAAATAGGACTTTGGCCCTAGCTACTCTTGACAGATTACCCTCAAGAGAATGAGGAAACCTTGGTAGAAAAAAAGATAATTAAATGTTAACAAGTATGTCTATTTCAGATAGGGAGATTAATCTTGGTGTCAGGAAAAGGGATTAGTTGTACAATTTCTAATCCGCATTACTCTGGAATAAAGCACAAGATACACAGTAAGTATGCATAGGCTGTGGCATTCTAGGATGCCCTGGAAAACCGTAACGATGTAATTCTTGTCTTTCAGGATCAGTATAATGACCGCTTTAGTTCAGCATGCTGTGTCCAACAATGGCCAGCTCCAATAATTGCACTGAGGAGCTCACAAACCTGGGTGTGGCACAAAAGAAAGAAATGAAACAAATGGATTTCTTTGATCAATCAAAGCAACTCCACATTCATTACACTGTCACTGGGAGATATTGAAGCTCTGAGAGATATTTTCCCCATTATAGAATTCCCTGGCTTGCTACTTTTGAGTGATGGGCTTGCTGTTTAGCGCTGAAAGCAGGGGATGTGCAAATTAGAAACCTTTCTCCACGTATTCCTCCATTTATTCTTTTTTATTTTCATAATCACTCCAATCGTGTTCCAGAAAGTCAATGAATAGTTTGGAAATTGCAACCTCCAATTTTGGATTTGCAACCTCCACCCAAAAGGAGATATTTCAGCAGATATGTTCACGCGCACTATGGATTTATTCCAAGAGAAGATACCCCTCAGCCAAAAAATATGTCTTGTTGCTATCCTGTGAGTTAATTATGAACAGGTTTTGGTGGATAACTAAAATGGTGTGATTCAGGTAGACAACAAGGACTTTCTACAAAGCCCAGGAAGCTGTGTGGTAAAATGATAAGATTCAAGAGATACCATTTTAATGGTGTGTGTTTTTTAGAGCAAAACCTCCTTGTTCTGTAAAACTCACATTCCGTAAAGCAGATTTCACTTTCAATTTGTAACTGAAATGTTTTTCTCCCACCGCTGGATTTTCCGAAAAATATCTGAGAATCATGGGAAATGATCTCTTGTGTTAGGCGTTTGCTTGACTCTGCAAACTGTGGTGGTATTTTGTGAAGTTAAAGAATGGATCTTGGCTGCAAAAAACTAGGTGGCTACAAGATGGCTTTAAAGAGATACCGAAAACCACCTACTCGTTACCAACTGCTGTCATGGTCATCAGATCTGGTAATTGGTAACAATGCTTTCGGAACAGTACCAGAGAAGAGATTCTGCACATGCTTAACATGGTGAAAGATTTAGATGTAGTTCTGGACATCTCCTGGAGTAGCATCCTTGGGCCACAAGATCACTGGTGTCTCCTGATCCCTTTTTGGTCCCTTGACTATACAGCCAGATTGCTAATAAAATCCCCAAGAATCCCACTGGAATCTTTTAGACCCACAAATTACTTTGGGTCCCAATTCTAAGAGTTCTTTTCATTGAAAGCTCTGGGATGACATAGGTCATCTGGATCAGGAACTGACCCATCACACAAAGGATGTGGCCCAGGGACAGGCTGCTAGGGGTTCGCAGGGGTTCGGCAGAGCCCCTACCTAAGATCCTGTGCAGTTCGGAGAACCCCCAAATCCCACTCCTTGCTGGCCCCACCCACACTGTCCCTCCCCTCCCAGGAGCCCCCACACAGCCTATTTTGAATGCAGGTAAGTGCAGGGACCATGCGGAGGCTCTGGGAGGGTGAAAAATGGGCCTCCGGGAAGTTCAAGAAGGCCAGAAATGGGCCTGTTTCTGGCTTCCAGAGAGCCTCTGGAGCCTGGGCCATTTTCACCCTCCTGGAGGCTTGACTAAAGCCTCCAGAGCCCAGGGAGGGCAAAAACGCCCCCCACCATGGTGCCGGAGGCCGACTAGGCCATACCGAACATGGCCACACCCACCCAGTAGAGAACCCATTGCTAAAATTTTTGAAACCCACCTATGTCTTGGCCTATATATCCTTCATACATAGATCATACACTAGGTGTTTGAGGCAAGAATAAGGCCCAACCCAGGGGTGGGATTCTACCAGTTCGCACCTATTCGCTAGAACCAGTTGTTAACATTCTAAGCAGTTCGGAGAACCGGTTGTTAGAAGAAATTACTGGTCTAATCCTGTAAGGAAGGCAGGAAGGAAACCTTCTGGTGTTGCTTACAGAAACTGCCTCTCCGTTAACCCTTATTACATTCTTGGCAGGACTAGACTTCCTCTCTCAGGAACCTCTCTGGAGTTTTCTTTCCCTCTTTTGCTGGTACTTTGCTTGTGTGGAGTGACCATTCAAAGTTACAATGGCACTGAAAAAAGTGACTTATGACCATTTTTCACACTTACAACTGTTGCAGCATCCCCACAGTCACGAGAGGCCAGGCGAGGAGATGCGTGCCTTGATGTGAGTGATAGTGAGCTGGCCACGCCCAACCAATAACATGACCACCAAGCCACGTCCACCCAGTCACATGACCACCAAGCCACACCCACCACCTAAGCCATGCCCATAGAACCGGTTGTTAAAAATTTTGAATCCCACCCCTGGCCCAACCTTTGTCCAACTTTTTGTGTCAGGCCAGAAATTACCTGGGACAATTCCTGGAGGCTACTAACTCTTGAACTTCCCCAGTTCACTTCCAGGGCATGGGAAGAAATTCTTACAAGTTCACTAGCTGCATCAAAAACAATGCCACACCCCCCAAAAAAATCTTCAAAATTCATAGGTTTCTATCTTGTACCACTTCTGTATCTCAGCCAGTTTTTTTTGACTGCCCTTAACAGTTACCACATTGTTTGCTACTTTGCCCCATAACATGCAGCCTATGGTACAGAGAGACTAGTATTTTTGTCACTGCTGACACTCTTCTTCAACTCCATTTCTGCAATATATTGCTGGATCCACTTTAGGCAAGATTCTTCTGACCCTGGATCTTGCATGGGGCTATTCACTCCTCAAACTACCTACAGCCTACAATCTTCCATTAGATATCCCACAGGTGGTTTTTTGCTAAAAGGCAACTGGACTTTTTTATTTTTTGTTTTCCTTTGAAGACATTTTGCTTTCCATGTAAGAAGTTTCTTCAGTTTAGTTCTCAGAACTGAAGCTTCTTGGATGAGAAGCAAAATGTCTTCAAAGGAGAAAATTAAGAAAATCTAGTTGTCTTTTGAAAAAAGCACCTTTGGGGCAACAATGACCTGGATGATTGAGAATCTTCATAGGCATTCTTCCATCAGATACTATCTGCGTCATCCACCAACTCGTAATCCCTCCATACCATTACTACAATCTTCCTATACGTCCCAGCCAGTGGTGGGATTCAAACTTTTTTACTGCCGGTTCTGTGCACGTGGCTTGGTGGGTGTGGTGTGGCTTGGTGGGTGTGGCAGGGGAAGGATACTGCCCACTCCTGGGGGAAGGTTACTGCAAAATCCCCATTCCCTCCCTACCCCATTAACCTGCTTTCCAGCTCTGTTCTCCTGTGCAAAGCAACAAAAGAAGACCCAGGCAATCAGCTGGGACTCAGGAGGCAGAGAATAGATGTGGGCGGGGCCAATCAGAGGTGGTATTTGCCGGTTCTCCGAACTACTCAAACTTTCCGCTACTGGTTCTCCAGAACTGGTCAGAACCTGCTGAATACCACCTCTGGTCCCAGTTCCATATCTTTCTATCCTCTTACAAACTATCTACTACAAAACCCAACAAATATTGAACCTATTACTTTATTCTATCAGAAAGATTAACTCAGCAATAGGAAACCTGGCTTTGGTTCCTGCTGAGAACTGAAGTGCTAAATATGAGGCACTATTTCTATACTAGAACAATTGTTCCAATGTTTCCGCTAAAAATGCCATGAATATTTCTCCCACTGTTATCACCCTTCTTTTAAGGTTTACATGTAACAAGATTGGAGTGGACAAAAGTCAAATGTTTTGAAGAACTGAAGCAAACTACAGATTACTGGTTTGAAGGGCCAATGGTTAAGGCAGTGACTATGTTCAATAAACATGCTTAATCAGGCCAATGTTTTCCAAAATTGATAATTACCAGATGTTTGTATTTCAATTCCTAGAATTATGCACCCACCCATGGATTTTCTGAGCATTCTGGGACTTGAAATTGCCAAGTCTGGGAAACACTGTCCTAGAAGATATTTATACAATAAGGTATGAGGTAAGAATGTTTAGTCCTGGTTGAATTTTTTTGTATCTTAACATATAGGGCAAACCCAGAATTTTCTGTTAATTTATATTACAGCCAATATTTTGGTTAACCATATTGCTGAACACTGCTGATACAAAGCCATTTGTATATGTTTAAGGATAGGATAGGGAATGGGTTGTCCAATAATATAAGGAGCCATGGTGGCGCACCAGTTAGAATGCAGTATTGCAAGCTAGCTCTGCCCAGTGTCAGAAGCTTCTCACCAGCTCAAGGTTGTCTCAGTCTTCTATCCTTTTGAGGTCAGTAAAATGAGACCCATATTTTGCTGGGCAATATGCTGACATTATAAACCACTCCGAGAGTGTTGTAAAGCACCATGAAGCGTTATATAAATCTAAGTGCCATTGATATTCTAATGCTAATTGACAGATATTTTTCTAGTAGCTTCATAACAGGTTTCCAATTTCTTGATTTATATTTACATATATCACTCTCTCTCTCTCCAAAGCCAATGTTTTTGAACCCACATCCCTGAAATATCTTAAGATTGAAATGGGAATTGTTGATGATTTTTACGAGTAAACTTCATGTTCTTGCTGTCCAAAAGCTATATATTTATTTATTTATTGCATTTATATTGCCGCCTATTCGCCCACAAGCGGTATATAAGTCTAAGTGCTACTGCTATTTTTATGATTTGAAAAAAACTAAATTTATCTGATGTCAGTTGATTTGATGAGGTTTTGTTTTTAATGAAGATTTGGCTTGATGACACCGTAAGAACTTTGGAATTGAAGGTCTTTCAATTCCATTCAAACTTCATGCAAAGTCCATCCATATTTTTCCCTCAAGATTCATCTGTGCCATAACAGAAAACTCTGAAGATGGAAAATTCATGCCAGTTACTTTGATTACCTTCCTCCACTAAAAATACAATTAATCCAAAAGTCATGCTGAATTCCCATTTGCAATTCTGAGCCTTGTATGAAGTCATTTTATCTTGCATCTTTTAGCTGGGGGTCTCAAACAGCTTTGCTGTTACTATCCCTCTTGCAAATATCAGGCATCCTGTTTTGTTTGCATAATACCAAATACTATATTTATCTTGATGATTTGCAAAGGTGCCTTCCCACTCTACTTTTCCTCTGCTCTGAAATGTACTCATAAATATATAGCCTGCTTTTTAAATGCCATCCTCAAGGTGGCATCATTCTTGATTAACCTGTCATTTTTATCTCAGACAGAAAGGGAGAATGTCTGCACAACATCTTTATATAAAGAAATAATAGCGATTGCTTTTGGACAAAGTGTTGTGAATATAAGTTTGGGACTCATTAATTGTACCCATGTAGCAATGCAACTTGAAACCAATTCTGCATCGTGGCATTTCTATTTGTAGATCTCAAGTTGCAGATCTCCCTTTTGTCTCAATATCAGGAGGGAGAAAAATCTATCCAGATCTTTTCTTCCAGAAGTCAGAAACACTGGATGTAGGGAAGAAGAATGTATGAAGAACATAGAAGCAGAACTGATAAGTTCTCAAGAGTGGGACCCTTACAAAGTGACTAGGATGAAAAGGAAGATAATACCAGTTCTGATTACCAGCCATAATAAAATGAGTTACAGTACTAGGAGCCATTGTGAGTTCAGGGAGTTAGTAGGTTATAGATCAGAATTAAATTTCTTTCTTTCTTTCTCTTTCTTTCTCTTTCTTTCTCTTTCTTTCTCTATCTTTCTCTTTCTTTCTTTCTGTCTTCCTTTCCTTCCTCCCCTCCTTCCTTTCCTTCCTTCCTTCCCTTCCCTCCTCCCTCCCTCCCTCCCTCCCTCCCTTCCTTCCTTCCTTCCTTCCTTCCTTCCTTTTTTCTTTCTTTCTTTTTGTAATAAGAAAATGAGTTTTGATTTCAGCTTGTTTTCCTCATTAAAGTGATTATTTCATTTGGCTTGTCAAAGTATAGTCATTTACTGTTAGACTTCAGATCAGACAACACTAAATCTTGGTTCTCTAAGGTGGTGTTTTTCAAACTTGGCAACTTTTTTAATTTTAATTTTTTTATTTATTTTTTATTCTAGAAAAAACATTTATTTGACATACATTTAAAACAGACAAATCAATACACACACACACACACACACACACACACACACACACACGGTATTCAGCTTTGTTCGGGTATTTTCCCACATCATTGTAGTTGTGCTTTTAAAGTTGTAGCAACGTTTCGGCAGAATCTCATCTGCCATCATCAGTCTTCTGTATTGTGTTCATCTGTGAGCCAGACTTTTACAGTTGTTTCAGTTTTATATTTGGGGCTAGCCTACTGCTGTGCCAGAATGTTTTTTTCTTCATCCTGATTGGTTGGGAGTCTTGGTCTGTGTTTATTGGTCTTGGAGTTTGCTGTGTTCTGCTTGATTGGTGTTTCTAATATCTTATGTCTGTTTTGTGGCTTTTTTTGTGTCTTGATTGGCTGGCAACATTGTGTTCCTGTATTGGAGGCTTTTAGTGCAGCTTGGCTCCAAGTAAATGGACGGCTATCATTTGTTAGGAAGCTAGGTTTCATCTGGGTGCCTGGTTGGGGTGTATTTGAACTGGAGGTATCAGGGGAGATCTGTTTGTGCTCAGGTGTTTGCCTGGCTAGTGGTGTGGAGATTTTTTTGTTTGTGAGTGCAGGCTTCCAAATGATTGACAGTCTGGTGGAATGTGATGCCTGTGTAGTATCTTACTGATTTTGTCCGTAGTGCCTCTTATTCTAGAACCAAATGCCTGGCAGACAAGACACACATAAAGACTGAACTATGCACCCTGACTAAAGTACTGACAGCTAACAACGTCCACAAAAGCAAAATCACTGGCTTGATCCACCAAAACACACTGAGACATAATGGAGACCTAGAAGATGAACAGACTTATGGAACAGCTGTCCTGCCCTACATAAGAGGCACTACAGACAAAATCAGTAAGATACTACACAGGCATCATATCAAGACTGCCTTCAGACAGAAAAATAGCAGCCATCCTTAGAAACCCCAAAGATAAAATTGATCTGGAAAACCAAGGCATATACAAAGTCCCCTGTGCATCATGCCCTGCCACATACATTGCACAGACCAAAAGAAGAATAAGTACCCGCCTGGATGAACACAAAAATGCAGTCAAAAAGCTGGAACACACTTCCTCTCTAGTCCAACACATGAAAGCCACAGGTCATAGCATCAACTTCAATGGCACCAAAACCCTAGCCACTATAGAAAACCCCAGCCACAGAATTATCAGAGAAGCCATAGAGATTGAAAAAAGACCTGAAAGCATGAATAGAAGAGATGATTCCACCAGACTGTCAATCATTTGGAAGCCTGCACTCACAAACTTTGTGCAAAGGGCCACCATGCTATCCCCTTTCCTTGAATTTGTATTTGGTTCCTATTTTTAAGCTCTCCAGTGTCATATAATAAATCTTTATACCTGACAATATTTTCATAATTAATACATTTGTATGTGTGACTGCTTCCAATGTAGATAGCCACAATGGAACCTTTGGGTAGTGGTTTTTTTTAATCTTTCCCCAGATATTGAACAACACATTTCTTGTATGGTGCCTTTGGAAATATGAATGTTGTTCAGATTTTCCATCCCACATGAAGATGTGCCAGCTAAGTTGAAGATCAAAACCTTCTAATACTAATAACCTTTTATTTTCTAATTTAACCCAATCCTTAAGCCAGTTTACTATAGCAGCATCATAATATAATTCAAAATCTGGAAGGCCAAATCCTCCTTTTTTTTTCTTGGCATCCTGTAATAATTTATATTTCACTCTGGTTTTTTTCCTCTGCCATATAAATTTAGATATACATTTGTTTAATTCTACAAAAAAATTCTTTTCCAACTTGACTGGCACTATCTGAAACAAGAACAACAATTTTAGCAAAATATACATTTTTACTATCGAAATACGTCCCAGTAGCAATAACTGCAATTTGACCCAATTATCTAAATCTTAAATATTTGTGTTATTAACTTATCATAGTTATCTTTTTTAATCGATGAACATCTAGCAGTCAACCAGATCCCTAGGTATTTTACTTTATTTACCACCTACATACCTAATTTATTTGCTAGTTCTTCCTTCTGCTCCTTTGTACAGTTTTTTGTTAACACTTTTGTTTTTTCTTTGTTAATTTTTAACCCTGCCACCTTTCCATATTCTTCTATTTCTCTTAGTAGTATAGGGCTCGCTTCTAAGGGTTCTTCTAATATAAATGCCATATCATTGGTGAATGCCTGGAGTTTATGTTCCTCTTTTTTAATTTTTAGTCCTCTAATCTCTTGTTTTTGCCTAATTTGCACTAAGAGAGTCTCTTCTGCCAATATATACAATAGAGGAGCAAGGGGGCAGCCTTGTCTTACTCCCTTATTTATCTTTATGGTATCTGTATTTTCCCCATTTATTCGTATTTTTGCAGTTTGCATGTTATAAATTGTCTTAATAAATCCTATAAAATTTTCACCAAATTTCATGTCTATCAGTTGTTTAATAAGGAAGTTCCAATTTAGGTTGTCAAATGCCTTCTGGGCATCTAAAAATATCAATGCCATTGTCTTGGTTGAGTATACTTCATAATATTCTAATATATCCATAATGGTTCTGGTATTTGTTTTTATTTGCCTATGGGGGAGGAAGCCATTCTGATCAGTGTGAATAATTCTACTTAATACTCTCTTTAATCTTTCCACCAATATTGTGGCCATTGTTTTGTAATCTACATTTAAAAGTGATATTGGTCTATAGTTTTGAATTTTTTGTGGGTCTTGGCAACTTTAACATGTGTGGACTTCAATCCCTGGAATTACTCAGCCAGCATGCTACCCATCATCCACAGATGGATGGAAATGTACAGATACCAAATGCTACCCGAAAAGTATATTTTTGTTGATATGTAAACTACAGGGCAGTACTTTTTCCCCAAACATATAGCAGTTCTTCCAGCACCATCTTCAGAACATGGCACAATAGGAAGAACTAGAGTAATTACTAAACCATGTTTCCGTATTTCCTGAATCCTGGTTGATGCTTGAGAAGGATAATGTTGGCCTTGTGTGGTGAACCAGATAAGAATCACAACTAGATGAGCTAATTCTACATGGTGGTGGAGTAGTTAGAATGCAGTATTAGAGGCTCGATTCTGACTGGTTCAAGGTTGACTCAGCCTTCCATCCTTCCCAGGTCAATAAAATGAGGACCCAGATTGTTGGGGGCAATATGCTGACATTGTAAACCACTTAGAGAGGGCTATAAAGCACTGAAGTGGTATATAAGTCTAAGTGTGATTGATATTCTAATTCTAATCAACAGAGATTTTTCTAGTAGCATCAGAAAAGGCTTCCAACTTCTTAATTTATATTAACATATGTCACTCTCTCTCCAAAGTCAATGTTTCTGAACCCACATCCCTGAAATATCTTAAGATTGAAATGGGAATTGTTGCTGATTTTTAAGAGTAACTGTTCAAGTTCTTGCTGCCCAGAAGCTACCCGGCAAAATAACTCAACGTCTAAATAAGTCAAATCCAGATGAATCATATCAAATGCTCATCCTGTTTCATATAGCAACATATTCAGTGACTTGCAAACAAGTTTCTCCTGGCTTTTCCCTCACAGCAGCTGGTATTTAGTGACACATAGCCGCTACAACCGGAGACTACCCACAGATATTATGATTAGCAGTTACTGATGGGTTTCTACATGATTTCATTCAGTAGCTACTTAGAATGATGGGAATATTTACCACATTAATCTGCAAACATGCTGCCAATAAATATATTTTGCCCAACACTCTTGCCAAAGTAGGACACTAATAGCCTTTTGAAATTCTCCATCAAATGTGTAGGCAGAGAATTTGGGTAGATGATTTAGCCTCTTTTTTTTCCTTTGAAGGGAAGGAGAACTTCTTAATTTCTCAAGGGAAGGACTTCTCTTTAGCAGTGACAGTAATTCCAGTGCTAAATAAAGTACAAAAGGGAAAAGTTCTCATCTAATGCCTTCCTTTGAGATTTCATATGTTTCCATGATTGTTCCATAAAAATGGGACATTTGCCAGAGTCTCTTGGAAATAAATACTTGCAGGAACACTGTGGTGTGCTCATGAACATTACATTAAAATTCTCCGTGGAACAAATGATCAAACACAAATTATCTACTCCTGCTAATTATTATTGTCCCACCAGTCCTCTTAGCTGCCAGTTAGAAATAGCAATAACATTTAGGCTTATAGACTGCCCCACTCTCTGGGCAGTTGACAATGTCAGCAATATTTGCATATTGCCCCCCCCCCCAAACAATCTGAGCCCTTCTCAGAAGAATGGAAAGCTGAGTCAGCCTTGAGTTGCATCAGGATCGAACTTTACACTGTGGGCAGAGTTTGCCTGCAATATTGCAATTTAACAGCTATGCCACCACATCTCCTTTTAATTAGGTGACTGTTCAGCTTCCATTCAAAAAAACACTCCAAAAATATGGGACCTGGGGGGGAAGGTATGATATAAAACCCAGAGTGATTTAAATGGTTATCAATAGAGTAAATGGCTTTCAACTTCCATTTCATGATTCAACATCCATGAACCATGGTGGCACAGTGGTTAGAATGCAGTACTGCAGGCTACTTCTGCTGTCTGCGGGCTGATTGCAATTTAGCAGTTCGAACCTCACCAGGCTCAAGGTTGACTCAGCCTTCCATCCTTCCAAGATCTGTAAAATGAGAACCCAGATTGTTGGGGCCAATAGGCTGCCTCTGTAAACAGCTTAGAGAGAACTCTAAAGCACTGTAAAGCGGTATATAAGACTAAGTGCTGTTTCTATTTCCATCCTTCTCCAAACTGGCCCTAGGATAAGTGTTCCTGATTCAAACATAAGAAGTCCTATCAACCTACCGGTCCATCTAATTTAACACTAGGAACAGAGATTGGCAACTGCAATTCAGGATTTCATGCAAGAGTCTTTTCTACACTGTGAGGCTCAAACCCAGGACCTTTAGCATCCAAAGCAGGTGGCACCAGTGGGATTCAGGAAGAGGCATAGAGGCCCCATGCATATAGATCTTTTCCTTTCCTTAGATTTACCCATCTAAAAGGTAACGGTACATTTAAAGGTACTGTAAAGGTTTCTTCTGTTCAATTATGTCCAACTCTAGGGTGCTTATCTCTATTTCCTAGCCGAGGGAACCAGCACTGTCCGAAGATGCTTCCATGTTTATGTGGCTGGCATGACTATACACCAAGGCTCACAAAATGCGGTTACCTTCCCACCAAAATGGTACCTATTTATCTACTTGCATTTGCATATGGCTTATTCAGAAACAAATTGTGTAAATGATATAGGGTAACTTAAATATAATGGAAAAGAGGAGTAGATCTGATCTAACGGAGAGAAATGAACCTTACAGACTGTCACAAAAAGATATCGTCTGCTTTTAAATGTACTTTTTTATTCCATTCCCCCCCTCCCATCCTTTCCCTTTCCCCCTTCATATTCTTTCTCTTCCCTCCCAACTGGTCCCTATCCGGTTTGTTAGGCTGGGTGTTTTCTTTCTTCGCATTTGCATACTTTTGAATGACAAGGTAGGCAAGAGCTGTGGCAAGTAAAGGGAGCTCACCCCATCATGCGGTACTTGATCTTCAACTGCTTTGGGTCAACAAGCCCAGCATCTTATATGCTAAGCCCCAATATATACACATCTGTGTTTTTTAAGTCAAGTTCCACAGCTTGGTGTCCTCCAAGCTCTGGATTCCCAATGTTGCAGATTATTTGTTTTTGTTTTTTAATGAAGGGAAAGCTTGTTTTCTGCAAGACCCTTAGCACCTTATATCCCTGTTTTTAGAATCACTGGCATTCTTCCCAAATGAAATGCCTGAGCTCTATGGTCCAAGGTTTTGTTTGGCTTACCAATCCAAAGGAATTGGCCACTCTACAATAGGATCTACTAGCAAATAGAATGGAATAGAATAGAATAGAATAGAATAGAATAGAATAGAATAGAATAGAATAACAGAGTTGGAAGGGACCTTGGAGATCTTCTAGTCCAAAAAGCTTGGGCAGAAAACCCTATACCATTTCAGACAAATAGTAGTCCAATCCCTTCTTTAAAAACTTTCAATGTTGGAGAATTCACAACTTCTGGAGGCAAGTTGTCCCACTGGTTAATTGTTCTAACTCTCAGGAAATTTCTCCTTAGTCCTAGGTTGCTTCTCTCCTTGATTAGTTTCCACCCATTGCTTCTTGTCCCACCTTCAGATGCTTTGGAGGATAGCTTGACACCCTCTTCTTTGTGGCAGCCCTTGAGATATTGGAAGACTGCTATCATGTCACCCCTAGTCCTTCTTTTCATTAAACTAGACATACCCAATTCCAGCAACCGTTCTTTATATGTTTTTTTGCCTTCAGTCCCCATATAATCTTTGTTGCTCTTCTTTGCACTTTTTCTAGAATCTCAACATGTTTTTTACATTGTGGCAACCAAAACTGAATGCAGTACACCCAGTGTGATCTTACCAAGGCATTGTAAGGTTATATTGACATTTCATGTGACTTTGATTCTATCCCTCTGTTTATGTAGACCAGAACTGTGTTGGCTTTTTGGCAGCTGTAGCACACATGTCCAAGATCATGTTAACTCTTCATTTCCATTTCATAAGAAATATCTTTGAGCTCCTCCACCTGCAGCAAATCCCTTACAAGGGTCTGAAAATGTCGCTACACACTCCAGCTTATTCAAAATGTTTTTATTTTGATTTTGGTGGCACTTTTTGACACAGAAGCAGTCGAGGACCTGCTGTGAGCATGAAATTAGATATTTCGAGGGCTATTATAAACTGTGGAGTTTCTTGGTGACTCGGTTCAAAGTTGTGTAGCGCAGGTGTTCCTGTAATTGTAATATACTTTGAAAACTAATCCTATTCTAAGCCCAGGGTCTCATACTGCTCCCTTCATGGCATGCTGGTTTAACATTAAACTATCCTATCAAATTCATCAAAATACTGGCTGCTTTCAGGCCATGAGATGTTTTTTCCCTAATGTTTTCTTGATGCCTCTTTGATTTCCATTTTAATTCAATGAGTTCGTTGCACTCTGTCTTTCCACCTCCTCAAAGCCACAGGCAGATAACGGGTTTTGCAAAATTGAGGAAATAGGAAAAAGAAGGAAAAACTGAACCATCTATTTGGTTTTCTTTTTTATCCATTAAGATTGAGTTTTTTTAAGTTCTTCACTTTGGGAATAGGCAGCCAAAACCTGACATCGATAAAAATTGTCTGTATAAGTTGTATGTGGGAAACATTCTATTTATTTGTAGGAGTGGAAGAATGAATAAAATCTTGTTTTTCTATTCAGGCTGAAAACAAAACAAGAGTCTAAAGCTTCAAGTCTTTTTTCACTTAGTATAACTCAGTGCTCAAAACAGAATAATAAAATGTTCTTTCCAGTTTAGAAGCCAGGAGCATCCTACAAGGACGGCCATTGCTCTCTTGACATGATTCAGATTTATATATCATAAAAGAAACTTGAGAAGCCTATAATCAGGCTGAGGTAAGCTGAGTTTCATTATCAACTTTAAAGGAAGAAGAGGGAGAGGCCACATATTCATTGTGCAATGTCCCAGAGAAAGTGAAATCGGCAAAGAACATTTGTATTTTACAGAATATAGAATACAAAAAGACACAGTTGGACCTTGGAAGTCTTTTAATCCAACTCCCTGCTCCAGAAAAATATCCTATATCCGTGATCGCAAACCTTTTTGTTGTGATGTACCGAAAGTATGCATGATAGTGTGTGCGTGAATCCCAACACCCACAATGCAATGCGCCCCGCCTCCCCGTGCATGTGCGTGCAACATTCCCGCCCCGCCCCTTTCCCTGCACTGCACATGTGTGAGCCTCCCAGCTGATTTTTGGCCCATTTGAGGCCGTTTTTGCCCTCCCTGGGGGTCGAGGGAAGCCTCTGCAGCCTTGGGAGGCTTTCTTCGAGCCTCTGGGAGGATGAAAATGGCCTCCCCTGGGCTCCAGAGGCCCTCCGGAGGCTGAAACCAGGCACTTCTGGTATCTCTGGAAGGCCCGTTTTTCGGCCTCCTGAGGCTGCAGAGAGTCCCCTCAAGCTTCCAGGAGGGTGAAAACAGCCTCAAACAGGCTGAAAATCAGCTGGGAGGTGCACACATGCACAGTGCAAGTAAGTTTGGCTGGGGCTTGCATGCCCGCACAAATGGCTCTGAGTGGCACCTGTGGCACACGTGCCATAGGTTCACTATCATGGTCCTATATGATTCCAGACAATTGGCTATCCAATCTCTTCTTAAAACCCTCCATGATGGAGCACCCACAGCTTCTGAAGGCAATCGTTCTACTAATGAATTGTTCTCACTGTCAGAAAATTTCTCCTTAATTCTAGACTGAATTTCTCTTTGATAAGCTTCCATCGATTACTTCTTGTTCTGCCCTCAGATGCTTTGGAGATTAGGCTGACCCCCTGTTCTCTGTGACAGCCCCTCAAATATTGGGAAATTGAGATCATTATCACTCCTAGTCCTTATCTTCGTTAATTAGATTTACCCAGTTTCTACAATTGTTCATCATATGATTTAGCCTTCAGTCCTTTAATCATCTTTGTTACTCTTCTTTGCACTATTTTTGGAGTCCCAACTTCATTTCTGGATCACGGTGGCCAGATTTGCTTGTTTGTTTACTTGCTTTCATGAGGCACATAAAGTGCAAATAAACTTGCATTGCTATTTGCTCTCCCAAATAATTAAATTAGTATTTAGGAGTATATTGCCATGGATCAGGAGGTTCAATTTAGGAAAGTAGTTTAATAGGAGCATAGCAGTTCCCAAGTGCCATGCAACTGCTCTTGGCTTTCAGCATTTGGTGTCCAAGGCAGATAACTTCCTCTTCCTAGCCAGCCTTTGGTACCCTACCAAAACCATACAAAAGGCTATTTTTTTCTCTGAATTTATTTCAATCCATCATCTCTGCTACTGGGACTGAACACTAGATCCCGCTTTCAGAGAAGTTTGCAGGAGGAGAAAAAAAAGCAAATCATCAGAAATAATTCTGGGTTCTTCTATCATGTAAAACTTAAGCATACCTATACACACCTATCTGTTCCCAAAAAGTCTTTTGGAAAGAAGATGCCACAGCCCTGGTTCTGTATCTATTTCTGGTTCTTCCAGAGTGGTCAAATGAGAGTTTCCTACTATTAATATAGGGCAATGAACTATGTATTTTTCCTACCAATTTTCATTCAACTGGATGAAAGAGAATTTGTTTGGGGTTATTTTTTTTCCAGTGGAAAAGAAGAAAAGGAGGCAATTTCAGTGAAATGCTCATGGGATGGACAGTGAAGACTTCAACATGATGGAAACAGAATGGAACACCAACAAATATACTACTTTCTACCACCTCCAGCAATAAAGCTTATTCAAAAGCACCAAAAAGAATCGGAACACGAATTCTTTAGCGCTTTAACAGGAAGAAAAAAAAATGAAATCTGGAGAAAGGGTTTCAGAAACTATAAAACAAATTTTCCAACCATAGTAATATTCAGCTATTTACCGATAAATAAAACACTTAAGATTTTTCCTACATGTTTGTAGGGAAGGCATACTCTTAGTTTGAGTATGAGGATTGAGAATATGGGGTCTTGCAGGATCTGACCATGTTCAACTTAGCCAGCCTTATGTACCTAATTATGCTCAGACAGGTGTGTCCAGAAACCAATAAGCAGGATAAGAAAGCAAGTTTTGTTTCCTTCCAGAGAGAAACACTAGGACTCCAGATTGTTATCTGCAAAGAGTGAGGCTGATGAAGTGAAAAGCAATCATCTACAGGTTAAAACAGAACCATTTTGCAAACATACATTGTTTGCAAATCATCCAAGGTCAAAGTTGCTGCTATTTCTTGAGAACCACATGTTCCTTGTCACATCCTAATCATGTCCAATGCAAATCAATGATTTTCATAATCCCATCCTTATTGCACTAAATAAGTTAGATGAAGAGAACTCTACTTCTTATATATAGTATCTATTGTGGACTATTCTGACATGGTGGATGACTGACCTTCAAATAAAATTTGATATAACTTTCATATCAAAGTTGTCAAGCAGGTTTTGGAAGGAGAGAGGGAAGAGAAAGGAGTAGAATAGAGGGAGAAGTAAGAGAGGGAAGGAGGGAGAGAGGAAGGGAGGAAAAATAGAGGAAGGGGGGAGAAGAGAGGGAGGGGAAAAGAGAAGTTAAATGAAGGAAAGAGATAAGGAGAGAAGAAAGAAGAAAGAAAGAAAAAGAAAAAAGCATCCACTTAAAAATCAATTAAAGTAGCATCACAATGAAATCACTTGCAATAATAGCAGTGGCAGTTTTCCCTACAGGCCCATGCACACATCCCTCAGAGCCCAGATCAGTCTCTGAGAAGGGTATTTTACTCCTGGGATGAGTTTCCCATCTTAGTACTCCCCTGCCTCACATCATTATTTAGCAGAATCGCATTTGGGGCCATTGATGGGTACGCCATTGGTGTGCAGCCGCCGCCAAAATAGCTAATGCAATCCTAAGTGTATTAACAGAGGGATATATTCAAGATCAAGTGAAGTACTAACACCACTCTATAAAGCCTTAGTAAGACCACACCTAGAGTACAGCATCCAGTTTTGGTCACCACACTATAAAAAAAGATGTTGAGACTCTAGAAAGAGTGCAGAGAAGAGCAACCAGGATGATTAAGGGACTGGAGACTAAAATATATGAAAAACGGTTACAGGAACTCTAGTCTAGTGAAGAGAAGGACCAGGGGACACATGATAGCAGTCTTCCAATATTTGAGGGGCTGCCACAGAGAGGAAGGGGTCAAGCTATTTTCTAAAGCACCTAAAGGCCAGGCAAGGAATTATGGGTGGAAACTGAACAAGGAGAGATTTAACCTGGAAATAAGAAGACAGTGAGAACAATCAACCAATGGAACAACTTGCCCTCGGAAGTTGTGGGAGTGTCATCACTTGAGACTTTCAAGAAAAGACTGGACTGCCATTTGTCAGAAATGGTGTAGGGTCTCCTGCTTGGGCAGGGGGTTGGACTAGATGACCTACAAGGTCCCTTCCAACTCTGATTATCTGTTACTCCCTCCTCAAACAGTGGAACGTCAGGAAGCCCCTTGTGCAGTTAGACTCTCCTTATGACCAGGTTAGATTAAAAGGCCTCATTTCATGGAATTCAAATATTTGGAGCAGAATCACCGGCTACCAACAGGCTTTGGTTGAAAAGAGGCAACACAGTAACTGAAGTAGGGACAATAGGCAGCTTCCTGTGTTGATGAATGCTTGCAGTTAGCTGACCAATTAATTAATTAGCAAAGAAATCAATGCAATATAGCATACTCAGGCAGGCATAATGAATTCATCCATTCTGAAAACATGGGGCGTTATTTCCATATGCAAATGATTGAGAATATTGGGTAGCAGAAAAATATGCCCACTGTATGTTTTCCCTAGTAGTCAATTAGATTGCTTTTTTTAAAAAGAGATCTCTATGCAGCACTCAAATTTAAAATAGCACATTGTTAATAGACTTCTTATAAATTACGCACCGCAGCTTGCTTTCGCCTCAAATTGGACGACACCAGTGGCTACCCCAAACAAGGCAGAAGCCTTGAGGGTTCTCAGAATAGTTAACTTACGGAAAGTCCGTGGAACGTCTTCTTCATAATTAATAAATGAAAAACATTGCTGCAGCTAATCAATAAAGTTGTTAGAGAGAATTGATCGGATGAGGAAACTCTTTTTGTGGGTACAATTTTTCACCTCTTTAGAACAAAAGACTCCCACGGGTGCTATCAAAGAGATAGATACTTAGGCATCTGACCCAAACAAGGATAAAAATAGAAGTTCAATTCATTAACGGGCAGGGGGAGGAAAAAAAAATAGCCCAGCTTGGACTTCTGGGTGAGGAGCTGACAGGCAAGGAGAGAGTTAATCACTCTGCTGTGAATAGGCAGCATAAATGGGAAGCCTGCGAAAGAGACTCTACCATAACTATGTCAGGGAAGGACTTCCAACTGCGGCTTTTTTCCTTTCACTGAATTCTGCCTTTCAAAAGACAAAAGCCACAAGCTGGTGGCAATTTCCTAGGGCACCCAATGTGACACCGCAATCACTTTCATGAAAGGTTTCGTGAAAAAAAAAAAAAAGGAGGAGCCCTCCTTTTCCAACACAACACACTTTTCACAGGAAGCTGTTCGTCTAAACTTAACTTCTCCTTCTCGCAAGTTGGGAGGTTTTAATTTTGGATCGTGCAGATTCCCCGATCTCCAAGGTTGGGGACATCTAGACATCTCTCTTGCTACATTCAAATAACTCTATAATTTTATCCAAGATATACCAGCCAGAGGTGGTATTCAGCAGATTCTGACCAGTTCTGGACAACCGATAGCGGAAATTTTGAGTAGTTCAGAGAACCAGCAAATACCATCCCTGACCGGCCCCACCTCCACCTATTCTCTGCCTCCCAAGTCCCAGCTGATAGGCTGAGTCTTCTTTGGTTGCCATGCACAGGAGAATGGAGCTAGAAAGCAGGTTAGTGGGGTGGAGAGGGAATGGAGATTTTGCAGGATAGAGATTTTATCTCTATTTCCTAGCTGAGGGAACCAGCACTGTCCGAAGATGCTTCCATGTTTATGGGAGTGGGGAGGGAATGGGGAGTTTTCTGGATACTTCCCCTGCCACTGCCACCAAGCCACGCCACTGCCACCAAGCCACACCACGCCCACCAAGCCACACCACACCCACCAAGCCACGCCCACAGAACCGGTAGTAAAAAAAATGAATCCCACCACTGATACCAGCCCATTTCAGGTGACAGGAGGAGATTTCCTTGGTTGAATACATGCTCACACATACAAAGAGAACATGACCCACAATAACAACATCTGTATTGTTTCTATAAAGTCTCAAGTTCAAGAAAAGGCTAGGCTGGTTTCTGATCCTGGAGATGACCAATTTTTTTGTTTTGTTTTATTAAAACCGTATTTTGGGGAAAAGGTACTTCTCTTTTTTTATCTGTGTTTTTATGGATTGCTGTGAATCACTTAGCAGAATTATATGAGATAGTCTGCCTTATATAAGTCTTGCAAATAAATACATGTAAGGAATATAAATGTATGGAAGGGCTCTGCGGTAAAAAATAATTTTGCAGTTTTAAAATGGATTCTTGATTCTTAACAAAATGGATTCCTTTAAAAGAGATTCGTGATTCCTTTTGGCTCACAGTTAAAAACAATCTTGCCTCCTCTTTGCTACTACTCTTTACCTGTAATCCAAAATATCTAGAAGGTACTTTTGCAGGAATCTTGAAGACACCTCATGAAAATGATCAGGCATTTAAATGTAAAGGAATGTTTTCTCTGTGTAGTTTACTAGTAATAAAGTTAGGCTTGTGAAATGAGAAGGATGTTACAATGTATGGTTTAATAAAGAATTAACAGAACTAGATCAGATATTAACAGGAACGGATGAAAAATTAATTAAGAAAATGCACAGCTATTTCTTAAGTATCAAGACGGAAGAGGAACAAGTAAAAGAGACAATGATAGTATGGGCTAAAAATTTTGGCTATTTGATTGATTTAGATCAATGCCAGAAATTATGGGATAGAAATTATAAATTAATAATGTCTACTGCATACAAAGAAAGACTTTATAAAATGTTTTATAGATGGCATTTTCCGCCCTCAAGGTTAGCAAAGATGTTTAAGGATAAATCTGCAAAATGTAGGAAATGCCATCAGATACCTGGTTCATACTGTCATATAAGTGGTAGACATGTGAAAAAGCAAAAAAATGTTGGACAAAAATACATACATGGCTTGAAAAAATGATAAAACAACATATAGATTTGAAACCAGAGACATTTTTTGTTGAGCATTTTACCAGACCGGTATAACAAAGGGAATGTATATCTGATTTTACATGTATTGACCGCAGTGAGAATAGTATTTGCACAACAGTGGAAAAGCTAAAAGATCCCAACAGATGAAGATGTGATTAGAATGTGCAGAAATGGATAAGCTAACACTTACAATTAAGGAAAAGGAAGAAATTGAATATTTTTTGACTTGGGAATTATTTTATCAATGGTTAACTGACAAAAACAGGAACTTAGAAACAGGGAAATATTTGAAAGGATTAGTGATATAAGGAAGATATGTTAACTTGGTTAAACAAATAGTATGGTTATTGTGGTTATTAACATTAATATAATTATTATTAATGCAATGAATATTGTTGTAAATACTGTGATTATTATTTCCTAAAATGATTTGTACCCAGACAACACACTGTTCAATTGAAATTGTAATTTTTGTACATTATAAAATAAAATAAAATCTTATTACAAAAAAAAAAGTTAGGTTTGTGTAAAGCTTCAGATTTCAACAGAAAAAAATATTTTTGAATGAGTGAGAGGCACATACGTAGCCCTTCTATGCAACTCCTTGTAGCTGGAAGTCCAAATCCAAGCAATTTCTCATCACCAACTGGCCACAAGGTATTGGTCAGAAGTTTCCAAACTTGACAACTTTAAGACATGCTGGCTGGGGAATTCTGTTGAAGTCCACAACTGTTTTTGGCAACCTTAACAGTTGTGGATTTCAACTTCCAGAATTTGGAGAACTCTGGTATAGGTTAAGGGTTAAGGGTTTAGCTCTTTATGTACCTTCTCTTTGTATAAGAGACTGCTAATCTGAGATTCTTCCTTCTAGCCTTTTGCCCCAGGCACATACTCAAAAGACCCCTTACTCCTTTAGATTTTAAACCTGACCTGTTTTTATTAGGGATGATATCAGAAAAATTTGATAAGAAAAGCATGTGTTTAGTATTACATGTTTTAACAAGAGCGAGGATTATCTTCGCACACAATTGAAAAGATGAAGAAACACCACAAAATGAAGAGATAATTAAGAAGATACTAGATTGTGCAGAAATGGATAGACTTATACTGAAAATCAAGCAGAAAGAAGACACAGAATATTATCAAACATGGAACTTATTCTACCAATGGTTGGAAAAAAAGGGGTGGGAAGTAAGAATGGAATGTGTATTGTTAAGCAAATTAATATACCCTGACAACACATTTATTAAGCACTAAGAAAAGTAATTAATAGAAAGTTAATAAAATTTATTTCTAAATAAAGGCCCCTTACTCTTTGAGTCTCCTCCTCCTCCTGCTCCTTTCTTTGTGCTAGGATACACAGTACTTAGCTAGACACTGGGCATTGCTCACCCTACAACAAGATTCTTGTAAATAAATATTCCTTTCTGAAATGGAATCCTACAGAAGAATAAAGAATTTTCTGGGTGTAGATGAGAGTTTCTACAGGACGGTCTCTAACCTTTGCAAGGATAAGGTAAGAACTCTTAATCATTGTATTAAGGCACCCTACCTAATCCTTGCAAGGGGTAGATACCCACTCTTACGAATCCTCATCTACACCCAGAGAATGCCTCATCTTCCAGAACTTAAAGCAGCAGGTCATTTCCTGCCATTGGGCGGCTGTCAGTACCAGGAAAATATGCTTTCAGGAGCTGCAGAGAGATGCTACATGCATGGGCACCCATGCACAGTCCAAAGCATCTTTTAGACTTCAGCTCTGATCATTCCTAATTCCTGATATCTATTCTCATACTGTGTCCTAAAACCTTAATGGTGATTCTAGAGGCAGTGGAAAATGTGTGTGTGTTTTTTGTGTATGTGTGTGTGTGAGAGAGAGAGAGAGAGAGGGAGGGAGAGAGAGAGAGAAAGAAAGAGAGGGAGAAAGAAAGAAATGGAGAGAGAGAGAGAGAGAAGATGGAGAGAGATGGAGAGACAGAGGGAGAGACAAAGAGATGGAGAGAGATGGGGAGAGAGATGGGGAGAGAGAGATGGAGAGAGATACGGGAGAAAGAGTGAGAGAGATGAAGATGGATATGTATGTATGTATGTATGTATGTATGTATGTATGTATGTATGTATGTATATGGAGAGAGAGAGAGAGAGAGATGGAGAAGTGAGGGAGAATACTGGATTCAGCACAAACATTAATTCAAGCTGTACAGGTATTCCTGAATTTACACTACAGTTAGGACCAGAAATTTCTGTTGCTAAGCGAGGTGGTTGTTAAGAGAGTTGTGCCCAACTTTATGATCATTTTTTGGTGTGGTCCTTAAGTGAATCATCATGGGGGTTAAGTGAATCACATGTTTGTTACGCAGATCTGGCTTGGCCATAGACTTTGTTTTATCAGAAGCCGGTTGGGAAAACTGGAAATGGTGAACATGTGGCCCTGGGACATTGCAACCATCATAAATACCTACATACAGTGGCAGAGTGTCTGAATTTTGATCCGGTGACCTTAGGGATGCTGCCATGGTCATAAGTGCGAGGACTGCTTGGAAGCCATTTTTTCAGTGCTGTTGAACTTCAAATGGTTACTAAATGAAGGGTCCTACTGTCATGAATTATTTGAATAGCTGCTACTTCAGACATCACAATGAGATGTTATTTTCATATCTTTTTTATAAAAAAAACACTGGCCAATATTATCCCAGAAAGTAAATAATCAGGCTATTTTTACAGCATGCAGTACAAAATGAGGACTTTTACTTCCTGAACTTAAAGCTGAGACAGTGTAATAGGCTGAGCCTATAAATCATTAATACTACAGCTGCTTTCATGGAAAATTAGCTAGCTCTAATCTGATGAGAAAAGTCATTTTAAATTGTGAGAGTTTTGCAAAAGGCAAGAGGGATGAAAAACCGGTAATGCTTTTTGAAGATCGACTCCCTGATTTGGCTGTTTCTTTCTACATTCTACTTCTTCTGATGTCACAAAAGTGAAAAGGGGAAACTAAGAAGCCAAAGCTGTGATAACGACAATCCTTCAACTTCTGAATTTACAAAGAACATCTTTCTTCATAGTAGCTAAAGAGTATGGGAAGCTTCTAGCTGGCTGAGACCATAAGGAGCTCTTCTCAGTTATGCTTTGTTCACATGAATGTCATGCCCTTGTTAGAGGCAGACTCTGAAGGAGAGGAGGAACAGCTGACAGGGAGTGGAGGTGTGTCTCCCAAGGATGTAGATGAGGCTGGGGAAGGGGAGAGGCCGTCTGAACAGTCAGAGGAAGAACCAGGCCCATTCCTTCTTCATCCTAGGACACGCAGGGAGGAACGGAGAAGGCAACAACTTGGCTTATGAGAGAGGAAGCGGCCATGATCCCCCTCATTGGTTGCAACTGTGAAGAATAGTATATAAGAGAGATGATTAAAGCACAGCATTGCCAGAAGCAAAGTGTGCGTTATTTTGGGCTGAAGTTAACTTGGTTGGCGTCCTTCCAACAGACTGTGTCTTGTTATCTCCTCGAAGTTGGTAATTACTTATCCTGGTCCATTGTGGAATTTCCTTCATTGTAGTTTGTTTTAGGTTTTTATTTCACCTCTATCTGCTGATTAAATTTGGACTGTATTGCTTTCTTTTGAAGACTATTTTCAAATACATTTTATCTCCAACTGACAATTATTGAACAGTGGGGCCAAGTTCGAGGCATTAAAGGACATTTATTTACGTTTTGGAGTTTGTTACATTTGTGTTACACTCTGGGTCATCACATGAGGCTCAGAGTTCTAGAGACTTTCCCATTGCTTCTGGGCAGTCTGGTATTTTTTATTTATTTGTTTGTTTGTTTGTTTGTATCCCACCTTTATTATTTTTTAAAAATTAACCCAAGGTGGAAAATATATAGGATAGAATTCTTTATTGGCCAAGTGTGATCAGGCCCACTTGCATTTTGAGGGAGTCAAGCTATTCCCCAAAGCACCAGAGGGCAGGACAAGAAACAATGGATGGAAACTAATTAAGGAGAGAAGCAACTTAGAACTAAGGAGAAATTTCTTGACAGTTAGAACAATTAATCAGGGGAACAACTTGCCTCCAGAAGATGTAAATGCTCCAACACTGGAAGTGTTTAAGAAGAGATTGGACAACCATTTGTTTTAAATGGCATAGGATTTCCTGCCTAAGCAGGGAGTTGGACTAGAAGACCCCCAAGGTCCCTTCCAACTCTGTTATTCTATTCTATTTTACACAAGGAATCTATCTCTGGTGCATAAGCTCTTGGTGTACATACAAGCAACTAGTGATAAATCATGATCCTAGTCATCATGAAAAATGCATTCATAATCAATCCTAAGCTACAATCCTTAGGGATAGTCATAGGATGCTAAATAAGCAAACATCATAAAACACACTGTAGGATACTATATAAATTGTAAGATACAAGCAACAACATTATAGTCATAAGAAGATAAGGAGATAAGTAACAGGAAAGATGAGAAGAAGAATAGTAATACAGCCTTATTAGAGAGTTTGACAGTGTTGTGGGAATTAGTTGTTTAGCAGAGTGATGGCATGGGGGAAATCCAACACATCTCCTTCCACCTCTGCCTTCAATCGAGGACCTGTATACTTCATGAGTCAAAAAGAGAGCTGTGAAAATATTTACAGACTCCTCACATCCCGGACATAAACTGTTTCAACTCCTTCCCTTAAAACGACACTATAGAGCACTGCACACCAGAACAACTAGATACAAGGACAGTTAGCAGAGCCATCACTCTGCTAAACAAATAATTCCCTCAACACTGTCCAACTATTTACTAAGTCTGCACTACTATTACTATTAATCTTCTCCTCACTCCTTATCACCCATCCCCTCCCACTTGTGACTCTATGACTGTAACTTTGTTGCTTGTATCCTTACGATTTTCATTGATTGTTTCCTGGTATGATTTGATTGCTTATTGTACCCTATGACTATCATTAGTGTTGTACCGTATGATTCTTGATGAACATGTCTTTTCTTTTATGTACACTGAGAGCATTTCCACCAAGACTTCATCTAATTTCTACCTCTTATCTCTAACCATTGATAAAACTATTCCACATTTAATAGTACTCTGTATCTCCTTTATCTTTTATTTTCAGTGTCAATCTATCCATCTCTGCACAGTGTAATATTTTCTGAATTATGTTTTCATCGATGGGGTGTTCTTGTTTTTCCATTATTGTGCAAATACAATTCTCTCTGCGGTCAACATATGTAACATTAAGTATATAGATTACAATTGTAAGACTTTTCTAGATTTCATGTAGGGTGCAAAGAATCAGGATCATGCATTAAGAGTTAATAGAATTCAAGAGGGGCAGGATTTGGACTATTTGTGGGAATGTAAGGATTTCAGGCTGGTTGCTCTCTTGACTCCACCCCCAGGCTCTGCCTCTTTTCCTCCTACAGCTATTTAATACAGAAGAGTTTGCTACATGGAGAATGAACTTTTCCCCCCAGCCATTTTCAGACTCTGCCATCTTTGCATTTCATCAACCCTTCCTGGCCCAGATGTGTCACCACACAAACCACAAACACAGAATAATTCAATCACCTGTCAAAATGCAAATGTTTGACCAGACCGTCTTACGTGTTAATGCATAGACCATGTTTCTCTCCACAACACTTCAGAGTTGATGGCTGAAAGAGCTTTGGAGGACACAGGAACATGTGTCCTTAAACCAAGGGTTCCTTTTCATGGGATTATGCTACAATTGCAAAGGGCACTTGCAACACACCCAGGAAAAGGAATGACAGATAGGAGTTTCATCAGCATTTCCCAGGGCCGTGAAGCATCTTTTGGCCTTCAAGTCTGCCAAATCTTGATAAAAAGATATTAGTGCTGCACAACCTAATATTTGGACTCTTTTGTTTATTTATTACAATTGATCTTGAAATTCTAACTAGGGCTGTTAGGTATTTGGATGGCAATCAGAGCTAAAGACTAGACAGGAAAGTTTAAAAAAAAAAATCATCTCCTCCAAAAACAGAAATTTTGGAAGAAGGCAATGGCCAACAACTATAATGTCATTGTCAAGACAAATACACCAGGGGGCTTCCATTAAGTCACCAGGAGGCTGAGCTCAATTCAAAGAAATCTTTGCCTAATTTATAGCATGCTATCATTAAGCTGTACAAATGTTTAAGCTCAAAGATAGGGAACCTCTTAGCTCACAGGAAGACTGAAGTTGAGGAAACCTCCTTCAGCTCCCGCACATCCAGGGGTGGACTGCTGGGGGTTCGCAGGGGTTCGGGAGAGCTCCTAGCTAAGATTCTATGCAGTTCGGAGAACCCCCAAATCCTACTCCTGGCTGGCCGAGCCCACCCCTCCCCTCCCCTCCCAGGAGACCCCAAATGGCCCGTTTTGGATGCAGATAAGTTCAGGGCATGCACGGAAGGCTCAGGGAGGGCAAAAAAATGGGCCTCCCAGAAGTTCAGGAAGGCCGGAAATGGGCCCATTTCCGGTTTCCAAAGAGCCTCCAGAGCCTGGGGAGGCCATTTTCACCCTCACGGAAGCTTGAGTTTCCAGAGCCCAGGGAGGGGAGGGCAAAAACGCCCCACCCCCACCATGGTGCAGGAGGCTGACTAGGCCACGCCCACCATGGCCATGCCCACTCAGCAACCGGGCTGAGAGCCCTTTGCTAAAATTTTTGAAGCCCACCCCTGCCCACCCCAGGATGGCAAGCCACTCCTCTCCTTTGAATTCCCAGCTGAAGAAAAGGAGAAGGTACCTACCACGGTCTATGCAACTTGACAACGGTGGAAGGAGATCCCACTCGGCCCTTGAAAGTCAGATTGCTATTTTTCAAGAGGGTAGGGATTTGGAGAGCTGGGAGGAGATTTTACCTGGGGGAATGATGTCATGTGGCTTGAACGAAATTCCGGGGAGAATATCTTGCCCTCTGGCAGGAATCAGCCATCAGAAATAGTTACCTCTGTTTAGAAATGCACATTTTTTAAAAAAACGCTGGTGGAGTGAGTTTGCAGTCCACACAGATTTTTAAAGACCTGATCTCCAGATTTCTGTGTTGTAACAGTTAACTTTTCTCTGAGCAATCAATAAATTCCAGTCTCTAGTGGAGGATGTTTTGGTTTTTTCTTGAAGTTGGTTTTGGGTTTTGGGTTTTTTGTTTTGCTTTGGTGCTTTCTTTTCTGCAAAAGGAGGCTTTGAAGCACCAAAACCATGCTTTAAATGCAGAAGTGCAATAATATCCAGCTGCAATCTTTACCAATTCAAAATACGGGATGTTTAGTTCATTGTCTCTTTGGGGGCTGGTTTCTCTGCGTTGCAAACAGAACTGAAGACAGAATTTATACTTGCAATTTCAGTACAGACATTTGAAGCCTCCAAGATGCCATGCAAAGTCAAAAGGAAATGAGTGGATTTTTATTTGCTGCTCATTGTCAGTTTTTTTCCTTCCTTCCTTTTTTTATTCCTTCCTTCCTCCTTCCCTCCCTCCTTCATTCCTCTTCCTTCCCTCCTTCCCTCTCTCCTTCCTTCCTCCCTCCTCCTTCTTCCGTCCCTCCCCTTCCTTCCTTCCTTCCTTCCTTCCTTCCTTCCTTCCTTCCTTCCT
>NW_020769310.1:6098630-6109498 GCF_900518735.1 Pseudonaja textilis | reverse complement strand
CCTTCCTTCCTTCCTTCCTTCCTTCCTTCCTTCCTTCCTTCCTTCCTAAAAGCTTGCAGTGTTGACATTTTCTGGCTTTTGCCAAATGACACCAATGAGTAGGCTTCCAAGTTTGTACATTATTAGGTTTACTTTTAAAAGTTCCAGTTTGTGCATTCAGGTCACAGCACAACTCTTTGTCAAATGTGACCTACATCCCACCACACTAAAAATTTTATCCACTGAACAAGAAAAGTCCATCAGAGATAAAGGCTACATAATGGATCCAAAAAAAGAAGTGGAAAACCCTCAGAGAGGCCATTTTAAATTACAAAAAGATTCCCCCCTGCCATTGCAAACTCGTAGGATTCTTTCCCCACTTCCCCCCCTTTTTTAAATGCTGAAATGCTTTTAGCCACCAGGGAGTAGCTGCAATATGGTTTCCTTGTATTCACTGGACTACATCATCTTTCTGTGGACCAATTCAGAGATTGGAGCCTTCCTTCCACTGCGGTACAGGTAGAACTTGACATACGACCGTGACTGGCGTTGGAAGAAATGTCCATCTGAGTTCAGTTCAGAGGTGGTATTCAGCAGGTTCTGACCAGTTCTGGAGAACCGGTAGCAGGAAATTTTGAGTAGTTTGGAGAACTGGCAAATATCATCTTTGACTGGCCCTGCCCCGCATCTATTTTCTGCCTCACGAGTCCCTGCTGATCGACTGGGTCTTCTTTTGTTGCCCTGCACAGGAGAACAGAGCTGCAAAGCAGGTTAGTGGAGTGGGGAAGGAATGGGGATTTTGCAGTAATCTTTCCCTGCCACACCCACCAAGCCATGCCCACAGAACCAGTAGTAAAAAAAAAAATTGAATCCCACCACTGGTTCAGTTCCAAGCGGGGAAAAAAAGACACTGGAATCATGGAAGTTGCTTGGAAAGAAGGTTGATCGATGAACAGGATCGTATGCCTTGGAGCTCTTGGGTGAAGAAAAGGGAAGAGATGCTGAGAGTCCCTGGGTTTTATACCCTCTCTGGCTTTGAACTTCCTGGGGCACAGGAAGAGTATCCTGATTGGTTGCTGTCAGAGGTCATAGCTAGCTCTGTAGGTTGTCTGTGTGCTAAGTTTGGTTGAAACTTGGTGGGTAGTGCAATGAAGGGCAATTGAATGGCTCTGCCTTAAGGAGGTAGATCTTTGTTATGTAGAATAGGCTGTCCCAGGCTTTAATGGCCCATTAACAAAAGTGGGGGGGCTGAGTTTCTGCCTCTCTTTTAGGGGAAATATTCTGCCCTTTTAATATTTCCTAAAACATTTCATTTTTCTAAGAGAGGGACGGGTGGGTGCTGACTTCCTACAACGGTGATTGACCGTTTTTGTGATGGTTGTTCAGCAAACATGCTGGCTCTAAAACAAACATAGTGGTCATTAAGCAAACTCATCATTTGCTGCAGTGTGGTCTTCCCAAAACCCAGAACAAACTACCGAGTATTAATTTCCAGTTTTTGCAAAACTATTGTAAATTGCAGTTATGCAGGGCACTACAGATGGCCACAAGGGAGGGCGAATGTCAGAACTTTGGAACCAGGTCACAGTTTCCTGTTTCCTTATAGGCCACAACATTGCATGGTCACTAAACAGCTAAGTCATAAGTTGAGAACTACCTGTATACCCCATTTTCTAATAACATTTAAATGGAAAAGTGTGCAGAACACTGGGTCCTACTATTAATTAGGCTAACGGGATCAGTGGTGGGATTCAAAAAATTTTTACTACTGGTTCTGTGGGCATGGCTTGGTGGGTGTGGCTTGGTGGGTGTGGCAGGGGAAGGAGACTGTAAAATCCTCATTCCCTCCCCACCCCACTAACCTGCTTTCCAGCTCCGTTCTCCTGTGCAGGACAAGAAAAGAAGACCTAGCTGATCAGCTGGGACTCAGGAGGCAGAGAATAGAGGGAGGGGGGGCCAGTCAGAGGTGGTATTTGCCGGTACTCTGAACTACTCAAAATTTCCTGCTATTAGTTCTCCAGAACTGGTCAGAACCTGCTGAATACCACATCTGAACAGGATTCAAATGGAACAATCCAGTGTGTTTTCTAATATTGCCTGCTACTGCTCACATGAATATTATCTTGCTGCTGGTACTGGATATTCAATGACAGGCTCAGATCGGCTTTTTCATCTTACTTGTCCTTCATCTTAATAGAAATTACTTGAAATGTGTAGGATCCTTTAATATCAATTTATTCCTCGCAAGAGGTGAGATATCTCAACGGGGACGGCATGAATAAACAAGATGATACCTCCCGCCTACCAGCCATTTGGAAACCTGCCCTCATGAACAAACAAGTACCTAACATGAAGAATGACACCAGACCCACACGCACGAGGGCCACACAAGCTGCTACCACCACACTTCCACGTAGAAAGCAGACTCACACCCACACAGAAGATGAGACACAACCACGGACCAGAAGCGGCACTGCAGCTGCATCACTACCCGCTTCAAACCCCTCCGACCCATACATGAAGTGAACTGACGCCCACCATGAAGATGCGGCATGACCACGAACGTGAAGCCAAACAGCAAGATCACAGCTCACCAGCTCAAATCCCCCAGCAACTAAGACTAACCTGAGCATAACCAAGCCCCCACCTGAACAGAACACACCCCCAGCCAATCAGAGCACAGCCAGGCCCCCAACCAATGAGAACACACCCCCACCCAATCAGAACACAGCCAAGCCCTCACCCAATCACGTCACACCCCCACTAGCAGTTAAAAGGAAGAAGCAGCTGCAAGCTCACATTACTCTGAGAAGCACAGAGCTGAAGACACAAGCCTGAAGATGATGAATGAGACTTCATCGAAACGTTGCCTAGATACTTCCAATTTTATGCAGGAGAAAACCTGAATAACCAAAGATCCACATACAAATACCCACGAGAACCTCAGAAAACACACACACACACACACATATATATATTAGACTCAAAGACAATTTTCCTTCTCTTTCTCCCTTAACTTCTGCAGGTGATAGTATTCATCGCTACCATCTGCACCTAGGCTGCTACCTGGATCAGATTAATTTAATCAGCAATCATTGTGTACGTCAGTAATTTGACACAACAAAGAATCATTTGTTTTATAAAAGTTGCTTCTCAGGCACTTTGTCAGAAGTGCATGACAAAAGTTGAGAAGCCAGAGGGAGTATGGATTTGCTATGATTTGCTTGTCAGCTCCCACCTTTAAAGACACTTTGTTTTCTGTACATTCCCAAACCTTTCAGAAATTGCCCCTGCCTCTAACCTCCTTGACTGCCAAGCAGAAAGAAAATGACATCAGGATTGCTGAAAGCACAGCAATCACAGAAAATGGTTTAAGACTTCTGTTTCCGTGACTCCTATAACAATGCGCTCTGGCTACAACCTGGCTTACATGGCAGCACAATGCTTGTCTTGCAGCATTTCTGAGACACGGCCTAATCGAATTGCCCGGGCAGACCTAAAAGCAAGGTATAAAAATTAATGTTGTGGGAAAGGATGCAGAATTTTTAAGTCTTCCCCCATCCACCCACCCACAGTTATATTGGAATCCTCATTAACTCTTAATTTGATTCTGCTTTCTGCTGGTATCTTGGAGATAAGAAGCAGCTTGCAAAGTGGGAGAGAGAAGGAAAGAGGGGTAGGGTAGTGGATGGCGAGGAAGGAGGTACTCACTTTCTATGACAAAGAAATGAAATCGGTAACTCTGACACTATCCTCTGGTTCCAGCTGGAACATACCCGGTTCCAGCTGATCTGGTAAAATACAATATTGCCTTAAGCAAATCTTGATGAAAAACTGAAATGACATCAAGATGTTCTCTTTTTTTTTTTTTGTAAATTTTATTTGAGTTTTCACAAAGAGAAAAAAAAATACAAATAAAACATCTTTTTTGAAAGTAGCATAATTGTATTTATATTTTTTGTCTGTCCTGTTTCAATTATCTATTATCTTTTCTCATTAAATAAAATTTCTCCTGTAGTTACTTATTGGAGTATGACGCCTTTATATCTTTTCCCTAAAGTTGTAGCATTCAATATAATACATAACTTCCATTCGGATTCTGCTTGGAACATTCTTAAAATACACACTGTATTCTTGAAAAAAGAAAAAATTATAAATGTATATAATTAAAACAACATTCCATTCCAATTCAATTCTATCATTAATATTAATATTAATATTCATTAAAGTCTTAACATCTTTAATGTTACTTTTCAATTAAATATCATACTTCTATGGGAACAATTATAAGCTTTCCATAGTTAATTCTCCCCCCTTCTTCACTTATATTTTATAAAACATTAACTAATTAAAATGTTCCCGTTCCTTCCTAATTCAATTTTCTCATTTATTTTATTTCACTTATTTTATTCACAAACATTTCACTAAATTACACTATTTTATCCCTCTTAATCATACGTTGTTTCCAATTTTCTAAAGCTATTTCTATTATTAATATAACAATACAATCTTATGTACCTTTACAGAATCCCTTTTTCAGTTAGATTTTCACCCATTATCTCTAAATAGGTCCTGTTTCTCTATATCTTGGTCTGGTCCTTTGTAACTTTTTTTCCTTTCTTTCTTCCCTCTCTTCTTCTCTCTCCCCTTTTTACCCCCTTGTCTCTCTACCTCTATTTCTCTCTTCTGTATTCCCCTTTTCTCTTGCTTTCCAGTATTATACTTATTTTTTGAATTATTCTTCTTTTCTTTGGTTGTTTTTTTTTAAGTCTTAAATTCTCCATTCTCTTTCCCCCCTTTCCTTTTTCTTCCCCACATAAAATTGCTTGTTCATTAAAGATGGGTTCTTCTTTGTCCCAGTCTTCTTGTTTTGCAGTCATTTCTTGTTGTTTCTCATAGTTCCAAATCTCCATTTCTAAGAATTGAAAAACGAAGCCAAAAGAACCCTTCCCTTCTTGTGCATCTTCTTTGTACTTTTTAAGTTCCATTTTCAATTCATCCAGAAGTGGTGCCATTGTATACATTTTTAAACAACCACCCGATTGATTTTAGTCATTCAAATATAATAACCAAGAATCCAACATACCCAGTTCCAGCTGATCTGGTAAAATACAATATTGCCTTAAGCAAATCTTGATGAAAAACTGAGATGACATCAAGATGTTGTTGTGGGTAGTATATATCAGTGCATCAGCCCCCTTCTCAAACCTTCTTTGGAAACTGAAAGCAAAAGTTATAGCAGAAATTGAGTGAAGGGATGGAACTGCGTTCACTCTAGCTTCGGACTACGAATTCCCACTGACACAAAACAGCAGTGTTTGGAAGGGACCAGAAGGCTACTGATCAACCTTTCAATCCTCAAATAACCAGGAATGGCCACTGTCTATGGGACCATGAAGTACAGTAGCTAGAATGCTGCCAATAGATAAGGAAACCACAGGGGTTCGGGAGAGCCCCTAGCTAAAATTCTGTGCAGTTTGGAGAACCCCCAAATCCCACTCCTGGCTGGCCCTGCCCACCTCATCCCTCCCCTCCCAGGAGTCCCCACATGGCCCATTTTGAATGCAGGTAAGTGCAGGGTGCATGCAGAGGCTTGGTGAAAAACAGGCCTTGCGGAAGTTCAGGAAGGCCGGAAATGGATCTGTTTCTGGCTTCCAGAGAGCCTCCAGAGCCTGGAGAGGCTGCTTTTGCCTTCCCAGAGTCTCGAAGAAAGCCTCCGGAGCCCGGGGAGGGCAAAAATGCCACCCCTCACACCGTGGTGCAGGAGGCCGACTAGACTACGCCCATCCAGCAACTGGGCAGAGAACCCATTGCTAAAATTTTTGAAGCCCACCTCGAGGTAGATCCATCCTGAAACAGAGCTGCAGTGGAAGTCTTCTCCTTTCATACTTAGACAAACCGATTTCTATAATTTCCACAATAGAGACAAAAGACTATCCTCATCATCAGAGATCTTTTAGTTGCCCCAACAGTGGTGAGATCTGACCAGTTGGGCAAGCAAAGTATTCATGATGGCTCTGTCTTTCACATCCCAGAGAGGATAATTTCATTCCCTCACTGTTAATTTCTGGGAACAATAGCACTTGGACTCATATAGCGCTTCACAGTGCTTTACAGCCCTCTCTGCAGTTTACAGAGTCAGCCTTTTGCCCCCAACAATCTGGGTCCTCCTTTTACAGACCTCGGAAGGAGGGAAGGCTGAGTCAACCTTGAGCTGGACAGGATCGAAGTCTGGTTTTATGCGCAGTTAGCCTGCAATACTTCATTCTAACCACAGTGTCACCATGGCTTTTTCCTAAGGAAGTTAACAGCAGGTGGAACTTGGCTGATCTCAGAAGCTAAGAGGGTTTGGGCCTGGTTAGTATTTGGATGGAGGACCTGCAAGGAAATACTAGACCTGTAAAACAAATCGAGAAGTTGAAAAAAAAAATGAAGCGAATCCGTTCTGCAACGCTGCCGGAAAAAATTCAAGGGAGCCATCAGGAGGATTGAAATTTCACTTGAGAGGGATTTTTTTATCTTCATTAACTTTTCCCCCCAACAATGAATCATTCTTCTGCTTCTCTTCCTTGGAAAAACTTTGCCTTGCAGAAGTGTGACGCTCCATCATGTTGCAGTGAAATCCATTGCAAATGAGGGTTGATTCACCACCGTCACGACAGAGGTGAGGGCCCTTAAGACACATTGCTTCGATGAGAGGGTTTTCTGCACCAGTCTGTATGTCACCCATGGGCATTCAGCGGGAGGTGTAAAAGATTGTGCTGAGGCCAAGAAAGAAAACAAATATCTCTAAACAGAATGGGAAGATCTCATTGCAGGTGTATCAAACAACCCTCTATGTTCTCATTGCAAACATTTTGGGGAAAAAGACATTTCAGGGAAAGCTTCAAAAGAGACCTTTTTGTTCACTGAACTCATAATTAAAAGAATTGGATTTTTCAAGTAACTCAAAATTACCCAAATCGGCACAAGATTCTCTGCCATAATTCCTAATTTTTGGCATTAAAACCCGGTTTTAAAAGTCCATGAGAGTCTTGCTTCCCTGATTATGGAAGAGTCACATGGAGACTGTGCATTCTAACAGTGGTTAGAATGCAGTACTGCAGGCTACTTCTGCTGACTGCAATTTGGCAGATCAAATCTTACCAGGCTCAAGGTTGACTCAGCCTTCCATCCTTCCAAGGTGGGTAAAATGAGGACCCAGATTGTTGGGGGAGGGGGGGAATAGGCTGACTGTAAACCGCTTAGAGAGGGCTGTAAAAGCACTGTGAAGCGGTGTATAAGTCTAAGTACTATTGCTATTATGTTCTTCAGGTAAGGGGCTTGACAAGGGCAATTAATAACCAAAGTGTGAGCATCCAATCATGTAAGTACTGCAACACATGTACATATCCAGATACAAATACATATTTGTGGACGTTGACATGATTACATCACTGCATGTATGTCAGCATTTTGGAATCAACAGTTTGCTACAGATTCTGTCCAACAAACCGAAAGAAGTCGCCTCTCTATTGTTTAGAAGTGAGGTTTGCTTTACTGGGTATCTTCACTTTCCTCGAGCTAGTGACAAAGAAAAGTGCCTTTATCCAGATAGCTAGTTTTCAGGGATGAAGGAATAGAAATGTGAAGAGTTCAAAAACAGGATTTGGCATTAAACTAAATCTGCTTGGTTTTTTTTTTAAATAAATCTTGTGAGTTATTTAGAACAGTAGGATAATTTTTAAAAATAAATATATAATAGACCTTATGGGAGGTGGCCAAGGAAACTGTTTCAACAATTGGGGGGTTCCAGAACCCCAAATGGGTACCTTTATTGTCGACAGTGGGTGGACTGCAGAATGCTTTTTCTCCCGGATGTGCACATGTTACTACTGCATATGCCTTTGACTTTCCATCAAAGTGGTTCACTCACAGCCATATAACAATGGAGAGGGTTCACAATGTGCGGCATGTGTACATCTACATTCCGGTGTAGCAGATTGCATTTGTGATTTCCTTAAGAAGATGTAGTTGAACAAACAAGCGGCATTAGCAGGCTATGGGAATAAAATAGCCCTTCACTTACAACCACAGTTGGGACTAGAGTTTCTGTTGTTAAGCGAGGCAGCTGCTAAGTGAATTGCAACTTATCTTATGACCTTCGTGCCATGGTTGTTAAGTGAATCATATGGTCAGCAAGCAAATCCAGTTCCGCCCATCAATTTTGCTTTCAGAAACTGGGTGGGAAGGTAACAAATGTTGATGACATAACCCCGGGATGCTGTAATCCTCATAAATATAGGCTAGTTGCCAATTGCCTGAATTTGGATCACACGACAGCGGTGATGCTGTGATAGTCATAAGTGTAAGGACCAGATGGATGTTACCTTTTTCACTGCCGTTGTAGCTTCAAACAGCTGCTGAATGAATAGATAGAGGACTATCTTTGAAGGGTCTAGGACAGGGGTGTCAGACTTGATTTCATTGAGGGCCGTATCAGGGTTGTGTTTGACCTGGGGAGGCATGGCCAGGACAGGGTAGGTGTGGCCCTCTGCCAGTGAAACTGGAGCTTAGGGGGGCACACATCCATCCCAAGCTCCATTTTTGCTGGCAGAGGCACAATGGGGCGGTCCTTCACTGTTTCCAGGGTGGGCCCTAGGGGCCAGATTTAAGCACCCCACAGGCTATATCTAGCCCGTGGGCCTTGAATTTGACACCCTTGGTTTAGGACAACTTGCTGTGACCGTCTTGCCCTGGATGACTCATCATGGCCAGGTCGCCATGGGACAACTTACTGCAGGACAAATCAACCCAGGATAGCTCAAGAGAAGGACGAGTGAATTGCAGTAGGCTTTGTTTTATTTTAGGATCGAACCTTCTCAAATTAGAAGTCCTCAAGGCTAGGATGAGCTACAAGTCTACTTGTCCTTCTCTTGAGTTATCCTGTTTTGAATTGTTCTGTGGTGAGTTGTCCCATGGCAATTGGCTGCAGCAAGTTGACTTGAAGCAAGTTGGCCATGGCAAGTTGTCCCATTCTGATATCTAGATGGAGCTCCATTTTCAGCTGGTCCATAGAAGGAATCAGAACAGGGCATCAAAAAGTTTGCTGTCTACGACTGTGCCATCAAATCCTTAGTAGTGAATGTGAAAAAAAAGGAAGGAGTTTGATCATACTGCACCTTGACATTTGATCCCTCTATAGACATGGCTGAAACTGAACATATTCTAGAAAAGGATTCAGTGGTGGGATTCAAATATTTTTACTACCTGTTCTGTGGGTGGCTTGGTGTGCATGGCATGGCATGGTTTGGTGTGCGTGGCTTGATGGGCACTGCAGAGGAAGGATACTGCAAAATCCCATTCCCTCCCCACTCCAGGGGAAAGGTTATTGCAAAATCACATTCCCTCCCCACTCCACTAACCTGCTTTCCAGCTCTGTTCTCCTGGGCTGGGCAACAAAAGAAGACCCAGCTGATCAGCTGGGACTTGGGAGGCAGAGAATAGATGGGGGCGGGGCCAGTCAGAGGTGGGATTTGCCGGTTCTCTGAACTATTCAAAATTTCCACTACCATTTCTCCAGAACTGGTTAGAACCTGCTGAATACCACCTCTGGAAGGTTGCTAACACCAACATGGACAAGAGGAGAATTCACACTTACAGATCTAGGCTTGCAAATGTATAGTTTACGATGAATATTTCTGAATAACTAATGATGAATCCTTTCAAATATGTCTACCTCAGCACTCTTACCTCCTGCAATTGCTAGGTAGACGTTACAAGAAATCGTATAAAAAATGTATGGGATATTCTTTAAATAAATTATCCAGTTATATTTTGGAGTCTTAAATACATGGATGTATGTGTTTGTCTGCATTCTATTTTATGAATAGGATGTTTGAAAAATCCCACCCAACATGATGTTTGGTTGTTAATGGCAATGAAACCAACTGAGTAGAATATTCAGTAAGAAATATCATGTCTAGCTACAGTAATTGCCACCAACTAAATAATTCAGCCCTGAAAAACAGTTGAATCAGAAAGAAGTCATTCCAGAATATGTTCAGGTATGAACTTTAGTGTATCATTCCATGCTCTTATGAGGCTGTGGTTCTCAGAACTATGGAAGACATCAGCTTAATAAATGTTAATTAATTCAGTATTAATGTTAAATCTGCCTTTCCTTCATCATTGCCTTGATGTTTTGTTTGTTTAATACAAAAAGAAATAAGAAAGAGGAGAGAGACAAATTAAAACCTGTGAATTTTTCCCAGCTTATTTTATTATCCAATCTTTGAAAGTGAGTGATCTAGACTAGGGGTGTCACTCAAAATCATTGAGGGCTGCATCAGGGCTGTGGTTGACCTCAAGCTGCAATGGTTGAGGGCCACTGCCCTAACAGATGATCGCATCTCCATTTGCCAGACTGCCTTCCTGGCTGTATCTTCATGACGATCTGTTCCCTTTTACATTTCTAAAATGCTGTTTCTCAAATCTCTTCTCCTTTTCCTCTCTCCTTTGTCATTTGTTTGAATAATCGAATCATACATTTCTAATGCCATTTTAATTAATACTGAAGACCATTTTTGGAACGCTGTCAAAAAGTAGGTAGCCAATCTAAAAATACAACAAAGAAAAGATTTTGTGCTCTTCATTAATTACCAAGGTCCTGTGTTTCCACTGTACAATTCTGAAGAGGACATGCAGTTCAACATGTAACTATATCAAGGTAAATCATAAAACTTAGTTTAAAAGGGAAGAGAAAGAGAGAGGAGAGTAATATAATTAGTAGCTTCTTGTTGATCAATAGATACTATAGGGAGATACAATGATATAGGTAGGTAGGTAGGTAGGTAGGTAGAAAGATAGATAGATAGATAGATAGATAGATAGATAGATAGATAGATAGA
>NW_020769310.1:6077902-6098620 GCF_900518735.1 Pseudonaja textilis | reverse complement strand
AGATAGATAGATAGATAGATAGATAGATAGATAGATAGATAGATAGATAGATAGAAGAGAAAGATATACACACAGAGAGAAAGAGAGAGACAGAAACAGAAACAGAGAGAGAGACAGAGAGGAGAGTAATATAATTAGCAGCTTTTTGTTGATCAGTAAGTAAGTAGATATAATAGATGATAGATAAATGATAGATAGGTAGATAGATAGATGATAGGTGATATAGATGATAAATAGATAGATATAGACAAGAGAGAGAGAGAACAAGAATGAGAAAGAGAGAGAGATGAGAGAGCTATTCATTATGTTGATATTTGTTTGTCAATGTTTTAAAACAATTGCACCCCAAATTTAATCTCACTGTAATAACCAGAGTTTGCTCATCCAAATATTTGAAGGGAAGCCTGGGACATGAAAAGAACTGTGCTGCCAAAGTGGAAGGAGATTGTTTGTCACATGGTCCCTGACAATGCATTGTTCTCTCCGAGGGTTTCTTTTGATAGAAAGTACTCCAGGGACTGCCGCAGAATAGCAGAAGCAAAGGTTGTGCCCTTCGCTTTCAAGTTTGCTTAATGAACTGAAACATCCTGAAGAGACCAGGAGAATGAGGTCCATATTGGTAGCTTCAGCCAACTTTCTTTCTTATTATCCTTTTCTTTTCCATTTCAGCTGACATTTCAGCAGCCAGATAGGGGAGAGAGCTGAGCTAGTTGCTCTGTGAATGCCTGCTTGAAAATACTTGAATCAAGAATACATGTCAAGTATTTAAGAGAAGAGACCATTATCAGGCAGCTCCACATGCTTTGTGTTATAACTCTGAAGCTGCCTGGTGGACAGGTCATGTGATCTTGGGCCTGAACAGCCACAATACAACTGTTGTCTGGAAATCACCCGTTCTGAGCATAGGTCCCTATATCTACAATCATATTTGTGATGTGAGTCTGATCATACTCCAAAATGTCATGCAATAAAACCTTTAATCTTAAACCTCCATTCTGTTAACTGCTATCAGATAAATGGTTGCCTACCGGAAAGGACTGGGAAGCCATTCCTATAGCAATAGCACTTGAACTTATATACCGCTTTACAGTGCTTTTACAGACCTCTCTAATAGTTTTACAGAGTCAACCTATTGCCCCCAACAATCTGGGTCCTCATTTTACTCACCTCGGAAGGATGGAAGGCTGACTCAATCTTGAGTCTGGTGAGACTTGATTTGCCAAATTGCAGGCAGCCTGCAGTCAGTAGAAGTAACCTGCAGTACTACACTCTAACCACTGCGCCACTGAGGCTCTTGTTTACTATAGAGGTCCTGGTGGTTTCCATTAGCTTAAAAATCATGGGAATTGATCCTGGTTCTACCAATGTCAATATTCGTGGCCAGCTGAGTTAAAAAAAAAACTCCAGATGACCCACCAAAAGAAGTTCTACGTTTATTCTTTAATATTTTGAATCGGATGATTTTCATTACAATTCTACTTGCATCCAAGATTGCTTGGTTTACCGTTAGTTTGTTTGACAGTTCCTCAAAGAAGCTGACAGTAAATATCCCAACCAAAGAATCACCAAGACCAATTCCACCAACACTGACAGGGCAAGCTGTTAGACTATAATATGAGAACAATCCTCTCTTCTTTCTAGCACTGATGATGTTACCTAGTTCAATCAATCAATAAATCAGAGTAAACTGGAAGGACCTTGAAGGTCTTTTAGGCCAGAATTCCCCAACCTTTAACCTTTAGAGGCTAAAATTGGTGGTTTTTTAATGCTGCGCTTGCATGCAAAGCACGTGGTCACAGAACTGTTTGTTAAACCAGTTGCAGCCTACCACTGGGGATGCTGCAACGGTTGTAAGTGTGAAGCAGCACTTTTTATTGTTCTATTATAACTTTGAAAAATCACTAAAACCAGGGTTGGGATTCAAATTTCTTAACAGCCTGTTCTGTGGGCATGGCCTAATTTGTTGGTGTGGCTTAGTGGTCATGTGACTTGGTGGGCACGGCTTGCTGACTGGGCATGGCTTGTATGTAAATATTGCAAATATTTATGTAAATATTGCATTTTTTATAAAAAGAACAACTTTTACCCAAAATCAGGCAAAGCAGGCAGGCAGATTGAGTTGCTCACAGAATCACTGATTCACTCAGAGATCTACCATTCTGCAATCTGCTAGTTAAGTCTTCACTGAAAAATAGGAGCTTCAGTCCTAAGGAAGGCTCACCTCTGCTTTTAGATTAGCTAGAAAGCAATAAATCCAACGATTTCCTGCTTTCTAGCTAATCTAAATCTCCCAGCTCAGCTGATAGTAGGAACAGCTGATGGTCGGGGGGGAAAAAACGGAAAAATAGCAACTTACCCAAAATTAGGCAAAGGCACAATGGCGGAAAAGTTGGATGGCGTGCATACCAGGTAAGTAGTGAGTGGGCAGGGTGGGTGGGGAGGAGCGGGGCCTGCCAGTGGCATGATTTGCTGGTTGTCCGAACTGCACAGAATCATAACAATCAGTTATATAGAACTGGTCCGACCAGGTAGAATCCCACCCCTGACTAAAACAATGTTTGTAAATCAAGGATTACCAGTACCATCAACGCTGGTGTGGAATCTCTCATTTTCCTTCCCTTTCCCATGTTGGGTGATTGTATTAACCTTGACATTCATGTTAACCACCCTCTATCTGTACGTATCCTCTATCTGCAAATGAGAAAGGCATAAAGTAGGCAAGCGGGCTTCCCAACAGCTGATGGGAATCAATGAACAATTAATTACTATCAAGTGGGACTCTACTCGGGGAAGACCGCTGGCTTACATTTATCAATTACTAATTAGCCGTTCTTGTCTGGCTGACAGTTGTCTGTCAACTAGAAGAAAAGCTGCAGCATGTAACTCTCCAAGCAGTTGGATCTTAGCCGTAATTAGTGGAGCTCCTCTATGTCTTGAGGGGTGTGTGGAGTGGGTGGAGGGGTGTGTGTGGAGGTGGCTTTTGTTGTTTTGTTTTGGGCTACTAAATTGTTTCCAAGCAAGACTGAACTCTTTTCAATAAGAAAAGTTCTCAGGGCCATCCATTCTGTTGACTCGGTTCAAAGAGGGTGGAACATTTCTCCGCCCCCTCGAAAGTACTTTCCAGAACAAATCGATTAGTTCACTTGGGTGTCACAAAATAACAATAAGCATCCCTCCTCCGTCTGAAAATGCATGTTTGAATCGTGCAGGCCCCATCCTAGACAGTTCAGGTTTATTTCTTTTGCTTGTTGGCAGGGAAATTGGATACAGCTAGTTCTCAACCTATGAGCACAATTGGGATGAGGATTCCTGTTGCTAAGCAAAGCTAAGTGAGTTCACGTCCAATTTTACAAACTTTTGTTTTTTTCCACAGTTATTAAACAAATCTTCACCACTGTTAAGTAAAGCATGCAATCATTAAGCAGCTTTCTCTATCAACTTTGCTTCTCAGAAGCCAGTGGGGAAGATTGCCAAGGCGATCACATGATCCCAGGATGCTGGAACTGTCGTAAGTACATGCCAGTTGCCAAGTGCCTGAATTTTGATCATGTGACCATGGGGATACTGCAAGGATGTAAGTGCAAGGACCAGTTGTAAGTTATTTTTTTCAGTTTTATTGTAACTTGAACTGGTCACTAAACAAACAGTTGTTCAGTCAAGGGCTACTTGTAGTTTGATTTGAATTTGGGCAACTAAAGATGGCTTTGAACTGAACTGGACTCCTGGTGACTTCATAGTCCCAGTCTTACACAGTTCTTAGCAGGAAGTAATCTGCTTTTTTTCAGTTCCTACTTTTCCTCTTCCAACGTACTTATAACTTTTTAGTGGCCTCTGATATAAATATTAGCACATCTTGCCTGCTTAGCATTTTGGCATTAGTTTCTGTGTGAATTCAGACGGAGCCTTCTGGTAACAAAAGGAGCTGATTCCCAAATAAGTGTACAAATTTGTAGCCTTGATTCCTTTGGCTGAAGAAATAGGATGGTGTGTCATCCAGTGGTGGGATTCAATTTTTTTTACTACTGGTTCTGTGGGTGTGGCTTGGTGGGTGTGGCTTGGTGAGTGCGGCAAGGGAAGGATACTGTAAAATCCCCATTCCCACCCCACTCCAGGGGGAAGGTTACTGCAAAATCCCTTTCTCTCCCCACCCCACTAACCTGCTTTCCAGCTCTGTTCTCCTGTGCAGGGCAACAAAAGGAGACCAGCCAATCAGCTGGGACTTGGGAGATGACTGCCAGCCCTCATGGACTAGCTTAACACTCTTAATTGGCTTCAGTTAATAGCCTGGCAAATTCATGCAGTATACTAAGCTTAGTTGATATGAACTTGGGTTAGGTTTTCCTAGCTTAATTCAGACCTACTTCATTGTATTTATTTATAAAATTTATTATTTACCCATCCTACTACAGGGTAACTCTGAGTGGCTTACAGTCATAAAAAAGTGCATGTACATTAAAACATGAAGAAATTAAAACCAAACATTAAAATTGAAGGATACACGGACAGGGTGGGAGCAGGGTGGAGGGATCTGTTGTTACACAACCAACCCCCTCCACAGTGCTGTTCCCACATTGGGGTTCTGAGCCAACTGGCAGAACCAGGTCTTGAGGCCCTTACGAAAGGATAGGAGGGTTGGGACGAGCCTTGCATTGGAGGGCAAGATGTTCCAGAGGGCAGGAGCCACAGCAAAGAAGGCCCAGAATAATTGGGCTGATGGGACCAGCAACCTGCCTCCTTTGCTAGCACGAGTGGGACATTAGTTAGTTTTCTAGCTTAATGCAGGGGTGTCAAACTCAATTTCATTGGGGGGACTATGATTGACCTTGGGTGGGGAGTGGCTGACTGGGTGGGTGTGGCCAATTGGGTGGGCGTGGCAAAGTTGATACCGCCCCAAACTGCTGGCATGTTTCCTTTTCATATTGAGAAGACTGGGCCAAAACTACACTGGCCCAATCTTTCCTCTTCGCATTGGGTAGACCAGGGCAGCCCCTTGGGCTGGATCTCACCATATCATGGGCCGGATTCGGCCCATAGGCCTTGAGTTTGACACCCCTGGCTTAATGTTTGTGCAGATTGAAGGCAGATTAATTCCATATGAACCTTAGATGAAGGTTCAGCCATCAATGCCTTGAAAAGGAGAGTTGCTACAACAGCATCCACAGTAATCACCACTAGTCAACTGCCCAAGGCTGCTGCCACTGCAGAAATTATGCCTAGTAACAAGAGTGTTGTAGGGCAGCTTCTCCAATGCAAAAATTTCCAAAGCTTTTGGTTTTCAACTTTCAGAAATCCCTGGCAGAAAAGTAACTGTTAGCATTGCTTTATTATTTTATTGTTTATTAAATTTTTATGCTGCCCATCTCCCTTATAAGGCAACTCTGGACAGCTTAAGGGTTATAAAAAAATAGAAAAATAATTATATTAAAAAAATTAAAACTATGTAGGTTAAAATTTTAAAACTAAACGAAAACCAAAATTAAGGGACAGGTGGCACAGCAATGAGGATTTTTTACCTTGTCAACCCCCTCCCCTGGTGAGCACCCCTCATCTTATACCAGCTGTTGATGGTCACCAAATATGGCTTTTCTGTATGGTGGTACCAATGGATTGATTACCCATTTATGGAATCCCCAAACTCCAACACTGGCAGGTTTTTATGTTTGGAATTTCATTTAGTCATTACAATTCTCTGTGATATATATTTTTATTAGATGACTTCATAGCATTGTTATGCATCGCTTTGGATTATGCCGATGAGAAGTTGTACACAAAGATTTCAGTTAAACGTACTACGTCTTGTATCTTATATTATACTTAAGTTAGGTTCTATCTGATTTGGTCTGGAGAGGGGGTGGGAAATCCAAGATGATCATTAGTTGGTAACACTTTTGCATCCCAGCTAATACAACTTGTCACTAGTTTCCTGGATTCTGCATTTGGGCAATGCGAACTCTAAATTTCTTAGGGAACTTTGCTTTTTATGTTACTTTTGTTATTAGTGGAAACACAAGTATTATATTTCAGTTCCCTGAAGTAAAACAATGAGAGAGTAACAGATCGGTCTCAATGGAGAGTTAAGAGCTGACAGTGACTTCAAGAGCTTTTGCAGAGGTGTGAAACTAATGAAATTCACCGCAGGGTTTGGTTGGGTGGTAGATTATGTGTGTGGGTTTTTACTAGCAAGGAGCTTCATAATTTCTCAAGCACATCCACTGTTGATTCACTTTGTGTTTTCTTCCCGAGGCCACATATTTGGAACCTCAGACATCTAATCAGTGTCTGAAGGCCACCGGCCAAACTTTCTGGCCCTCTGGGTTTCCCTTTGCCTCCTCCCTTTGCAGTTTAAACATCAGTTTAAATATTAGACTTTCCCAGGAAGAGAAATCTCTCTCTTCCCACCTGACATGCTAGAACTGCTGGCACCTTACTGAGTAGATTATTAATGGCAGTGACCATTTAATCTCTTTAGGTATGGTATGCCAAAGAGTCCTACTGTTGATCTAGACACAAGTCAACATGTTATCGCCCTGATGACGTTATCAATGCCCCCAAGCCATGAGCAGCCAGTCAGGCGGGGGCATGGAGGGCAGAAAACCATTTACTGCCTGTTGCAAAGTGTACACCGTAAGTTATCATTTGTAATTAACCCGCTCAAACAAAACTCATATAAATCAATCATGCTTAGGATAATGAATAAATCTTTGCTTAATGTCGATCTGGTAAATGTGTAGACATGGGTCAGTGCCTCAGATTTACATTTCCTCGCTGGGCTGCGGTGTCAAAAAATGAATCATTTTGTGGCTCAGTTGTTAGTAGATGAGCAGTCACATTCATTCTCTCACAATGCCTTAGAAGAGTTGCATTTACTGCCCAGAACTATGGAAGGAAATAATAACAATCTAATCTGAGTCCTATTTTTTTCTGTCATATAGACTAATATAGCTCTCCTCCTGTAGTGATCTTCCTCTGAGGAGAATTAACTTATATCTTCTATTTTATTTCTTGGCCTATAGTTAGGTAGCCTTTTGAAAGGATATTTGTGTCTAGCTCTAATGTTAATATTTCTAGGCTCCTCACATCTGTACCTTAATTGCTTTCACATTAGCCACTAAGCCAGGGGTGGGAAACTGTGATCCCTTTATGACCTATGGACTTCAACTCCAGACTTCCTCAGCCAGCAGGCTTAGGAATTCTGGAAATTGAAATCCACAAGTCAAAAGGGGCCATAATTGCCCATCTCTGCATTAAGTCATAATGTAGTTTGTTTATTTTGGACTTATGGGAGTGAACTTACTCATGCCTTGTACATCATTATGATTTCAGGATAAGTATTAATCAGAGCACTAGGCCTTTTTCAATAAACCAAGATTAATTGAAACAGCTTAGAATGGCAACTGAAAAAGAGTGAACTGAGGGGGATGATTTAACGTTTCATAAATAAGAGGTGAATTATTCAACACATAGCTGGAAATGAATTGGGAACAAAATCCAGGGAAACAAAGTGAAAAAGAAGAATCCATGAAAATGAGGTCAAACTTTGCAATATGGCAGACGGAACTTTGCTTTGTATATCTCATTCCTTTCATATTTTGTTTACTTTATTAAACAAATGTATATGGCCACTCAACTACTAGAAGGAACTCTGAGCATTGAACAAGAATTTTTAAAAACTCACACAATATCATTAGAAAAATACATCTGAAATTAAAAAAGGTGCATTGATGTCACCCTCACATTGAAAAGAGGCAAAGTTTGTATCACATCTGCCTCTTAAATGCCTTTGTGAACATCACTGAACTGGTGAGGCATGATCCAAATCTGGAAATCAATACGGCTACCACAATATGGGCATCCTGAGCTCTCAAGGTTCTGAAGACTTTTGTGGACAGAGCAATCCATCCTGCAAAAAATAAAAATACGCAACTATTCACCAAGAATCCCAGTCGAAAGTAATACCTTTGCTTAGATCTTCAGAGAATCATTTGATATATTTCACACTGGCAATTCCAGGATTCCTGTGAAATATATTCTCAAGAATGTATGACCCCCAGTCATTGATCCCTAGTTAATGTATGATGGTGATGTTATCTATTCAGTCTTGGTGGGGCAGGTCTCTCCACGTCTTCTGATCTTGCCTTACTTCCTTGAGCTGTTGTATGCTCAGGTTGATGTCAGCTTTGATGGTGTCCAGCCATTGTGTTCTTTGTCGGTCCGATTTCCTTTTACCACTAATTCTTCCAAGCACAGTTGCTTTCTCCTGGGAATTCCCCTGGGTGACATGGCTAAAATAAGTGAGACTCAGGTTTGTGATTGTTTCCTTCTATTTATACATCTGGTGTTATGCGTTCCAGTTCTTGCTTGTTAGTCACCTTTGCTGTCCAAGGAATACACAGGGGTCTTCTCCAGCACCACAGCTCAAAAAACTCTGTTTTCTTCCTGTCTTGCTTTTGAAAGGTCCAGCTTTCACAGCCATAAATTAGTTATAGGCAGTAGTGGGATTCAAAAATTGTTTACTACTGGTTCTGTGGGTGTGGCCTTGGTGGGCGTGGCAAGGGATGGATACTGTAAAATCTCCGGTCAGAGGTGGTATTTGCCGGTTCTCTGAACTACTCAAAATTTCCACTTCTGGTTCTCCAGAACTTGCTGAATACCACCTCTGCTTCAAGTTCTCCAAAGTTATATCCCCAGAATCCCTAACTGGCATGAAAGCATTCAGGTAGTCCTTGACTTACAATGGTTCATTCAGTGACCACTCAAAGTTACAACAACACTGAAAAAGTGACTTATGACCATCTTTCACACTTGCAACTGCTGCAACATCCCCATGGTTATGTGATCCAAATTTGGACACTTGACAACTGGCTGGTATTTATGATGGTTGCAGTGTCCCAGGGTCATGTGGCCACCTTTTGTGATTTTCTGACCTGCAAAAACAACATGGAAGCTAGATCTACTTTACAACCGTCTTCCTAACTGAACCACCGCAGTGATTCACTCCACGGTGGCAAGACAAGTTGTAAAATGGGGCAAGGCTCATTTGGCAAATGTCTTGCTTAGTGTTCTGACCCAGGCTTTGTCCAAATTAAGGAAACACAAACTGAGTGTAAAATCAAACCTTTTTTAATGAGACACTGGGAATTTCTTGCATTCCCAGCCAAAACTCATTAGACACAATCCTCTGAGATAAGCTCATGTCTTTCAGAAGGCTGTGAAGAAACAGAAGTCCACTTAATTAGAATATAAACCAACAGAAATTCCAGCAAAGAGAAACCAGAGTTCGCAGGGCTTCAATGAGAAATCAGAATCTAATAAACTACTTTGCTTCCTGCAAACAGAATGTCACCAAGGGCTGACTTTTATCCCCTTTTATCACCTCCCAGCCTTACTCCTGAGTCATCTCTGCTGCTTCAGCTGCTCTCGCCTTCTAGCAGCTCTGTGCACATGCGCACTGGGAACAGGCTCCCCAGGGTCCTCTGCTTCGCTGCTGCTAGACTCCGAAGGCTCCAAAGGCAGCACCCCACTCTCAGAGGATCCTGGCCCCTTCCCTGCATCAGATGCAGGACCCTCATCCAAGGCCTTGCCAGACTCCCTGACTGGCTCCCTTTCATCCTCACTGTTCGATACTTCTGCCGTCCGCATCGGCTGGCGGCAAACTACAACACTTAGCATCAAAAAATGTTGGGCTCAGCTATGGTCATAAGTTGAGGACAAACCTGTACTGGCTGAGGATTCTGGGATTTGTAGTTCCAGATTAGCAGAGGCTACCATGTCGGGCGGTGCTGCTTTGAACCCAAAAACTCGATTGGAAAATATGACCCACTTGTCTTTCAAGAACAAATAGACCACCCCATCAGCAATAAATCAGTATATTTTCTACTCACCTGGCAGTCTGGTCTTTTGCTCTTGAAAGAAAATCCTGTTTCTCATCATTAGGCCTTCTACAAGACACAATCCTCTCCCATTTAAAAGCTTGCCTTGACATTAGAGTGCTCACAATTAATCCAAGCAATGCCATCCTCCTATTTTAATGGCATGTAGACGCTTAGTCATTTCCTCTGCCTTGTTTTCTTTTGATCCTCCTGGGAGCCATTACTCTGATATTTTGTCCCTTACCTTGGCATCATTAGACATTTCTGCTAATTCCAGAACTGCATTTCTTAATCTAACTATTTCTAATTCCAGGAACCAACCTCAAGCTTTAATGGGCCTTTGCCATCGGAGATTTTCAAGCACTTTCCGTTTGCATCAGTTTGCCAGGCACTGAAGTTCTAGTGCAACCGTGAAGGTAAATGGAAATGGTTAGAATAGAACATTGCAAGAAAAATATTTAGCATCCAATCAAACTCTTGGTGCCCTTTGGATGGTTTGGGAATTAGGAAAAATAGATTTGTCCTCGAACAAGGACACGCAGAGGAAGAGTACACAGCCTACAAATGAAATAATTCTGGGACAAGCTTTCACAAGCAACAGCTTGAAATGGCCACCTAATCAGATACAATAGTGATGGAAAGTGTGTCACGAGTGATGTGCTGTACCATTTTTAATGATATGCCTGAAATAGGGGTGTCCAACCTTGGCAACTTTAGGACTTGTGAACTTCAACTCCCAGAATTCTCCAGCCAACCTTTGCTGGCTGAGGAATTCTAGAAGCTGAAGTCCACAAGTCTTAAAGTTGACAAGTTTGGAGCCTTCCAACTTAGAGGCTGCAAGAGAATGTGTTGTGTGCTCTCTCTGACTTCTGGATACTTTGAAAATCTCACCAGAATGGATATACTTTCCCACTATTTTTGCAGCCTGCAAGGTCCACACACGAGCATTTTCTGAAGTTTCCAGGATGTCTCAGATAGGACAAATTGGAAAATATTTAAAACGATGTAAATGTTTATTGGTTTGTTTGTTTAATTTATGTGCTGCCAATCTCACTTTCCAAAGTGACTTTTTGTTATGAATTGTTTCTCTTTTGCCCAGTGTGTGTGTGTGTGTGTGTGTGTGTGTGTTATTCCAGGAGAATCAAGTTAGGCATTTTCTTTTCTTTTTTAATAAAGTTTTATTTGGGTTTTCACACACAAAATACAAGTAAAACATCTTTTTTGAAAATAGCATGGTCCTGGGTTGAACTTCTTTATACAGACACAAAACTCAATTTCATGCTCCTTTTTGTATTCTATTCAATATCTATTTTACATTTTCTATATAGTTTTCCCCCTCTTAATTTTCTCGATTTTATTTTGATTATCTCATCTCAATTCAAATCATTATATTTATACTTTTGTCTGTTCTGTTTCAATTTCATATTATCTTTTCTCATTAAACAAATTTTCTCCTGTAGTTACTAATTGGAGTATGACAACTTTATATCTTTTAATTACATCCATTCAACTCTTATTTAAACTTCAATATATACCTTAAGTTTATGACCTTCAATATAATACGTAATACATAACTTCCAATCGAATTCTGCTTGGCACATTCTTATAATACACACTCTATTCTTTTTTTAAAAAAAAGATTGTAAATATATGTAATTATAAACCCTCATTCCATTCCAGTTCAGTTCTATCATTAATAATCATTAAAACCATAACATCTTTAACACTTCTTTTCAATTAAATATCATACTTCCTTAAAAACATATATAATCTCCATAATTGATTTTTCCCTTATTTCTCTTCAAATATGTTTTATAAATCATTAAATATACCTTTTGTTATATTTATTTATTGACAAGCATTCCACTGAATTACGATAGCTATTTTATCAGACATTTTAATCATACATTGTTTCATATTTTCTAAAATTATTTCTGCTTCTAATATAACCATACTATCTTATGTACCTTTGCAGAATCCTTTTTTCCATTAAGTTTTCACCCATTATCTCTAAATAGGCCCTGTTTCTCTATATTTTGCTTCTGTCCTTTATAACTTCTTTTCCTTTCTTTCTTCCCTCTCGTCTTCTCCCTCCCCTTTTTACCCCCTTGTCTCTCTACTTCTAATTCTCTCTTCTGCATTTCCCTCTTCTGTTGCTTTCTGATTTTATACTTATTTTTCACTCTATTTTTTTTGGAATTGTTTTTCCCAATCTTAAACTTTCCATTCTCTTTCCTCCCTTTCCTCCCCCCCACCCCATCTAAGATTACTTGTTCATTAAAGATGGCTTCTTCTTTGTCGCAATCTTCTTGTTCTGCAGGCATTTCTTGTTGTTTCTCATAATTCCAAGTCTCCATTTCTAAAAACTGAAATACGAAGCCAAAAGAACCTCTCCCTTCTTGTGCATCTTCTTTGTACTTTTTAAGTTCCATTTTCAGTTCTTCTAAAAGTGGACCCATTTTAAAAAGTTTTTTTTTTTAGTTTTAAACAACTACCTGATTGATTTTAGTCATTCAAAACAATAACCAAGAATCCAGAAATCATCAAGTAATCCAGATAGTCCCGAGTTATATCTTCTTATGTCTTTTTCAAATTTCTCTTCCTAGGGTTTTTGCTGCGATATTTCAGTTAGAATGTATCTTTTGGAAGTCTTGTTGAGGTTTTGCTGTAAGTTCTTTTTAATTGCAGGCAGTCTCCTCCCTTCCAGATCCTGCCCTTTTATTCTTTTTCTCTCCTTTCCTGTTTTCAAAAGCTTTTAATTATCCAGAAATCTTTATTATCCCTTTGACTTTTTATTTTCAGCATTAAATGCCTATTGATGTCAAAGTGGATTTTTTTCCAATTTCTTGCTTAAGTCTCTTAGCTGTCAGTATAGGAAAAGGAGAAAACCAAATCTTTATCCTTTTCTCTCTCCTTCGCAGCTTAAAAATCTTCTTAGGGAACAATGTTATTGTTTTTTAACAGTTTCAATTCCAGGGTACCTTATTTGTTGCTTTTGCTGTTTGATCCAGTCAACCAAAACTTTCTCTTCTTATCTTCCTCCTGCACATTCTTTTCCGGTTGAGTTCTTCTTTGTGGTGGCCATTTCTGACCACTGCTGCAACCGCCTTCGGGAAAGGGAGTAATGGCCAGCTGGGGAGGAGAGATGCAGCTCTCCTCAACCCTGCTGGCAGTCTCCCCACTCTTCACCACCTCTATGGGGTGGCTTAGCCCCGAAAGCAGCCAGCTCGGGGCGCTCCAGCGGCGAACACGGATCGAAGCCTCACAGAGACGAGGTTTCGGTCTGTCACTGAAGAAGCTCAAACCGGAAGTCCAAGTTAGGCATTTTCTGATTGATTTATTTTTGGCACACAAGGAGCACAAAAGGTTCACCATCACTGAGATACAATATGGTCAGAAATGGTGGCAATGATTCACTGGGAATGAACCCAATAAATTGAGGGGGGGGGGGGAAATAATTCTGTAATCCTTATCCCTGAGTTGTTTGGTTTGTCTCCATATGGAGATGAGATAAACCATTGCTTTAAATTTCCAGGGATACCCTGAAGAGACTAATGCAGAATTCCTCATGAACATTGGCTTATAAGGTGCTGAGTGTGACTCGGTGCTGTATTGAAAGGTTGCTATTCTCTCCCCCTATCTCTCTCTCCATCCCCTCTCCCTCTCCCTCCCTCCCTTCCTCCCTCTGTCTCTCTCTCAACCTCTCTCTCTTATTTAAGATGGACAGGCAAAATAGGGCTTTCCAATAATAACAAAACAAAATGATACGTCTCGTTTAATGAAAAGAAGGACTAGGGATGATATGATAGTGTTCCAATAACTAAGGGGCTTCTACAAAGAAGAGCAACAGAAGGCAAGACAAGAATCAATGAATGGCAACTAACCAAGGAGAGAAGCAACCTAGAATTAAGAAGAAATTTCCTGACAGCGAGAACAATTAATCAGTGGAACAGCTTGCCTTCAGAAGTTAAACTGGAGATTTTTAAGAAGAGATCGGGCAATCATTTCTCTGAAATGATATAGGATTTCCTGCTTGAGTAGGGGGTTGGGATAGAAGTCCCCTTCCAACTCTGTTATTCTGTTCTGATAAATTAATTTTAAAAAAATCTCAGGAAGCTTTCTAGGGTCATCAACTAAACCAGGGACAGAAGAAATTGAAAACTTCCAAGAAGAAAGTAGCTAAAGTTGGAGTACAATCATCAGTTCTCTGCTGCCTGGGAAAAATGAAAAGCTAAGCTTCTAGTCCTTATGACAAACTTGGTCAATTTGGAAACTTCAATTTTTTTCTTTCAACAAGAGAGGTTCATTTTGCACACTCTGTTCCTTTCTTAATCTTAAATCCTGGATCTGGTATAAGCAAAAGGAATAACGCTGATATTGAGAGAGGTGAATGAAACAGTAAATGGCTTTAGTACGAGGGCAGCATTATTCAAAAACTAGACAATAATATTGATCTAGTTGATGGGCTACAATCAGGATTACAGATGTAATGGAGCAGAGGACCTGTGTCATCTTCTTCTGTCAAAAGCATTCCTTGTCAAGTGCCCCATATGCTTTCCTTAATGAGGAGAAGGACTAGGGGGTGATATGATAGCAGTCATCCAGTCCTTGAGGGGCTGTCACAGAGAAGAGGGGATCACAGATGAAGGCAAATATGCATGTCCGGATAATGTTACAGGATCCAATCTGGGTTGGTCACTGAAACCAGAGGTTCAGTCTTCCAAGGATCTTCTCTCTCCCGAGAATGTGGGGATTTTAGTGAGAGAGAAATTTCCCCAAGGATGGGATCCAGCATGAGTCCAAAAGTTTGTAAGACTAAACCTTTGGTTCTATTGACCAATCTAGATTGGATCCTGCAAAAAAGGGCAGGGGGAAGCGGTCAACCTATTCTCCAAAGCAGGGGTCTCCAACCTTGGCAACTTTAAGACTTGTGGACTTCAATTTCCAGAATTCCTCAGCCAGCAAAGCTGAGTTGAAGCTCAGCAAAGATCAGCAAAGCTGAGTTGTGGGAGTTGAAGTCCACAAGTCTTAAAGTTGCCAAGGTTGGAGTCCCCTGCTCCAAAACATGTGAGGGCAGGACAAAAAGTAGCAGGTGGAAGGTCATTAAAGAGAGATCCAACCTAGAACCAAGGTTAAATTTCCTGACATCGAGCACAATTAACCACTGGAATGGCTTGTCTCCAGAAGTTGTAGGTGCTCCATCACTGGTGGTTTTAAAAACAGTCTGGACAACCATTTGTCTGGAATGGCATAAGCTCTCCTGCCACAGGTGAGGGGATGGACTAGGAGACCTCCAAGGTCCCTTTCAACCCTATCGTTCTGTGTTCTATGTTCTTGAACAGACTTGCCTAGGACACAAGGAAAATACAGATGGTCCTCAATGTGCAACCAGAATTGAGCCCAAAATTTATGTTGCTATGTGAGAAATAAGTGAGTTCTGCCCCCATTTTATGATTTTCCTTCTCTAAGCACATCACTGCAATTGTCAAATCAGTAACGTGGTTGTGAAGTGAATCTGGTTTCTCCACTGTTTTGCTTGTCAGAAGGTCACAAAAGGGGACCATCACAAATATGAGTCAGCTGTCAATCTTCTGAATGTAAATTACATGACCATGGGAATGCTGCAGTGGTCATAAGCAGAGGTGGTATTCAGCAGGTTCTGACCAGTTCTGGGGAACTGGTAGCAGAAATTTTGAGTAGTTCAGAGAACCGGCCAATGCAACCTCTGACTGGCCCTGCCCCCATCTATTCTCTGCCTCCTGAGTCCCAGCTGATCGGCTAGATCTTTCTTTTGTTGCCTTGCACAGGAGAATGGAGCTGGAAAGCAGGTTAGTGGGGTGGGGAAGGAATGGGGATTTTCCAGTATCCTTCTCCTGCCACACCTACCAAGCCACACCCAACAAGCCACACCATGCCCACCAAGCCACGCTCACAAAGCCACTAGTAAAAAAAATTAATGCCACCACTGGTCATAAGTGTGAAAAATGGACACAAGCCAGTTTTTTTAAGGGTCCTTGTAACTTCAAATGGCCCCTAAGCGAACTGTGATAAGCCAAGGACTACCTGTACAATTGTGAGGGGAGGAATATCAAGAATTTCATTTTTGCTTTTTTTTTTTTTCCCCCAGCCAGCCGAAAACCAAACAACCTCACCTTTAAGTGAAGGAGCTCGGCCATTTTTGATCCAAAGCTAGGAAAGATGGTGAAGAGGTAGGGAAACCCTCACAACGCATTCCTCAGCTTCTCTATGAGGAAAGACCATTTTCACAGGAAACCAGGATATATTTAATTCAGTTCTTCCTTGGATTATCATTTCCATAGACCTTGTGGCTTCCTAAATGTGACTTAGTCGTGTTTACAGACATTCCTCCTATTCCCGACCCACAGCCCCTGCTTTCTTTCATTTCTGCTCATGTGTGACAACAAATCAAATCAAATGGACTCATGTTTTCCTTTTTTTCTAAAAAAAAAGATGCCGGTGCACAAATTAAATATCCGCATTCCCTTAGGTTTCATTAATACTTTTATTAGCCTTATCTGACTCGTTTCTATTAGCCCTTCTGTGTTGTCACCAAAACCCTGTGGGATGGTAAACACATCTCCATTCTTTATCTTTTAACCTCCAGGTCACCTTTGTCCTTGGACGCCTAGCAACTTTTAGGACTTAAAAGCATTACAAATGGGAAAGTACTTATAATGATTAATCTTGCAGGCCGGAGCCATTATGAATAGAGGCTTCTGTAGAAACACAGCGGAGGGATGTGCTGCTGAAATATTAAGAGGAATCTTCCCCCCTCTTTTCTCATTAATGTGCTCTTCTCAGTACACATCAAGAAACACGGAAGGAGTCCCCTGGATCAAATTTAGGGACCATGTGAGTATAGTGGTTATGGGGAGGCAGTGGCTCGGTGGCTAAGATGCTGAGCTTGTCGATCAGAAAGGTCAGCAGTTTGGGGGTTCGAATCCCTAGCACTGCATATCAGAGTGAGCTCCAGTTACATGTCCCAGCTTCTGCCAACCTAGCAGTTCAAAAGCATGTAAAAAATGCAAATAGAAAAATAGGGACCACTTTGGTGGGAAGGTAACAGCGTTCCGTGCGCCTTGGGCATTTAGTCATGCCGGCCACATGACCACAGAGGTGTCTTTGGACAATGCTGGCTCATCGGCTTTGTTACAGAGATGAGCACCACAGTGGTAGGATTCAATTTTTTTGGCTACCAGTTCTGTGGGCATGGCTTGGTGGCTGTGGCAAGGGAAGGATACTGTCAAATCTCCAATCAGAGGTCGTATTTGCTGGTTCTTCAAACTACTCAAAATTTCTGCTATCGGTTCTCCAGAATTGGTCAGAACCTGCTGAATACCACCTCTGGAGCACCACCCCCTAAAACCAGAAACAACTAGCACATATGTTTGAGGGAAACTTTTACCTTTAAGTATAGAGGTTAAGATGCTGGCCTAGAAACAAGGAGGCTGGGAATTCTAATCCTGTCTTAGCCATGAAAGCCAACTGGGTAATTTTGAGCCAGTCACTCCCTCTCAGCTCACCTTGCCTCCCAGGGTTATTGTTGTGAAGAAAATAGGAGGAGGAAGGAGTGTTATGTATATTTGCTGGCTTGAGTTATTTATGAAATAATAAAGGTGGGATAAAAATCTAATAAATAAGTAAATGAACATCCCCTCTCCCTGACCATCCAAGTACAGTAGAATGTCTGGTCACGAATGCTTCTGATCACAACCAAATTGGGTTCCAACCAAAAAATTCACAATATTTTTTTTTGCAGTCGATTTCCCTTTCCACACCATCTATTTTGGGGGGAGCGCCAAATTTCCAAAATTAGGTTTGGGTCACAACCAAATCAGGTTGCGACTAAAGTTATGGAACAAATTATGGTCGTGACCAGAGGTTCTACTGTATTTTCTATGAAAATTGCCCAGAGGGCATATAGACAAATAACCTTCCACAGATATTTATTCTCTCAGCAATTAGCATTTGGAGATATACTGCCCCTGCCTCAGGAGGTCCCAGTTAGGAAGCTAATTTAAAGGGCCAGGGCAAGAAATTTCCTGACAGAACAATTAATCAGTGGAACAACTTACCTCCAGAAGTTGTGAATGCTTCAACACTGGAAGTTTTTAAAAAAGACCATTTGTCTGAAGTGGTGTAGGGTTTCCTGCCTAGGCAGGGGGTTGGACTAGAAGACCTCCAAGGTCCCTTCCAACTCTGTTATTCTATTCTAAGTCACACAACGCAGCTCACCATGGCACAAACCCACAGCAACAACCTTTTCTGTCCCTGTATTCATATCTTCCCCAAGTCTTAAACTCATCCTTAGATATTTTAGTGTTAAAGTAGGTTCCCCCCCCCCCCCCCCTTTAAATAAGCCGTTGGAGGTTGTCCTAATATTGGGACACATTCAGGCACATAAAGAGAAGTTACGGGAATGATGGTCATGAGCCATTTTCTATAGTCACAGAAATTAGGACCAGGAAAAAAAAGTATATGTTGCACTACCTCGATTTTATTTAATATCAAAAAAAATGTCCAGGCAATGATATCCACACATCAATGGAACAGTAGAAGTTGTGGAAACTTATCTCTAAAGGTTTTGAAGAAGAAGCAGGACAGCCACTTCTCATGGTTGTTTTCAATGGTTTTTCTGCATATTTCAGATAGTTGGATTCAATCAATGTGCTTCATACACCATATGAGCCATGGTGGCACAGTGGTTAGAATGCAGTTGTCAGCGTTCCAGCAAAACCAGATCCCAATCAACAACTCCAAGACAGGCATTTTCTCTTAAGTTTCTTTTTATTGGAAAAGTCATACTGGCACATCTGGGAAAACCCGAATCTGAGAGTTCTGGGTTTTCCCTCAGTAAGTCAAGAATCAACACCCAACCCCTGCACCCATCAGTCCACCACATGGTCCAATCACCACCTGTCCCAACTTGAGGCATCCCTTCAACCACTCCTCCTCCAGGTACAGGAATAACATGACCTTGACCGAAAAGAAGAATGCTATTATGTCTAACTACTAAAACTCTAAAAGTCCCCCCTCCTAATTTCCCAAGCACAGGAATGTGGCAGCGTGGAAGTTTCTGGTGTTAATATGGCTTCCAAAGCTGACAGCAGTACTGAGGGCTATTTCTGCTGACTGCCGGCTGTAGGCAATTTGGCAGTTCGAATCCCACCAAGCTCAAGGTTGACCCAGCCTTCCAGCCTTTTAAATTGGTAGAATGAGGACCCAGATTGTTGGGGGCAATAGGCTGATTCTGTAAACTGCTTAGAGAGGGCTGGAAAGCACTGTAAAGGGATATATAAGTTTAAGTGCTATTGCTATTTGGTCAGTGACCTGTAGTCATCTCTAAAGTGGTTTGGGGTGACTGCAGATGTCAACTGACCACTTCAGGCTGCTCTGGGCAGGCCATTTCATTTTCAGTCCCTGGGTACTGTCTTCAACGACCCTTCTACTGTGAGCAGAAGACTGTTGTTGTTTTTCAATCTAGGATTTATCCTTTATCTGCCATTCTCTGGGCAGATGTCTGGATCAGACCTAGGTCAACCAGACCAGTGGTGATAGCATGTGTGAAACTGCATGGTGAATGGAAGAATAGGAAGTCCCTTTTTGCAGCTTCACAGGACAGATGTCTCATCACCTGTCACCTGTTATCTGGGCTGCTTCTGAACAAGAATGTAGCAGCCTTCTGAAGTATTGTGAAATCCTTATCCATGGGAAGCCTGTACAACAACTCAGATTTGTTACAAATGTTTTGCATGACTACATTCCGAGGGAACTCAATGATCAGCTGCCGTTGGCTGATTGTTGGGCTCCCTCTACAAAACATTTGTAGCAAACGGAGTGAAGAACAGAAATGGACATTCCCAAACAATATTGGAGAGAGATGCTTTTGATATGAAAATAAGTAGTTTGCATTACCCCCATTAAGCCAAGATTCAGAAAGAGAATAAAATGCAATAGAAAGTCCCCATCTTAACATCCTTTCAATAAATGAAGCCCAAGATACCCAGCAAGTACCCACATTTTAAAATTTTGTAACCTAACCCCTTTTTTCTTTGCAATTAATCTGCCTATCTAGACTGTTTGCGAATCTGGCTTTCTTGATAGGAGTACGTTGCTATAAGAAACTTGATCCAGAGTGTGTTTTAACAGACAACTAATATGCCAGTATATCCATCTATTTAAAGTTTACCTCTTTGCTGTGGGTTAAGGAGTAATTTATGGAGAAATGTTTATGAAAATTCTCAATCATTCAGGTCATGGTTGCTCCAAAGGTACTTTTTCTAAAAGAACTTTTTTGTGTTGTTTTTTAAGTTTCAGTTCTCATCCAAGACGTTTCTTCGGTTGAGACTCTAGAAAGAGTGCGGAGAAGAGCAACTAAGATGATTAGGGGACTGGAAGCTAAAGCATATAAAGAACCCTTGCTGGAATTGGGAATGGTCTAGTCTGATGAAAAGAAGAACTAGGGGTGACATGATAGCAGTCTTCTGATATCTCAGAGGCTGCCACAAAGATGAGGGAGTCAAGCTATTTTCCAAAGCACCTGAGGGCAGGACAAGAAGCAACGGGTGGAAACTAATCAAGAAGAGAAGCAACCTAGGACTAAGGAGATATTTGCTGATGGAACAATTAATCAGTGGAACAACTTGTATCCAGAAGTTGTGAATGCTCCAACACTGGAAGTTTTTAAGAAGAGATTAGACCACCATTTGCCTGAAATGGTACAGGGTTTCCTGCCTGAGCAAGGGGTTGGACTAGAAGACCTCTGGAGTCCCTTCCAACTCCTCTTCTCTTCTCTTCTCTTCTCTTCTCTTCTCTTCTCTTCTCTTCT
>NW_020769310.1:6055449-6075620 GCF_900518735.1 Pseudonaja textilis | reverse complement strand
CCTCCCTCTGTCTCTCTCTTTCTCTCTCTCTCTGTCTCTCTCTCTCTCTTTCCATCTCCCTCGTTCTTTCTCTCTCTTTCTCTCTCCCTCTGTCTCTCTCTCTCTCCATCTGTCTTTCTCTTTCTTTCTCTCTCTTTCCCTCTCCCCCTCTCTCTCTGTCTCTCTCTTTCCCTCTTCCTCTCCCTCTTTCTCTCTGTCTCTCTCTTTCTCTCTCCCTCTGTCTCTCTCCCCCTGTGCTTCTCTCTTTCGTTCTCTCTCTTTCCCTCCCCCCCTTCTCTCTGTCTCTCTGTGTCTGTCTCTCTTTCTCTCTCCCTCTGTCTCTCTCCCCCTCTGCCTCTCTCCCTCCCTCTTTCTTTCTCTCTCCCTCTCCCCCTCTCTCTGTGTGTCTCACTTTCTCTCTCTTCCTCCCTCCTTCTCTCTGTCTCTCTTTCTCTCTCTGTATCCTTCTCTCTCCCTCTGACTCTCTCTCTCCCTCTTTCTTTCTCTCTCTCTCTCTTTTCATCCTCCACACGCCTCTCTTTGCTGCATCTCCTTCTGCCCCCGAGCAATGCAAGGCCAGCTTCATATTTTTTTCATTCCAACTGAGGGTCAGCAGAGCCAGCTGATGACCTTTTTCACAGCCCAGTGCATCCTTGGATGTAAATGCTGCCTTGGTCTCGCTCCCGTGACCCCCCTAGCCCCCCCCATCCCCTCCCCCTCCACCTTTGCCCTGCCTGACCAGGAGAGAAAAAAGCTCCGGTGGTTCATCTGATATATTCTCAAGAGGGTCTCTCTTTATTTGAAAGCCACCCTCACTCCTAGAAGGGCTGCTAAAGATAACGGTGACGTCATATGCCACGAGCGGGTTCTTCTTTTTTTTTTTTTTTGCCAAGAAGGGGGTAAAAACCCTCAACCGGCCCAGCTTTGCTTGAGGATTCAGAAGTCTCCGAGAGTCAGATAACATCTGTCTTAAAAGGGCTGCACCACTGTGAGGAAAGCAGGGGAAGAAATGCCCACTGGCTTCTCTCTGGGAATATAGATTCCATTTGAGGTTGGAGGGAGGGTCACGTTTAAATCTCTGTCACACAAAAGAGTGGCAGCTTTTCCTTGACCCAGTGCCTTTCGACAGAGAACGAAGTTGTGAAGAGGAGAAGAAAGAGGGAGATTTGAGAGTTTGGGAAAGGCTGAAAGAAAGAGGGGGAGGGGGAGAAGATTTTGTTACATCTGCCTACAAAGTCCAGCACATTGCTCTTTTTCCGGAGCATTCCCATCTAGATGAAAATATTTACAGACCCCTCACATCCTGGACATAAACTGCTTCAACTCCTACCCTCAAAACGACACTATAGAGCACTGCACACCAGAACATCTAGACACAAGGACAGTTTTTCCCGAACGCCATCACTCTGCTAAACAACTAATTCCCTCAACACTGTCCAACAATTTACTAAGTCTGCATTACTATTACTATTAATCTTCCCATCCTTCCTTTCACCCATATCCTCCCACTTATGACTGTATGACTTGTCACTTGTATCCTTACTATTTATATTGACTGTTTCCTAGTATGATTTGATTGCTTATTGTAGTCTATGACTATCATTAAGTATTGTACCTTATGATTCTTGACTCTTGATGAATGTATCTTTTCTTTTATGTACACTGAGAGCATTTGTATCAAGACAAATTCCTTGTGTGTCCAATCACACTTGGCCAATAAAGAATTCTATCTATCTATCTATCTATCTATCTATCTATCTATCTATCTATCTATCTATCATCTATCTATCTATCTATCTATCATCTATCTATCTATCTACCTACCTAGATTTTATAATCTAGAACTGAATTAGGCTACAGCAGCCCAAAATCAGAAATAGATCAGGAACATCTTTTTAGACTAACCAAGTTTGCTGTCACTCACAAAACCTTTTGTTTCATAACATTCATTAGTTTGGAGCAGGGCAACTGGATTTCTCCTGGTTTGCAGCTAGGAGCCGGAAGAGTTGGACTCGTTCACAAACTTGGCACTTTGTTTGAAAATATTCCCCAAGCACTAATCCATAATGAAGTTTGTCTGGTCGGAGTTGAAGCATGAACTCAGCCAAGTGTGGCATCGTCAACCTGCCACCGTTAACCAAACCAAACCTTAATACATTGAGGTCCAAGTAGGTCAATGCAAGTGACCTTCCCTACTCCCACCTCCACCTTGCAGCATTAATGGTATTGCTAAAATAAAATATGAAGTAAATGGATTTTTGCTCGAAGAAACCCTATATTTAGGGCCATCCTGAAATGCGACCACAACAGCCATCTAAAAATTGCTAGAATGTCTGCAGGGGGAAGAAAAATGAGGGAAGTGGAGTTTACATGGCTGCAAAGCATCACTTCCTCTGTATGGCCAATGTGACGTTGCACCAGAGGTGGTATTCAGCAGGTTCTCGAGAATCGGTAGGGGAAATTTCGAGTAGTCCGGAGAACCTGCAAATACCACCCCTGACTGGCCCCGCCCCCATCTATTCTCTGCCTCCTGAGTCCCAGCTGATCGGCTGGATCTTCTTTTGTTGCCCTGCACAAGAGAACGGAGCTGGAAAGCAGGTTAATGGGGTGGGGAGGGAAAGGGGTTTTTGCAGTATTCTTCCCCTGCCACGCCCACCAAGCCACACCACACCCACCAAGCCACGCTCACAGAACCGGTAGTAAAAAAATTTGAATCCCACCTTGCGCACACACACACACACATGGCAGAGTTGGCACTGCGGTGATACAATGCTTCTTTTGTCATTTGGATGGGAATATCTAATCCTGCAGAGGCCCAGAAGGTGCCCAGAAGCTGGATTGGCACGCTCTTTCATATTTGAGGATGAAAAAAATTATTTATTACATTTATATGCCACCCATCTCGTTGTCGATGCATGAAACTTCAAAAGCATATAATGTTTCACGAGACTGAATGGGGCCAGTAGAAAACTATCCAGAGAATTGCACGGGTTTGGTTTGTGTGGCCTTCCATAGCTGCTTTCTGCTGAAAGAATGATTCTTTGTAGACACACACAGGCCAGCCTGTGCATATTTTGAAAATAATATTGGAAAGTGCTTTACATGAGAATCACGAGCTGAAATGCTGTTCTATTATTCATCCGAGCACCCTGTCAGTTTTCAGGCTTGTATATGAAGCTAGAAGAAAAATAGCAGCTGCTTTAAAGCACCGCCTTATCAAAGTCAATACCACTCTGCAACTTGTTGGGGGCCCATAAGAAATCGACAGACTGCTGGAAGGAATAGCAGGGAGTGTATCTGCAAACAGCCTTGAACCAAGTAGAAATGGGCAGTATGCAAAAATGTATAATAAATACTTTATTAAAAAAAATAACAAGACTGAATATTTAGGTCAACTGCATCATCAGCTATATAAACTGGGTCAGGCCACAAGGATTTCTTCTGGACGTCTTTCATCATTGCTCACTTTGTGTATGTAGGATGCATAAAAATTCAAATAAAAAACTAGCATTGCTTTTGCCATGAACCAGTTAAACATGGAGAATAACTGGTTTCATCTGCAATGACAGATTTCTGCGTTACCTGGGCCACATGAGAGGAGAAAGACAGGCAAATTGGATAGACAACAAGACAAACACACAATTGAACTGGGATACATGGGAAGCTCCAGTGATCTGGAGAAAGCCCATGAGTTAAAGAAGATAACTGTATGTAACTGATGGGCTATAGACAGTTAGAGAAGTGATGCTAATTTTCTGGCACCAATGGTTTGAGTACGTCAATTTTCTGGAAAGGCTGCCTTGATGGGGAAAGTTAGAGCGATAAGAAGATGTGAATTCTGGCTGGGTGAAAAATGCGAAGGAGATGTAGTGAAGAGTTGTATAGTTGTATTTTTAATTGAGCTGCTTGGAAATTTTGCTTCTCTCAAAACATTGCCCCTCAGCAACATTCTGGAAAGGGTCTGGTGTGAAAAAGTTCAAACATCCATCTTCAAAGGGGTCTTCTATTTTATCCTGAGCCTGAAGACTCGTCCATTCCTCCTCCTCCTTCTCTTTTACTGCTTTGGGTGTCTTGAGGGGAGTCAAAATTCTGGTTCTTCCTCTTTTGAAGGCATCAACTCATCAAATTGTTATTTGGTGCTGTTGTAGTGTGTTTTTGATAGTCTCTCCATCTTCTTTTGAGTCTTCCCCATGTTCTTGGCCTTCTCCTCTTTCTGTATATGTTTTGTAGGGTATGGAATCCCAAGACATTAGTTGCTAAGGAATCTATTTTCAGAACCACTTCGTGGCCCATTAAGAACTTGACTCAAAGTCCCTCAGGGCAGAGTTGCTGGAACTCCAACTCCTAAAATCCTTCTGTTTGGCTCAATTTTATTTATGGATAGTCCTCAATTCACAACTGTAATAGAGCCCAAAATTACTATTATAAGTTGTAAGAGCCACAATGACACAGTGGTTTGAATGCAGTACTGCAGGCTACTTCTGCTGATTGACGGCTGCCTGCAATTTGGCAGATCGAATCTCACCAGACTCAAGGTTGACTCAGCCTTCCATCCTTCTGAGGCGGGTAAAATGTGGACCCCCAAATTGGTGGGGGCAATAGGCAGACACTGTAAACTGCTTAGAGGGCTGTAAAGCACTATAACGTGGTATATAAGTCTAAGTGCTATTGCTATTGCTAATGTTTGTTAATAGATTTGCATTTATAGCTCTTTTGGCTTTTTGACTTTTTTGAGACTCTTCTCTCTTGGGTCCATTCTGTAGATGCTTTTGGTTGGTTCCAAATCTTTGTGAATTGATGGTCCTTTCTTCTAAGAATATTCACTGAGAATATTTTGTAGTTTGCAAAGACACCAACTTTGTGTATAACTCTGCAGCAGAGAAGAACTTCCAGACTTCCACATGGCTACAGTCAAGACCTCTTTTCCTCCAAAAATAAAAGGAAAATCTCAAGTGGGGCTACGGATATAATGGAAATCCCCTGTGGATTTCTATGGGATTAGTAAGATCCACCTATTAAGTGCTGGGGAAATCAGGAGATTCAGGCAGTTCAAATGAGCATGAAGATTTATTGCAAGTTATTAAGTTCACTACAAAAATCTGAGCTACTAACAGTAAAGGAAATTAACCAGGAATAAGAATGCATTTAAGGTGGACTGGACTTAGATTTCTTTTGGTTGTGCAGGGACTTGTGACGTATGACATGTTTGACACTTTAGGCTCAGCCTGGTCTTCTATAAAGCTTTAGTAAGACCACGCCTAGAGTACTGCATCCAGTTTTGGTCACCACATTATAAAAAAAGATGTTGAGACTCTAGAAAAAGTACAGAGAAGAGCAACCAGGATGATTTATGGGACTGGAGACTAAGGCATATGAAGAACGGTTGCAGGAAATGGGCTTGGCTAGTCTGGTGAAGAGAAGGACCAGGGGAGACATGATAGCAGTTTTCCAATATTTGAGGGACTGCCATAGAGAGAAAGAGGTCTATTTTCTAAAGCGCCTGTAGGCCAGACAAGGAACAATGGATGGAAACTGAAGAAGGAGAGATTTAACCTGGAAATAAGGAGAAACTTTCTGACAGTGAGAACAATCAACCAATGGAACAGAAGTTGCCTTTGGAAGTTGTGGGAGCTTCATCACTTGAGACCTTCAAGAAGAGATTGGACTGACATTTGTCAGAAATGGTGTAGGGTCTCCTGCTTGGGTGGGGGGTTGAACTAGATGACCTATAAGGTCCCTTCCAATTCTGATTATCTGTTATCTGTTCTCCTATACCACTAACATGAATTGAACTTTGGCAGTACTGAATAGATTCCACCATCATTCATCTTTCGCTGTTGTAGAATATGGGGATAATGTCATTTAAAAAAATAAAATAAAGCTTACAAAGGATTCCCTGGAGGATATTAAAAACAATGATATCTTAGAAGAGTGCCTATAGACAATGAACTTGCAAAAGATAATGTAAAATTATTGCTTTTAACTGATAGAAAATCCAACAAAATAAATATTGCAGGGTGGGAAACCAGTTGATTGGGTGGGTACATTAATTTTGGTCTGGATCCATTTATAGGCCTCTAGGAAAGGAAATGATGTGGGAAAATACCCGAACAAAGCTGAATACATGTATGTATGAAGAAAAGAAGAGGGAAGAAAGGAAGGGAGGAGGGAGGGAGGAAGAGGGAGGGAGGGAGGAAGGAAGGAATATATCTACAGCCTCATATTTGCAGACAGAAAGCTCCAGGCAATATAACTGCAAAGCAAAATGAAGATCAGCCTGCAGGGCCCTGCTGCACTTATTTCATAACATCAGTTGTGGAAATTCACCATCCAAGTTATTGTCCCCTAGGAATGCCTTGGGATTATTTGTTAGAAAAAGCCTAACAGGAAACACGTCTCTGAGCAGGGTGAAATAAAATGCAAAATGCATGAAACGGCTTCAGTAAAAGAAAAAAAAAGAAAAAGAAAAAATCCAAACAAGCAGGCTGGAGATCCTAATTTACTCTGCCCAGCAAAATATCATTATTAATTCATATTGATCATAGGTGTGTTGATCTTAAAGACATAGAAAGAGTTGTTTATTGAGGGATGAGTGCCTTTTAAGCTTCTGTCTTCAAAATCATCCAACCTTTTAGGACAGTGTTTTTCAAAGTTGAAACCTTAAGATGTGTGGAATTCAGTTCCGAGAATTCCCCAGCCAACATTCTACCTGGGGAATTCTGAAGGTCGAAGTCCATATATCTTAAAGTTGCCAGGTATATAAAAAAAACACTGTTTTAGGATAATGGGAGAGTACCAAGAGAAGTTGAAGACTTTTGCTTCGTTCTTGCTTTAGCTGAATAGCCTTTGTTCGCTCTTTTTGTAGCCTTCTGTGAAGATGGGAACGCATTGGTCCCAAACATTTCTTCCAATATTAAAATACAGCGCCTGGTTTAAAAGTTTACACCAAAATACATTTAATGAGAAAAGATGCAGGACAAAATATATATTTTTAGGGAAATTTGTGCCTAAGAAGCTTTCAAGTCTACCCTATCTACATCTTCTATAAATATAAAAAAGCGAAATACCACTCATGCACCATCACAAAATCTCCAGAACCGTAAAGCCTACAAACTTGAAATTTGGCACGTATGTTCCTCTTGGCCTCTAGGTGCTCACTAAGAAAAGATTTTTTTCAAAATGACCATCAGAGCATTAGTATTTTGTATATTATTATTAACATGCTCTGGTGCTAAGGAGTTCTATTCCCCCCCCACACCTGAAAAGAAATCTCTTCCAAATGCAAAACACAAGCAGAGGAAAGTTTCAGTTTTAGTTTCACCGCACCAATCAGCTTTAGTACAGAACAGTTGAGCTAAGCCATGCCCAGGCTCCTTGCTGTCTCCTTCTTGCTCACATAGCAAATACTGTTTCAGTTTCCAAACCGCCCTTAACTCTCACACACTGACAGGATGCTAGCAGGATGAATACCGATAGATGCTGGTAGGCAGAGGTAGAATTCCTCCTCCCCTTATTTTCCTACCCCAATACTAAGCCTGACCACATAGTTTTGTAACGAAACATGGGTATCGAGCTAGTTTCCTTATCAAATACCTTGGAAAATTTCAGTGGGGAGTGGGAGGCAAACCCACTTAGGGTTAGGTGTCCTTGAATTCAGACTGAAATATGGACATTGCCCACAAATTCATAGTCCATCATTATGCTTAGGAGTGGAATGACTTTTTGAATCTGCCTTATCTACCTTCCCTGGTAAAATGCGGAGAGAAATCCCTTTGGCCGACAAACCCACTTAGGGTTAGGGTTGGGGTTGGGTTTTCTTTGATATGATGAGCAAAATGGACATTGCCGATGGATTTGTAGCCCATTGTTATGATTAGGAGGGCTCTGACTTTTCAAACCTGCCCTATCTATGTTTCCTGATAAAAATACATGGGAAAATCCCATTGGGGACAAAGCCACTTAGGGTTTAGGTTTTTCGGACTGAAAAATGGACATCGACAATGGATTTATAGCCACTGATATGATTACGAGAGTGGAGACTTTTCCAACCCACTGTCTATATTATTCCAGGTAAAATATATGGAAAATCTCATTGGTACGAAAACAAATTTAGGGTTAGGTCTCCATGAACTCAGAGGTTCAAATGGAGGCCACCAATGCATTCCTAGTGTTTGTGCATGATTTGGGGAGGGGATTTTAGAGACTTGTCCAACCCTCCCTCTATATCACTACTGGTAAAACACATGGGAAAATCCCTTTGGCACATACCCACTTAGGGTGGAATTAGGTCTCCATGAACTCAGAGAGCAAAACAGATGATCGGCATTGGTATGAATAGTAGGACGGAGACATTTTTTTTAAGTCATCCCTCAATATCTTTCCTGTAAAATACATGGGAACATCCCATTGATATCAAAAACCAGTTAGGTTTATGGTTAGGTCTCCATAAACTTACAGAGGAGAATTGGGGCCACCAGTGGATTCCTAGCATGAGTGGTGCGGTGGCTTAGAGATGGAGCCTCACAATCAGGAGGCTGTGAGTTCGATCCTAGGTAGAGGCAGATATTTCTCTCTCTGGGCACGTTGAGAATATATCTGCTGAATATAATTCCGCATTGGTGACAGGAGGGGCATCCGGCCAGTAAACACTCAGCTCCATAAAATACATGGAAATCCCATTGGAGTGAAAATCCACTTAAGGGTTAGGGTTAAGCCTCCATGAACTCAGAGATTAAAATGGAGGCCGCCAATAGATTCCTAGCACATTGGTATGATTAGGACAGTGGAGATTTTTTTTGTGGGGGTGGGGTGTAATCTATATGTATTTTTATTTATTTTCATTGACAAAAATGGACCGTGCTTTTAAGAATAGGTATTGTTGAGTGTGGGTGATCACGGGCACCTCACTCCAAATGTCATGATGTGTCACCTTTGACATGCATGTCATACGTTTCCATAAGCAATTCTAATTCTAAGAGAAGATCCATTACAGCAGCCCTGACAAAGGACCATCCAATCTCTGTCTGAAGATTTTTATCAAAGGAGATCTTACACTTCTTGTGCCAGCCTTTTCAGGGTGGGGTTCTACCAGTTTGGACCGGTTCACATGAACCGATAGTTCCGGTGATCGTTTGGCCCTGCCCTAGTTTGTCCTTTATTTCCATGTTTTGTCACTCAGCTGATTCACGTGGCACAGTGGATTGCCACGCCTCAGCTGTTTTCCTCCTCAGGGCTGCAGTAGAAAGTAAGCATTAGGGCTGAAAACGGGCGGTTTTCAAACGCTGCGAAGCACCCGCTCACCGAAACGGTTGTTACGCTGGTTGAATCCCACCACTGAGCTTTTTCCTCTGTCTGAAAAGCACCTAAAGTCAGGAAGTTCTTCCTGACAACAGTTTGAATCACCTTCCTCGTTGTTTTAACCTGCTGGTACTCACCCTGCCTTCATCACAATCCTTCGATTATTTGAAGACTGCTCTCTTATCTTCCCTGGTTGTCTCTTCAGTTGATTAACCATCCTCACTTCCTTTAAGCATCTCTCATAAAATTTGGGTTTTTTTTCAATGTTTGTTACTGTCTTTTTTTAAAAAAAATTAGGGTGTCCAGAGCACTCCTAGTGGGAGAGAATGGAGCAGAGTAAAATAAATAAAGAAATCATTCTTATTTCATTATTTATTTGAATCATTGCATGTTTCCAATTTAGCTCTGGCCAATTTATAATAAAAATGAAGACTGAACAAGAAAACAACAACACCCACCATTAAACGACAACTCAGATGTCCCAAACAGTCAACTGAATAGAATAGTTTGCATTAGTTTTCATAATCTGTATTGTATGCTTCTGTTAAGGCACTCCAGGTTAAAATTTGCAGTTTTAGGAGCTGGTTTGTGATTACCATTGGTTGATAAAGATAGCCAGATTAATTTCACATATATTATCACCAAGGAAGACTCCTCCCCTCACATCATACTGCACTTTTAATTTTTTTAAACCGAGATGCAGAACTGTATATTTCTCCCTGTTAAATTCCTTTCTAGTCATTCTAACCTACAGATCTGGCCTTCCTCATTTTTTAAAAAAACAATCTTCCTCTTCTAATTTATCATCTAGCTCTCCATCTTCTTGTCACCTGCTGATCTGTTAAGCATCCGTTCAAATATCATTTAAATCAGGAATGTCCAACCTTTGCAACTTTAACACTTGTGGACTTCAACTCCCAGAATTCCCCAGCCAGCCATTTTGACTGGGAAATTCTGGATGTTGAAGTCCTCAAGTCTTAAAGTTTAGACACTCCTGATCTAAATCATGCCAAACAAGCCAGGACAGAACGCTGGACTTCCATTTAATACTTCTCTCCAAGTTATTAATAAGCACATTTCAGGAGAGATGGGAGGAGCTTGCGCCGTGGCGATACGGTCTGCAATCGAGCTCCTCGATTGCAGCCGATATCTCCGCCACCGGCCGGTCCAACGGACCTACGCTGTCCCGTTGGGACAGCCATCATGAAGAGCATACCCTGAGGATTCCGGGGATACCGCAAAATCCCTGGAGAGCCCGGGTGAAGCTCTTCTTGCCAGCGGCGGAGAGGCAGCCCCCATGCTGCTGAGGCCGGGGCGGCTCCAGACGGAAAGAGTTTGAGAAAGAGTTTGTCGGTTGGGTGAGAACTTCTTTTTTTTATTTAATTTTTTGAATTTTGAAAGTTTACTCTAATTATTTGAAGAAACCTGTGTGATTTTTGTTTTGTTTTTTGACAAAATTGACTTAGCGGCGTTTTTTTAGGGAAACGTCAAAGAGAGAATCCATTTTTTTTTCTTTTCTTTGCTTCCGGACTCTATTGTTATTTATTGGATAACTGGACTGTTTTCTTTTTTCTATATATTCATATGTTTTATTCTTCTTCTGGACTTTTTATTTTTTTTTTCTGGGCTAGAGGCTTCTCTTGACTTTGTTTGATTTTTCGGTTTCTGTTTTGTGTATTGCAAGCCGGCTTTCCCTTAAGAGAGGAGGGGGGAAAGTGAGAACTATGATACTTTGTAACACTGCCACCTAGAGGCTCGGAAATATTTAAATAAAAAATAAAAAACAGACTCTTCTTCTCAAGGACATCCCCTGATAAGATAGAGGAAAGCACTTTGTGGAATATTATTACAGGTGTCTTTCTGGATATACATGGCTCAGCTTTGAAGCTTGTGGGAAAGAGAAGGGAGTTATAATTAGAGCCTTGGATAATTAAATAGAGTGCAGTGTTGTTGTTGTTCTTTTTGAGTTCTGCCAACCCCTTCACTAACATCAAGGTCCTTACTTTTAAGCTTGATTTATTTGCAAAGGGAAGCCTCTGAATTTCTTTTTTCTACTTATATTTTATTTTGATTTAACTGATTTTATTTTTTCTTTTGCCTATTTGGATCCTGTTTTTTCTTTTTTCCTTTTTTTTTAACGTACATCAGCGGACTATTTCTTTTTCCTTTTTTCAATTGAGGTTTTTTCTTTTTCTTTTTTTTTTCTGGCTGGACTAAGGTGTGGAATCTGAAGAAACTTATTTTTCTTGGTTTTTGTTTTGTTTTTTGTCTTTTCTCTTTTTCTTCTTCCCTTCTTCTTTTTTGGCTTTGTCTTGTTTATTATTATTATTGGGTTTTTATTTTTACTGTTACTTTTTTTATGGTTTTTTTTTTCTCTTTTTATTGGACTAAGGTCAGGAAGAATTTGAAGAATTTTTTTTTCTTTTTTCTTTTTTTCTTTTTTTCTCTCACTTTTGGCTTTTTTATTGTTGGCCTTTTTACCTTGGATTATAATTTTATATTTTTTTCTCTCTTTTTTTGTGGATTAAAATTTGAAAAAACTTGAAGAGTTGGAACCACTTAAAATGAGTAAGAAATTTATATCTTCGGGTGCCTCTATGTCTGCTTCTGCCTCCCCACCATCTGGACAGCGCTCAATTCAGACATTGTTAAAGCAAGATAAAGAGAAAGAAAAAGAACAAGAAAGAGTATCCTTCCAGATGATTATGCAAGGAATTCAAGATCTTAAGGTAAAAATGGATACTATTGAACAAAGAACAGGTAGGATGGAACAGATGATGGAAAAATATGAAGAGAGACTCCAAAATGTTGAAGAGGGAGGCAAACAAAGAGAGGAGAAAATTGGAAATATCGACAATAGATTAACAGCGATTGAACAAGAAAAAAGTGAGATGTTGAAGTGGGAGTTGGATAGATCAGAATTTTATCTTAGATTCCAAAATATAGAAGAAGAAAAAGGACAAGATTTGGTTGCGATAATGGTAGGAATTCTGGCGGAGGCGCTCGAGATAACAGAAGAGAAGATGATGGATGGAATTGATGAGATATATCGAGTTTTTACAAGATATGCGATGAGAAATAACCTACCCAGAGAAGTTCATATTAGATTTATTAAAAAATCTTTGAAGACACAAATATTGCAAGCAGCAAGAGAGAAGCCACTGAAATACAAAGGTAAAGAAATTTTGGTTTTAAAACAAATACCTAGAAGAGTGAGAGAGATGAGAAGAGAATACCGATTCCTGACTAAAAGGTTATTGGAAAAAGAGGTGTCTTACAGGTGGTTGATTCCAGAAGGATTGATGTTTACGTGGCAGGAACAGAGACATAGAATTGATTCAATCGAGAAAGCAGAACTGTTTTGTGCAGAGGTTTTTGGAGGCAGAGAAGGAGGAGCAGGAAAGGAGGTCCCATCAATTGAATCCCAAGAGGAACAAATGGAGGTTGGAAAAGAAGAAGGTGCAGTAGGTGGACAAGTGGATATTAAAGATCAACGTGAGGCAAGACCCACGAGAGTGGTTAAATCTAAATATAAAACATAATTATGGAAGAGAAAAAATTGATTACAATGAATATAAATGGACTGAATTCAGCTGCTAAGAGAAGGAAGACTTTCCATAAATTAATGAAATTAAGGTTCGACATAATTTGTTTACAAGAAGTTCATATTAAAAAGCAACATGAACAATTGTTATTACAACCAAAATTAGGGAAATTGTTTACCTCTTTGACACAATCCAAGAAAAGAGGGGTGGTTCTATATATTAAAGAGGCCATTCCAGCAAAAATGATTTATACAGATGATGATGGGAGAATATTAATGGTAGAAATAATGGACAATAATAGAAAGATACTTTTGATTGCAATTTATGCACCGAATGATAAACAGGAAGAATTCTATAGAAAATTACATACTAAGACTGCCGAACTTGACTATGCTAATGTAATTATGATGGGAGACTTTAATGGAATTGTGGATAATAGACTTGACTATATTGCAACAGCAGTAAAGCATAACAGGAAAACTCTTCCTAAATCCTTTTTTAAAATGATAGATGAATTAACTTTAAAAGACATATGGAGAGAAAGAAATGATAAATCTAAGCAATTTACGTTCTATTCAAATAGGCATTTATCATGGTCTAGACTGGATATGATTTGGATCTCAATAGATTTAATGTCTAGTATTCAAGAAGTAAATATTGAAACAAGTACTTGGGCTGACCATAACCCATTGACAATTGAATGGAAGGGACAAAGGAAAAGATCGAGATGGACATTAAATAATTCTATTTTAAAGGATAAGGAATTTATACAATGGATGGAGAAAGAATTGGCCTTCTTCTTTAAAGAGAATAGAAAAGAAGACACCTCAATACAGAATGTTTGGGACACAATGAAGGCCTATGTTAGAGGCTTGATAATAGACTATACAAGAAAAAAGAATAACAGGAAAAGGCGAACTCTTAAAGCCTTGGATGATGAATATAAGGGACTTGAAAAAGAATTACAGAAAATGCCACACAGAAAAGATGTTAAAATGAAACTGGATATAACTAAACATAAAATGGACTTAATAGAGAAAGAAGAACTGGCACAGAAAATTAGGAATGCTAAACAGAATTATTTTGAGGATGCAAATAAGCCAGGTAGATGGCTAGCATACAAATTGAGAAAGGAGAAAGAGTCGAGGAAAATACCGCACTTAATAGACGACCAAGGTAAAATTTGTTATGGCAGCAAAGAAAAAAAAGAGATTATTTATGATTTTTATAAGCATTTGTATAAGAAAGAAGACATTGATGAGGAGAAAGTTAAACAATACCTGCAGAATGCAAATCTACCTAAGATACCTAAAGAGATTGAAGAAATGCTAGAAAGTAATATAACAATGATGGAGTTAAGTCAAGCACTTAAGAAACAAAATAATGGAAAGGCACCAGGTCCAGACGGGTTTCCTGTAGAATTTTATAAAATCTTTCAAGAATCACTGTGTATTCCACTGTTAGAAGTTATGAATGAAGTTATGTTAAAAAAGATGATACCTAAAACATGGTCAGAGGCTTACATTACACTTATTCCAAAAGAGGAGGCGGACCTACTGCAAATCAAGAATTATAGACCGATTTCTTTACTAAATGCAGATTATAAAATTTTTGCTTCAATATTAGCAGAAAGACTTAAAAAGTACTTGAATAACTTTATCCACCCAGACCAAAATGGGTTTTTGCCAAAGCGACAAATCAGAGACAATATGAGAGTAATTCTGGACACCCTGGAATATTATGAGGCGCATCCTGAAAAGCAAATGGCTTTGATATTTTTAGATGCTCAAAAGGCATTTGATAACGTGAATTGGAGATTTATGTTACTTTTAATGGAACAGATGGGCTTTGCTAGAAGATTTATTCAGGCAATAGAAGCAATTTATAATGAACAAACAGCTAAGGTAATGATGGAGGGAGAATTTACAGATCCTATTAATATAAGAAAAGGCACAAGACAAGGTTGTCCTCTTTCTCCCTTGATATTTGTATTGACTTTGGAAGTGTTGAATAGAAATATCAGAGAAGATAAAACTATAAAAGGAATGAAAATTAAAAAGGAAGAATTTAAACTACAAGCCTTTGCAGATGACCTAGTCTTTATCTTGGAAGACCCTATAGAAACAGCCTCGAAACTGTTGAAAAAGATAGAGGTCTATGGGGAGGTGGCTGGTTTGAAAATAAATAGAGATAAAACAAAGATTTTGTCAAAGAATATGTTGCTGAAACAAAGGGAAGAGTTGGCAGAACTGTTAAAAATTCAAGTTACAAACAAGGTTAAGTATCTGGGGATATATTTGACATCAAGATGTAGTACATTGAAGGAGAATAATTATATTAAACTTAAACAACAGATAGCTCAAGATTTGAAAAAATGGGAGAACTTACAATTGTCATTAATAGGAAGGATTTCAACAATCAAGATGAACATCTTACCCAGAGTCTTATTTTTGTTTCAAACAATACCAATTAGGCTTGGAAAAGAATATTTTGAGGATTTAAATAAAATTGTTTTGAAGTATATATGGCAAGGCAAGAAAGCAAGAATAAAGTTAAAGCTTTTACAGGATGCTAGATTTAGAGGAGGGTTTGGTCTGCCTAATTGGGAGTTGTACTACCAAGCTGCAAACTTGACGTGGGTTAAAGAATGGATAACATTAAGGAAAACCAGATTGTTGACATTAGAAGGTCATGATTTGTTGTTGGGCTGGCATGCTTTTTTATGGTACAAGGGAACTAAAACACAGGGGTATTTTAGAAGACATTATATACGGGAGTCTCTGTGGTTGAATTGGGAGAAGATAAAAAAACAGTGTTATTTGAAAATTCCAGTTTGGTTATCGACGATAGAAGCGTTCTCTTATCCTATAATTTATAAAAAGGAACAAACAGTTAACTATGGGGAATTATTAGATGAAAAGGGTGAACTTAAATCGATGCAAAAATTGGAAGAACAAGGTATACAGATGAATTGGTTTTCATATTTGCAAATACATTCAAAGTACTATGAGGATTCCAAAGCAGAGGGATTTTATGATAAGCAAACTGACTTGGATAAGATTTTGATGGGTACTGATGAAAAGGTGATTAAAAAATTGTATGGTTATTTATTGCAAATTAAGCTTGAGGAAGAACAAGTTAAAGAAACTATGATTGCGTGGGGGAGGAATTTTGGATATGGGATTGATTTAGAGAAATGGCAGAAATTATGGTCGCAAAATTATAAAATGACAATGTCTACAGCCTATAAAGAAAACTTGTATAAGATGTTTTACAGGTGGCATTTCCCCCCGACAAGGATAGCAAGAATGTTCAAGAACAAATCCGAAAAATGCTGGAAATGTCATCAGAAACCTGGTTCATACTATCACATGTGGTGGACTTGTGAGGATGCTAGAAAATATTGGACTAAAATCCACATGTGGCTGGAAAAAATGACAAAGAAGCATATAGACTTGAAACCGGAGTTTTTTCTATTGGGAATACTACCAAATACTTATAGTAAAGAGTTGAAATATTTGATTGTAAATGTATTGACTGCTGCTAGGATTGTATTTGCAAAAAATTGGAAAAATGAGAAAATTCCATTGCAAGAAGAAGTTGTAAAGAAAATTTTGGAATGTGCTGAGATGAGTAGATTGACTTTTGAAATTAGAGAGCAAGAAGATAAACAATTTTATTTAGTTTGGGATCTTTTCTATCAATGGTTGAATGATGAAATATTAAAATATAAAAGTTAGATAATAAGGAATAATAATGACTTTATTTTCCCTTTCCTTTTATTGGTTTTTGATACTATATCTATATAATAGTTTTCTTTGTTTCTTTCTTTTTCATATTTGGGATAGAATTGGTATGATTATAAGATTTGTTTTAGAATAAAATATTTAAAATATAGTTATCTCATAAAGGCATGACCGAATAAAAGTTTAGTCAAATTTTTTTTTTCCTTTAATAACGATACTAGGATTTATAAATTTGTATTGATAAGAGTATTATATAAAGTAACTGTAATTGTGACTATGAGGTGAATGCACAAAACCGATGGACCAACCGACTTACTGTGTGTACAAAAATATGGGGGAGCTGATACTTTTATGTTTTGTTGTTGTGTTTTTTATGTTAAAAAAATAATAAAAATTTATTAAAAAAAAATAAATAAGCACATTTCAGGTGTAGCCATTCAGCCTACTGTGGAGTCCAGGTAATAATAGTATCCAATAATCCAAAGCATCCATAAGATCAGACTACTGGAATCCAGTGGTTGATGGAATGCTTTCAATTTTTGTACCCCTGTTTCCTCTCTCCCCTGGTCATTTCTGCATCTAACCCAGAGGTGGCATTCAGAAAGTTATGACCAGTTCTGGAGAACTGGTAGAGCAAATTTTGAGTAATTTGGAGAGCTGGCAAATACCACCTCTAACTGCCCCCCAACCCCATCAATTCTCTGCCTCCCAAGTCCCAGCTAATCGACTGGGTCTTCTTTTGTTGCCCTACACAGGAGAACGGAACTGGAAAGCAGGTTAGTGAGGTGGGGAAGGAATGAGATTTTGCAGCATCCTTTCCCTGCCACGCCCACCAAGCCACACTCACCAAGGCAAGCCACGCCCATCCAGCCATGCCCACCAAGCCACACCCACAGAATTGGTAGTAAAAAAAAAATTAATCCCACCACTGATTTAACCCATATTTTATTGTTTTATTGAGAAGAACATCATGAGGCAGTCCAATGTCTTTCTTATATGCTTAACCAAACTAAGCATAGCAGGTGGAGATTGTTGTAGGAATTATAGAATTTCTAACAGGTAAAATGGAGATCTATCCCCTCCCCGCATCTGCCTCCTCTGAAGAAAATAAAATCCAATGATTCTCAGGGCGGCTTCCAGAGGGATATAAACACAGTGCAATCAATATTCTTGAAAAGAGGCTGCCATAATTGTGTGAAGTTCAGCAGCTCCGTCTATCTGCCGTGTGAATTTTTGACTGAGTTATGAGATCACAGGATTCCTGCAACATTTTGACTGGGAGTGGGGGTGTCCTCAAGTCTTTCCATCTAGCTAGAAATGCCAAGGATCTGGAGGACAAAGTAAGGATCTGGAGGACAAAGTGACCTTCAAGGGCAAATGATCCAATCTGCACACAGTGGTGCAGAAACATAAAGTAAGATGATTTTTCAGTTGGTTGAATCAGCTATGCAAAAGCTTGAGGTCTTCCCCAAAAGCCTGGAAATGATCGTTCATTTTTCAAGTTTCCATCTCACCTGAATCCAATCTTTGAGACTAACTGGGTTTTGTCAGTAAAATTTCATATATTGCCAGACTAGGAGGACTTTGTTTTAGCAGCAAACTCTGAATTACAGAAAATTTGGGCAACACCAGAGGTGGTATTCAGCCAGTTTTGACCAGTTCTGGAGAACCGGTAGTGGAAATTTTGAGTAATTCAAAGAACCAGCAAATACTACCTCTGACTGGCCCCGCCCCCATCTATTCTCTGCTTCCCAAGTCCCAGGTTTGTTTGTTTGTTTATTGATTGATTGATTGATTGATTGATTAATTATTTGTCAATTGCTTACAAGATAATAGGTATAAGTAAAAACATAGTTATGAATACATGGATACATACAAGAAAAATAAAAAATATATAAAAGAAACAATAGGACAGGGACAGTAGGCATGTTGGTGCGCTTATGCATGCCCCCTACAGACCTCTTAGGAAACAGGTGAGGCCAATAGTAGATAGTCTAAGGTTAAAGTTTTTGGGGTTTGGGGAAAAAACCACAGAGTCAGGTAGAGTATTCCAGACATTGACCACTCTGTTGCTGAAGTCGTATTTCCTGCAATCAAGTTTGGTGCGATTAACCTTGAGTTTGTATCTATTGTTTGCTCTTGTGTTGTTATGATTGAAGCTGAAGTATTCGTTGACTGGTATGACATTGCAATGTATGATTTTATATACTATACTTAGATCGGACCGAAGCAGAGGTGGTATTCAGCAGATTCTGACCAGTTCTGGAGAACCGGTAGCGGAAATTTTGAGTAGTTCGGAGAACTGGCAAATCCTACCTCTGACTGGAGATTTTACAGTATCCTTCCCCTGCCATGCCCAACAAGCCACACCCAACAAGCCAAGCCATGCCCAACAAGCCACACCCACAGGACCGGTAGTAAAAAAAAAATTGAATCCCACCACTGGGCAACACCCAATGTTTCACTTCATGTTGCTGAATTCGCTTTGCCTGAGGAACCTAGGAAAAGCCCACAGGTTGCAATCACCTCAACACCTGTCAGGAAGACCGGTTTCAGGAATGGGGCGATCATGAGGGGTCTTTAGTGCTCTCTGAGCATGCTTGTTTTCTTCCAGACATTTCATTACTCTAACTGGGTAACATCATCAGTGCTAGTAAGGAATGCAGTTTGCTGACAGTTTCTATTCTAGTGGCTTGCTGGTCAGTGTTGGTGGGGGCAGTCTTAGAGATTATTTGGTTGGGCCATTTGCTGTTGGCTTCTTTGGTAGTTTCTTGATTAAACTTGGAGTTATTCTATGCTGATCTGGTTGCTGATGACTGGTGGAGAGGTAGTGGAGTCGTTTGTTCTCTTTTGGGCTGCTTGATTGTCTCTTTTGCATAGTCGGTAGATGTTGTTAATGTATGTCTATTGTTGGCTGATTTATCAAACTGCTAGGAGATCATTTTAGGGCAGCCTATGCTCACTGCAGCCTATGCTTGATGAAGTTTTCTGACAGCTGTGAAACCACTCGGCCAATCAGACCTGCCTTTTGCTTTTGACTCTTTGCTCAAGAGCTTCCAAGACACCATGAATCAAATAATGACTTCGGAAGAAAAGTAAAGGTTTTATTTCAACACAGAAGTGTCACAACTAGTGTTTTAATCAGTGGTGGGATTCAAAAAAAAAATTCCTACCTGTGAACGTGGCTTGGTGGGCATGGTGTGGCTTGGTGGGCGTGGCAGGGGAAGGTTACTGCAAAATTCCATTCTCTCCCCACCCCACTAACCTTCTTTCCAGCTCCGTTCTCCTGTGCAGGGCAACAAAAGACGACCCAGCCACTCAGCTGGGACTTGGGAGGCAGAGAATAGATGGGGGCGGGGCCAATCAGAGGTGGTATTCCAAACTACTCAAAATTTCTGCTACCAGTTCTCTGTACTACTCAAAATTTCTGCTACTGGTTCTCTGAACTACTCAAAATTTCTGCTACCAGTTCTCTGTACTACTCAAAATTTCCGCTACTGGTTCTCCGAACTACTCAAAATTTCTGCTACTGGTTCTCCGAACTACTCAAAATTTCCGCTACTGGTTCTCTGAACTACTCAAAATTTCCGCTACCAATTCTCCA
>NW_020769310.1:5976502-6050449 GCF_900518735.1 Pseudonaja textilis | reverse complement strand
GCTACTGGTTCTCTGAACTACTCAAAATTTCCGCTACCAATTCTCCAGAACTGCCACTGCTTTTATAAGCAGCTTGCTACAAAGCCTCTTTGAAATCACCTTGCTCAGACTACTTTTCCTTGAGATCGACTGTAAAATGGAGCTAACTCATGGAAGGATAGTGCGAGCCCTCAAATTCAGAATCATGTTGTATTCCTCCAAACAAACAGTGGATTGAACTAGAAGACCTCCAAGGTCCCTTCCAACTCTGTTATGTGGTTATTCTGTAAATGGGGACATTATAGTACCTTGGCGCTAAATTGCTGCATAAGTTGGGGTCTAGTAGTGTTGCAGAACTGCATTAAAAATCTCATGTTATATTCCTAAGGCTCATTATGTGCACAGAGAAATCCAATGATGTAAGTTTTCAGAATACATTCTCTTCAATCATGGCCTTCTGCCTAAGATCTTCAGATAATGTTTGGTTAAAGTATGAGTGATGGGTTAGCTCTGGGAATACTAACCAAGATGATTGCACAGTATTATCTACTTTAAAACAGATTAGCAGGCGACATATGGGTCAGAAATTGTGTGTCTCTGTGTTTATAGCAATGGATATTCCATCCCTGTGAAAATGTGTGAAATAAGCTGAGAATCAGATATTCTCAGGGTAGAGATGTCAGTTAGGTCAACTACCAACTGTTTGGCCTCAAGGGCATGAAAGAAAGCACAAATAGTCGAAGTGAGGAAGAAGAAGAAATGGATTTAAACAGCTTGGATACAATGGGGCCCTGCACTCTTGTGCTGATAGAGGATAGTCAGATTTTTAGCATCATCTTATAATTAGCAAGAAAGATGACCATCTAGATGAGGGGTGTCAAGTTCAATTTCATTGAGGGCTGCATCAGGGTTGTGTTTGATCTCGAGGGTCCAGGGTGGGCATGGTCAGGGTGGGCGTGGCCAGCTTGATGTCACTCAGGTAAGGGCGACCAGTGAGGGCCAAATGCTAAGATAGGACTCCCCTCAGATCCTCCCTCACTCTCATTATAATCTTCCTTCCTTCCTTCCTTCCTTCCTTCCTTCCTTCCTTCCTTCCTTCCTTCCTTCCTTCCTTCCTTCCTTCCTTCCTTCCTTCCTTCCTTGCTCTCTTCCCATCTTCCCTTCTTTTTCTTTGTCTTTCCTCTTTCCCTTTGTCCTTTCCTGTCCCTTCTTGCATGCTCAAATGCACTTCTCCTTTTGTTTTGTTTTCAGTTTGTTTTGCTAGTCCTCTACCTGGGTCCCGTTTTCAACCACGACAGCCTCTTGCAGCTGCCTGCCAGCCAAAACAGAGCTCAGAGGGGCTGCATGCAGCCGGGCCCTGTTTTCAGCTGCGACCAGGCCCCGGAGCTCTGTTTTTGCTGGCAAAGGCACCGTGGGCCGATCCTTTGCCGTTTCCGGGGCGGCCCTGCTAGACAGATCTAAGCACCCTGCAGACCAAAACCAGTTTGGATTTGACATCCCTGATCTAGATCAATGTTTCTCAACCTTAGCGACTTTATGTGTGGACCTCAAGTTCCAGATTTACCAGCCAGTGTACCAAGCAGCTAAATTAAATCACAGGGTGCCAGGAAGGGGTGGGATTCTACCAGTTTGCACCTATTCGTTAGAACCGCTTGTTAACATTCTAAGCAGTTCAGAGAACCCGTTGTTAGAAGAAATTACTGGCCTAATCCTGTAAGGAAGGGAGCAAGGAAACATTCTGGTGTTGCTTACAGAAACTGCCTCTCCGTTAACCCTTATTACATTCTTGGCAGGACTAGACTTCCTGTCTCAGGAATCTCTCTAGAGTTTTCTTTCCCTCTTTTGCTGGTACTTTGCTTGTGTGGAGTGACCATTTAAAGTTACACTGGCACTGAAAAAAGTGACTTATGATCATTTTTCACACTTATGACTGTTGAACCATCCCCACAGTCATGAGAGGCCAGGCAAGGAGATGCGTACCTCGATGTGAGTGATATTGAGTTGGCCACGCCCAGCCAATAACATGACCACCAAGCCATGTCCACCCAGTCACATGACCACCAAGCCACACCCACCAACCAAGCCACACCCACAGAACCAGTTGTTAAAAAATTTGAATCCCATCCTTGGTGCCAGGGGACTGATATTTACTGGCAGGACCTGATCTAGGAAGCTTAATGGAAAATATAATTTACACAAATCATTCAATGGGATACCTGGATGACAGATCTTAAAAACTGATAACACCATGCCCATGAATAGTAGTTTTGCTAAGGAGAAAGTACTTATATTATAAGTGAGCCACGGTGGCACAGTGGTTAGTACTGCAGGCTACCTCTGCTGACGGTCGGTTGACTGCAATTTGGCAGTTCAAATCCCACCAGCCTCAAGGTTGACTCAGCCTTCCAACCTTCCAAGGTGGATAAAATGAGGACCCAGATTGTTGGGAGCAGTAGGCTGACTCTGTTAAACACTCAGAGAGGGCTGTAAAGCACTGTAAAACGACATATAAGTCTAAGTGCTATTGCAATATTATAGGATAAGTGATATTTCCCAACAAGGTGGATATGTCCCTATATGTGAAATAAAAACAGTGAAAGGGATTGGGTAGGAAATATTTGAGAACAATCATATTTTTGTAGCTGAGAATTTGCCAAATATAAGACTATTTCTCTCTCCCTTTGTCTCTCTGTGCAGTGCCCAAGTAAGAGTGCTAATCCATATGATGCCAGATGCAAACAGCCAGAGGAGTCTCAAGCAGAAACCTTATTGTCAGCCACCTATGTTACAAGAATTTTGCCAGACTGACTGCATTCCTTTAGAAACAGTCAGAAAAGACTTCAGGGATGATGGGGAAAGTCAGACCGGCGTTGCTTTTTGCAGTGCAAAGTTTTGAAATTTGGCCCCCTCTTAACACCTCCCTCAAGGCTAGCTGAAGATTCCACCACATCTGTAATCCAAGCAGCCTCGTCTTTTCAAAAGACAGAGGCAAGGAGAGGCGTGGGGGACTCCCAATATTTATGGAAAAACTACTGTATTTTCCAACCTTCTTTTCTTTCTCTTTTTAGCAAATGAGAAGACGCCTCCACGCAGCAGTCCAATGAAGACTGAGAGTGCTCTGTAACAGGGGTGTTAAACTCAAGAATCGTGGGGTGGATCTGGCCCATGGGTCATCTTGGAAAAAGTGAAGGATCAGCCTGCGGTGCCTCTCCCAGCAACAATGGAGCCGGGGTGGGGTGGCAGGCATTCAGGCCACCACAAGTTGTATCAAGCTGGCCACGCCTACCTGACATGGCCCCCGAGGTCAAACACAACCCTGATGTGGCCCTCAATGAAATCGAGTTTGACACCCCTGCTCTAGAACAAAGGAGACAGAATTGGAACAGGAAAGGGCAAAGAACATGAAATATATTTATTTATTTATTTGTTTGTTTGTTTGTTTGTTTGTTTATTTATTTATTTGATTTGTCAATCGCTTATAAAATAATAGGTATAAGTATAAACATGAGTAAGAATACAGAAAATAGGTACGATTAAATGGGGGCAATAGGACAGGGACAGGAGGCACGATGGTGCACTTATGCACGCCCCTTACAGACCTCTTAAGAATGGGGTGAGGTCAGTAGTGTTTCAATAATTTTCAATAGTTTGTTTCAAACATTCATCTCGAGGACAATTGGAATGTTAGCTTCAAGGGTACCTTTAGCTGCTTAGTCACTGGTAGCTAACAGAGTTAGTCAACCAATAAATTTAAATAAACAAATAAAGTCAGATTTGAATCACTGCAAGCCAGTGCTTGTTGTCCAACTCCTACTTGCTTCCACAATACTCACTTGTGGCTAGTACCTCGGAACTTCCTCCAGCCGTGCATGGCTGAACATCCTCCTGAATCTCTATTCTGAGATATACTTTCCATGCGAGAAGCAAAATGGCACAGCAGAGATTTCCCACACACCAATAGGATGCCCCCATTTAATAATAAAGCAGCAGATTTATGACTTGGGCCCATGGTGTTACATCCATTCCCATCAGCTGAGATCTGCTACACTATAAAAGTAAAATAGAAGGCACAGAGCAGCATTATTAGATCATTTAAAGCTAAATACATTACTACGTTGTTGTTTTCTTCTTGACAGATAGGAAAGGCTGGGTGGAGAGACTAGATTGGAGGCTCGTCTTCAGTAAGTTTATTTTATTTATTTAGAAAATGTATATGGTTGCCTAACTCATGGTGACTCCAGTTACAAAACTCAATAAACCCTCACACGCACACACCCCAGCATCAACAATAAAACCAATTGTTTGATGGGCTCCATGTTACCCTGGGATCCCCAAGTCTGTTGGAAAACATTGCCAAAACATTGCCAAAAAGGCATTAATAGTTGTTAACCTAATCTAGCATAGCTTTTTCTCCGATAATATTGTTCTACTAACTAAAGCATACAAAACATTTGCTAGACCAATTCTTGAATAGAGCTCATCTGTCTGGAATCCACACTGCCTATCGGACATTAATACAATTGAGAGAGTCCAGAAATATTTCATGAGAAGAGTCCTTCACTCCTCTACTCGCAACAGAATACCTTATGCCTCCAGACTTGAAATTTTAGGCTTAAATAACACAGAACTACACTGCCTTTAGTCTGACCTAAGTGTAGTATATAAAATTATCTGCTACAATGTCCTACCCGTCAGTGATTACTTCAGTTTCAACCTCAATAATACACAAGCACACAACAGATACAAACTCAGGGTAAACTGCACAAAACTCAATTGCAGGAAATACAACTTCAGCAACAGAGTGGTCAATGCCTGGAATACTCTACCTGACTCTGTGGTTTCTTCCACTAACCCCAAACACTTTAACCTCAGACTGTCTACTGTTGACCTCACCCCATTCCTAAGAGGTCTGTAAGGTGCGTGCAGAAGTGCACCAACGTACCTACCATCCCTGTCTTAATGTTCCCTTTCATTCGTATTTCTTTCATATATTAATAATCATGTTTGTACTTATATATATTATCAAATGCAGGCTTGGCAAAATAAATAAATAAAAATAAATAAATAAGTAAAAACCCATGTCTTCACGGCCTTTCAGAAGAATATCAAAATGGCGGGGGTCAATCTTATTTCCACAGGAATAATATTCTACAGGGAGAAAGGAAGCTACTACCAAGATGACCCTTCTTATTGGGCCCACTAAAGTGGACCTCATTAGGAGAGGGGACCCATAACCAGAGGTGGGATTCTACCGGTTTGGACCAGTTCGGGCAAACTGGTAGTTCCTGTCAGAATTTGGCCCTGCCCACCCACACCTACTCTTTCCTGTGCTTTATTTCCTCATTTTTTAGCACACTTGATTTGCATGGCAGAGCAGTTTGCCATGAATCAGCTATTTTACTCACCAGGGATGCAGCAGAAGGTAAGTAATTCAGTTAAAAATGGGCTTTTTAAAAATGTAGAGCGTGTGCGCAAAGCACACACTCATTGAACTGCAGTTGAATTGCACCACTGCCCATAACATAGTCTCATTTCCCCCTCTGAGGGGGGAGGGTTAAGTAGATGTATCTGGGAAAAGATAGTCCTTCAAAAAAGAAAAAAACCTGGCTCATGGTCATGTAGGGTTTTAAAAGTGACAAGCACACCTTGAATTGGATTTGGAAGCAAATCCGCAGCCAATGCAGCTCCCACAAGAGATGTGGCATGTGTGCGAATCTAAACTTGAGCAAAACCATGCAGGTTGCTGCCTTTTGAATCAACTGAAGTTCACCTGCCCTTCAGAAAGCTAATTCTAAACCATGACTTGAAATTTGCTGAGAGAGCAAAACCGTGGATCCAGGCCAAAGACTGAGGCATAGGGGAAGATGCTTTTGTGGTTATCCACTGAAGGATGTTGGCATTGTTAGGTTACAAAAAAAAAATAGATGGCTTTTACCCCACTCAATTAAATGTAACTGGAGGCACTGGAAGAAAAGAAAATGGACTTCCATTTATAGAGGCAAGATGGCAAAAGAACACCATTTCATAACAAAAAAATTGCAACTGGAGTCCATTACAGCAAGTTGAACCATTTATTTAGAGTATTGATTGACTCTTTTTTCTCTCTCCTTAAATGCAACTAATTAAGACACATTACTCAAGCCCAGCACTTAACTTGAAAATACTCCATTTTATAAAATAGTCCCAAGCTTGTCACAATGTTGAGAAGATAATTCAGAGTAAGAAGATGAGAACAATCTTATCTCCAATGAAAAGGTTGCTCGTTTAAGAACACAGAAGGGGAAGGAATTTTACATGCCTAAAAAGTTATTTCCTGTTAGATAGAATTTTCCACACTCTTTCATCAATGGGGGGGGGAAATGAAAGCAAAGCTTGAGAAATCACTCAGGAAAAGGAGAACAAGGTAGGAAAAGTTATGTAGAGGATGATGTCTGGAATAATTCCAACTTTTTGCCATCAGTAGCTGTGAAATTAGCCTGAAAGTTTTTCTGGACAGCAAAGTAAGATTGCATAGGTGTGTGTGTGTGTGTGTGTGTGTGTGTGTGTGTGTGTGTGTGTTTCTATCCTCCTCCACCTGTGCAGCACTCTGTGCACATGTATATGAGATGAATAGGACAGGCTGTACATATTTTGTTGTGGGTCATGCAGTGGTGGAATTCAAAATATTTTACTACTGGTTCCGTGCGCGCCTATCAGCTGAGCTACAAACAAAGGAAATATAGAGAGGAAAGGGTGGGGATGGGTGGGGCCAATTATTAACTGATGCTACCAGATCACTAGAATCGGTATGAACTGGCAGCATACCACCTCTGGTCATGTGATCAGTGATCAGGAGGATGGGAAAAGTGGGGAAGATAAGTTAGAATGGAAGATCAGCTGTCAATAGAAGAGAGTATTCAATGCTTAACTGAATATGCAACTGTTCAACTATGGAGGACTTTGGTGTTCTCTGAGATTTCTTGCAGACTTGGTGTTTTTTTACCCAACTAGGTAACATCATCAGTGCTAGCACCTAGTTGGACAATGAAATATCCACAGGAAAAGAACTAAGCTCAGAGAGCACCAATTATAATATTGGCTACCCTGACTGCTGCCCAAATGCTCCCCCACAGAGATGCACTGGGGAAGAAATAGATTTATTTTTAAAAAAAAATCTTTAGCCCCAACTAAATCTGGCTCATTTTTGAATCTGATCTTTATTTCCTGTTTTTTTCTCCAAAAAAACCTTCAAATTAGGATCCATTTTGTTTAGTTTCTAGAACTATCCTAGGACAGAGAGGAACAGAATCCAATCCCCTTTGTATAATTTCTTTCCCACATTCCATTGGGCTGGAAAAAAATTAAAACCTGGTTCCTTCCAACTCCAAGGTTCTACGATTCTATGAAAGAGCAAAGTTTCAAACTGAGCCATGGTGGCGCTGTGGTTAGAATGCCACTATTGCAGTCTAACTGTATTGACTGCTAGCAGTTCGATCCTGACCAACTGAAGGTTGACTTAGCCTTCCATCCTTACGAATCAACACAGTTGTAAGCTGCATAAACAGAGAGATAGAATCAAGATCACGTGAAGTGTTAATACCACTTTATGGTGGTATTACCAATAGTGCCTTGGTAAGGCCACACTTGGAATACTGCATTCAGTTTTGGTCGTCACAATGTAAAAAAGATGTGGAGATGCTAGAATGAGTGCAGAGATCAGCAACGAAGATGATTAGAGGACTGGAGTCTAAAGCATATGATGCACAGTTGCAGCTACTGGGCATGGCTGGTTTAGTGAAGAGAAGGACCAGGGGAGACATGATAGCAGTGCTCCAATATTTGAGGGGCTGCCACAAAGAAGAGGGAGTCAAGCTATTCTCCAAAACACCTGAAGACAGGACAAAAAACAATGGGTGGAAACTAATCAAGGAGAGAAACAACTTAGAACTAAGGAAAAATTTCCTGACAGAACAATTACTCCATGGAACAGCTTGCCTTCAGAAGTTGTGGGTGCTCCAAAACTGGAAGTTTTTTAAAAGATGTTGGATAGCCATTTGTCTGAAATGGTGTAGGGTTTCCTGCCAAAGCAGGGGGTTGGACTAGAAGACCTCCAAGGTTCCATCCAATTCTGTTCTTCTATAAGAAATTCTATAAGAGTTTGGTGAGGACGCAATTGTTGGGGGCAGTAGATTGACCCTGTAAATCACAGATAGGGCTATAAAGCACTATGATATATAAGTCTACAGCTATTTTCCCATGCAGGCTGAGGAATTCTGGGAGCTGGAGTCCACATATTTAAAGATGCCAAGTTTGAAAACTACCAATATAGATCAAAGATAGTTGCAAGTTTTGTGAGAGTGTAAGATCTCCAATATGCACTTTTCTACAGTGCCCTGCACATTCTGGACACAACAATATATTCTAAGTAATTTTTAAGGTATCTACCAAGCCCTGCTATACTAAACAATCCTTTTTCAAACAGGAGAAGAAGGAAAAAAGGCAAACAATAATCAAAACAGGAAGAATAATTTTCCATCAGGGGTTTATAATCTAACTTCTTGTTGCCTGGAATCCCACCCTTTGTAAACAACATTTCCAACAAGCTAGTTTTCAACCTTTTAAAAATCTATTTCTGGGAGTCATTTATATGCAGGCCAATTTTTCATTCATCTCAAATCTGCAGCCAGCATTTTAATGTATGACGCTTTCCTGCTCCAACTCTTTCCCCTGAAGAAAAATAGCTTAATTTCTTCAGCTGATAGATTTTTCTGATCCTTCAAACAGGAGAAAAAGACTCTTGAAAATCGGTCGTTGAACTATCCACAGGCATTTTATAATGGCCATAAATAGGACTATACTGAATAGCTCTCCAGGCCATCTTGAAATGGTGTCCTTGACACTGTTATTATTACTATCCTCACTGCAAAAAGAAAAGAAAAATAATAAAAAAATATAAGCACACGTTCCTCTGCTTTGCAAATTGCCAGCCGAACCCTCAAGAACGTTTGTTGTATTCATGTGCATATCCAAGGGTCACCTAAGAAAATCATAGTCCTACTCTTCACTCTTATTTATAGAGCCATGAAGCTGAACTGAAACCATTCGCCATTTCTCTGGAAAGTTTTTTAGCAGTGTTGAAAAAATAGTCCTTTTCTGCTGGTTTTTCAGTTGGCTACTAAGGCATTCATCTTTTCTTCCCCTTCTCTTGCTTTGGCTCATTTGACTTTGATTGGTGCTGGTTGTGATGTCACCACATGTCAGAATCTGATTTGACATACATGTAGTTGCCAGGCGCAAGAAACCAGGAGACAGGGTAGACTTTAAAGCTACTACAAATGGATTTCATGTTACTTGTACACAAGAATCTGAACTCCTGACGGTCAAAGTAAATCAGTGGCGGATAAGAGTCAATGAAATTCACAGAGGATCTAAAAGCTTGTTGGTCTTATCTCTAATACAATTAATAGCGTAAACCAGGCAACTAAGGTAGGTCTGTTTTTCGTCCTTATATATCATTCTTCCATCTAGCTTATGATTATCTGCATAACTGCTACATTGTTTTGATCCCAAACATGGCAAAGCTCTCCAAACACGACAAACCCTCTGAAGTTAAATCAGTGATTCCTTTATTAGAAGCGCCAGCAGTCTTTATTTATTATTTATTTTTATTTATTTATGTATTTTGTCAAGCAATTATAAGATAACAGGTATAAGTGTGAACATAGTTATGAATACATGAAATGGATACATATAAGAAAAATAAAAAGAAACAATAGGACAGGGACAGTAGGCATGTTGGTGGGCTTATGCATGTCCCCTACAGACCTCTTAGGAAAGGGGTGAGGTCAATAGTAGACAGTCTAAGGTTAAAGTTTTGGGGGTTTGGGGAAAAAACACAGAGCCAGGTAGAGTATTCCAGACATTGACCACTTTGTTGCTGAAGTTGTATTTCCTGCAATCAAGTTTGGTGCGGTTAACCTTGAGTTTGTATCTATTGTTTGCTTTTGTATTGTTATGGTTGAAGCTGAAGTATTCATTGACATGTAGGACATTGCAATGTATGGTTTTATATACTATACTTAGATCGGACCAAAGGCAGCATGGTTCTAGGTTTTCTAGGTCTAGAATTTCAAGTCTGGTGGCATAAGGTATTCTGCAACGAGTAGAGGAGTGGAGAACTCTTTTTGTGAAATATTTCTGGACTTTCTCAACTGTGTTTTTGCCTTGGCAAAAAGTTTCTCTCTTGCCTCAGGCTAACAAGTATATCTGGCAGTGAAATGAATAGTTGTTGGCCACATCTATTCATTTCCGCCGCCTGCCTTTTATCCCCAGGTGGGGCTTTGCTAGCAACAGTGGCTCTTCCGTCCCAAGGACCAGCCCATAGATTTCCACTGCTCTCCTCTTCCCTGCCTTCTGTATATCATGCATCAGGCACTGACCCAACTGTTCCTCCTCTTCCTCACCAGCCACCTCCGGACCTAGGTGCTGTTTTCTCTTCATCTGAGGGCTGACAGATGGCCCAGGCTCTGCCTCTGTCTCTCTCTCTCTGCCAACTCCATTCCCTCTTCCCCCTCGGAGCTCTCAAGTTGCCTCGATGCTGACCTTGACTCCCACGCCTCCCCCTCATCTGATTCGGCTGCTGGAGGGGCCGGCAACCGACAGGCCACAACATACATGTAGATTGAACAGGGAAAATCCAAAGATCTTAACAATCATTAAGCAAACTCTGCCCACAGCCTGAAAGACTCACGGTTGACTCAGCCTTCCATCCTTCCAAGGTCAGTAAAATGGGGACTCAGATTGTTGGGACCAATATGCTGATTCTGTAAACCTCTTAGAAAAGGGCTGTAAAGCACTATGAAGCGATATATAAGTCTGGGTGCAATTGTTATTGCTATGAGTAAATTACACCCTCCTCCTCCACCACCTCCCACAGAGTTTCACCTCCAAAGCTGGCCTTGAAGAGCTGCATCCTGTATAGGTGTCCTGCTCCATAACAATGCCCAAAGTTTCAAACTCTAGCGCTCACGGCAGAGTTTGGCAATCTCAGGGATAGCGAGCGAGAGTAACACCTCCTGGATGTGAATCATTTCAAAGCAAACAAGGAAGCAATGCACAAATCAATTCAATTGTCCAAGATGTGGCAGGCTGGCTTGCAGCCTGTCTCATCTGGGATGTGACAACCCTTTGTGCATTCTATTAAAACAGGTGACTGCAGACCCATTTGTACCAAGCCGTGGTCCCTTCGGCTGGCAGTTTCTTTGAATCACGCCTTTCCTCCCTCCGTACAGTTCACCACAAACCCTTTCGTCAACTGACACTCAGACACAAGTGTCACCATAAAAGAGTTTACCCATCGGCCACAGCCATGCGGAGTTGTTTTCACCCCACCTCCAATCACACATGTACCCATTTCCACTCCAAAGCCCACTCTGCTTTTTCGAAGAGCAACTTTTTCAACGTTGCAAGGCAGTTCATTATTTTCCTGAAACCAGCTGCAGAGATCTGCGCCTTTTTCATCATCCTCCTTTGCTATGGTCCTTTGCAAATTTTAAGAGCTCTTGAGAAGGAAATTAGTGCTAATTGTGACAAGCAGGCGATCACCCCTTAACCTTTCTCAGGCCAGCCATGGCTTTAAGTTTGACTCGGGGAAAGTACTTGAAAGCAGCTATGTTTTCATTGAGCCTGGTGCAAAACCACCATGACAAACCCATTGGGAAGAACAGAATATTCCGAACAGAAAGAAGAGTATTTGTAGCTCAGGGTTGAAATGAGTGGTCCTTGGTGCCCTCAGACCTTGGCTGTTTTCTTGCAGACCTTTCATTACCCAAATTAGATACTTCATTACCTAGTCTGCAAGAAAACAACCAAGCTGAGAGAACACCCAGGGCCTCTCAGATCTTATAAAGAAGGTGTGAAGAAGGTAAACCAACATGCAGGAGTCAAGGAAAAATCAGTTTGGTTCACAAATGAAATGAGAGCGGAATTTCATACTTTTTGGATCAATAGGCAAGCAGGTAATTTTTCTCAGGTAATTTTTATTGAGAAAGGTGCTTTTTAAGGAAAAATGTATCCTGAAATTTATATAGATAGCTTTTCTAAAATATTAAAAAATATTTTTTATGGAAAGAAAATGGAGAAAATGTGGAAATTGTGCTTAAAATGCATTTTGGGGGGAATATGCTCATTAAAAAGCTTACACATTTTATGAAAACTTTAAAAAAAAATAGGAGAGCAGAAAAGGTGTGATTTAATTTAAGGCTGAAATAATGAAATTGTTGGGAGAAAATGAAACCAAGAGAGCCACCCACATCTTATACAGTATGCTATCTTCATTTCTGCTCTCCTTGCATTTGTTTTACAGATTGTTCCTGTGATGCCTTTGGTGTATCAAAACCAATTCTTCCTTTGCAAGTATACATGTGATTCACAGGCTATTTTCACAATATTTTTATTTCCCTTTATTGCCTCCTTGGATCATGTGTCACCTGTGAAATTAACAACATTTAAATGTACTTAATAACAGAATGCAAAATGGTCTGGAAAAAAAACAAAAACAAAAGAAGATTCTTTGTCACTCCAAGAAGTTATTAAAAGGAAAATCCATCTAGTTCAGTTCCAAGCCAGGAAAAAGAGACTGGAAAAGAAAAAGGAGGCTGGAGGCTGATTGGATAGAAAGGTTTTCAAAGGTTTATTGATGAAGCAGAACCACCAAGCACATGTGATTCTGGGCAGCTGACAAAATAGAGTGGAGAGTGGGTGGGTTTTATACCTTCTTTGGGCTTTGTATTTGAGCTTTCGGTTCCTGTGCATGAACATGTATTCTATTGGCTGTTGTCAGATTCCTATGAGGTCATGTTGGGGTCATAGCTGGCTCTATAGGCAAAAGGGGAAGTGCAAATCCTAGGTGCTTGTCTGGGCTAATCTTGTCAACCTGCATTTCTAAAATCTGGCCTCCTTAGTTTCTGCTGGGGGCAGGGAAACTGGGTTTGGTTTCTGCCTCCCTTAAGATTTTTTTTAAATTTCTCCTTTAGGGGAAATGTTCTATCCTGCTCTTTTAATATTTCCCAAAATATTTCATTATTCAGGGAGAGGGGGCTTCCTACAAAGCATAGTTCTCTTTGGTAGGTTTCTTCCTTAGGTTACTTTCTGTATTTCTCAACATTTGTTCTGCCCTGTATGGCAGAGATCATGTTTCAGATTTAATCCCATTCCAACCCAACCTGTAACTGAATTAATTCAGAAAGAAATCTAAATTGCAGCAAATCTATTTCTAAGCCTTCTGGAAGTTTCAAATGACACTTCAGAAACCTGGAGAGACCCAGTTCTTTTGATAGTATGCCCGTAAATGTTAATACATTTCCTTCACAACATTAGGTGCTTAAGCAAGATGCACCTAAGTGGATTTTGCATTGCCTAACACAGAAGAATAATGTCTTCAAATGGTTGCTTCTATATACTACCAGTCTCCTTCTCCTTACTATCATTTGAATGTCTGACTTTCTATGGAAATTTCATCTATTATATCTAAAATTGTGAGTATATATTTTAGTTGTTTTTTTTAAAGGAAAAAATGTGTTTTTCTTGAACAATGTGTAAACAGTCATTTGGAAGAGAATAATTAACTAATTATTGGATTGTTAATTAATTGTTGAATTGATAATTAATTCAAGTAGTTGTGTGCCTGCTTTGTATGAAGAATGTATGAAATATCTGGCATATGACCAGCTGAGTCCCTCATGCTGGTTGGAATATCTGGAAGGTTCCTTCCCTCAGGGAAGGCAACATATTGGGGAAAATGCTTTAGCCTTAGAGCATTATTTATTGTAATGGGGCACAGTGGCTCAGTGGCTAAAGATGCTGAGATTGTTGATCAGAAAGGTCGGCAGTTTGGCGGTTCAAATCCCTAGCACTATGTAATAGAGTGAGCTCCCATTACTTGTCTCAGCTTCTGCCAACCCAGCAGTTCGAAAGCATGTAAAAATGCAAGTAGAAAAATAGGGACCACTTAGGTGGGAATGTAACAGCGTTCTGTGCACCTTCAGCATTTAGTTATGCCGGCCACATGACCATGGAGACGCCTTTGGACAGCGCTGGCTCTTCAGCTTTGTAACGGAGATGGACACTGCCCCCTAGAGTCAGGAATGACTAGCATGTATGTTCGAGGGGAAACTTGACCTTATCATTTATTGTAGAATCGGTATTGTCACCGAGGCACACACACATGCGCACAAACACACACACATACACACAAACACACACACAATGGCACTAGGACATCATCTCTCTTCACCAAAGCATTGAGTTTAAGCACTGATCTTCCAAGCCCTCTACAGCCTGATCATTCTGTGAGGTGAGAAATTGCCTTTAATCTTGTATCTCATCCAGCTGGAGGAGAGCAGCTCGGATCTTTTCAAGGTCATTTGTAAAGCATAAGATTTTCCACATTCAACAGCAGGGCATCCTACATTTTTACGCTACCCAAAGGCAGTCATTATAAACTGCGGTTGATGCAGTTGACAACACATTAAATGTAATGGTGTACAATTTTGTTTTCCTAAAAGATTATCTTTGGCAGGGCAAGGGATATTTTCAAGTGAGAATGCCTTTGGCCTCCCTCTGCTATGAGCAGTTCAAAGCAGGCCTATCATTAGGCAGAGGGAGGCAAATACCTCCACAGCACAGAGAACAGCAGCTGTGGATCCCCAAGTGTCTGCCTTGAGTTCCTTCACCCATGCATTTAGTTGTGATGACCCAGGGTGGAATACAAAATAAACACAGTCACAAAAAACAGGTAAAGCCCCTTTTATTCCTTCGCTTTGCTTCCAAGCTCCAAATATCCTTGACTAGAGACAAAAAACTCCCACACGAGCAGCTACAAGAAGGAGGAAATGCCGTTTAAACTAAAAATGCCTATAAATTATAAAGAGTAAAAAACAACACAAACCAGGTAAGATAAGAGCTTGAGGACGTCCACAGGTATTAGAACACACACTGGGAAGGACGCTGAACTCAGAGAGGAACAATACACTACAAATATTTCCACGCTTTGTTTCCAGCACTCGCTCGTACACATGTCCGTCCTTTTATCCAGTTGTTACAGCTGCAGCCCATGAAGAGGATCAAGGCCCTCTCCTCCCCAGTAGACCATGTCTCTCCCTTATCCTCTCCTCCCTGTGTGCCCTAGGATGGAGAGGGGATGGGCCTGGGTCCTCCTCTGACTGCCCAACCAGTCTCCACCCTTCCCCAGCCTCCTCCACAACCTCCAGAGCCACACTTCCACTCCCTGTCAGTTGCTCCTCTGCTCCCTCAGAGTCAGTCTCCACCAGGGGCATGGCATTATTTTATTTTATTTTATTTTATTGTCATTGCACCTCGTACAATGAAATCGAACACCATCTTCAGTGCACATCATGACCATGAAAATAAACACAAACACACATCCTTCACACTCCACACATTGAACCAAAAAACCCCAACACCGCACCAACATTGCACTATACAGTAGAATTCAAAAGAGCTACTGCCTTGGATAGAAGCTGTTTTTCAACCTATATGTGCTTGTTTTTATTATCCTGTACCGTCTGCCAGATGGTAATAGTTCAAAAAAATGGTGCCCAGGATGAGATGGATCTTTGAGAATGTTTTGAACTTTCTTAAGGCAGTGGGAGATCTAAAGCTCTTCCAGAGAGAGGAGAGGGCAATCAATGATCTTCTGGGCAATGATGTCCTATCTGCCACTGTGTAACTGGCAAACCATACAGAGGTGCAGTATGTTAAAATGCTCTCTATGGTGTAGCGGTAGAAGGTCACCAGCAGTTTTTCATTCAGTTGTTATTTTCTGAGAAGTCTCAGGTAGTATAATCTCTGCTGGACCCTTTTGACAAGAGCTGCAATGTGAGAACCTCAGGTCAGGTCCTCTTTTAGGGTAACACCCAGAAACTCAAAACTGGCCACTTGTTCCACTCGGTCTCCATTGATAAGCAAGGGCTGGATATCTGATCTGTTCCTTCTATAATCCACTATAAGCTCCTTGGACTTATTGATGTTGAGGACCAAGTTATTGTCTCCACACCATGAAAACAATCAGTCCACCTCACCTCAGTAGACAGACTCATCCTCCATGGAGAGGAGTCCCACCACTGTTGTATCATCTGCAAATTTATTAATAGTATTATTAGCATGAGTGGAAATGCAGTCACACACAAGGGACTCAACATGCAACCCTGTGATGTACCAGTGTTAAGAATAAGGGCTGAAGAGGTATGATTACCTGATCTGACCTTCTGTGAGTGGCCAGACAGAAATCCATAATCCAAAGGCAGATTGAATAAGAAAGTCCAAGGTCCAGAAGTTTAGGCACTAGTCTATGTGGAAGAATTGTGTTAAATGCAGAACTAAAATCCACAAAAAGCATCCTCACGTAGCTCCTCCCTGCTGTTCTAGATGAGTCAGAGCAGTGTGAAGAGTGATGGCTATAGTGTCCTCTGTAGAGCTATTTCTTCTGTATGCAAACTGGTGTTTATCAAATGTATGTGGAAGTCCAGAAATGATGTGCCGGCAGACCAACTTTTCAAAGCACTTCATGATGATAGGAGTAAGTGCCACTGGGAGGCAAAGTATGCAGGCATGAGGGCAGGTGAAATGGGGGGGTGCTGTATGACACATAGGAGGAAACCACCTTTCTGCTCCCCTCCTTGCTTTTACCAAAAGCATTGGAAGGTCCAATGGAATGAGTAATGTGAACTATCACCATCACGATGGAATAGGCATTATATAGGAATCAACTTCCATCTAAGCCAGCATTGATGGTGAAGAAAGGGTAGCATTGCAGTCCATCAATGGTATGTTTCTCTCAAAGGATGCCCCAATGAGTCATGGGTTGAGGTACAGGTTTCCTCTGTCCAGCTGTGTCCAACTCTGGGGTGGTGCTCATCTTCATTTGTTAGCTAAGGGAGCCAGCGTTGTCCAAAGACACTTCCGTAGTCATGTGGACAGCATGATTATGAGCCAAGGTGCATAGAACACTGTTATCTTGCCACTGGTGTGGTACCTATTTATCTACTCACAGTTGCATGCTTTCAAACTGCTAGGTGGACAGGAAGTGAGGCAAGGAATGGGAACTCACCCTGTCACACGATGGTCAGTTCCCAAACCCAGGCTGTCAGCTTTCCACCTGAGAAGCTCAGCATCTTTAACCACTGAGCCATCACTCCCCTTATTATAGGTTATCTTGTGTTCCCTGAAAATGTTGGGCAATCACACCCGATTGATACATGAGGCAAAAACATATAAGAAAAGGCTATTCCCACGCTCTCCTTGTTTCTCAGAGAAGCAAAACCGAATTATTAATGCATGTTTTGTTCTTTGAAAACCCTTCAAACTTCTCTTTAGTCTTGCTATAAAGAAAGCCGATCTGCCAGAATGCTAAAAGGCATCAAGACACCTGGATCCATAATCTCTGATTTGGGTTGAAGCTCTCCAGTTCAATCCTCCCTGGCTTTTTTTACTTCTCCTTTAAGTTCACTCTGGCTCTGCTTTTATTTCCTCTGTAGTTGTGCGTTGTATCTCCATTTCTTCTGTCTGCTTAAATTACTTGATCTGACATGTCTCCTTTTGTTTTATTTTACACACTTGCACAGCTCTCTCTCTCCCTCCCTCACTCTCTTTCTCTCTCTCTCTCTCTCTGTACCTGAAAAGAAGAAAAGCTTGAAGGGTCACTGTTTAAAAGCTATGGATAATGGGCAAAATCCCCTGAAGCAGATTTTTAAAGATGTGCAAATGGCCTGAAGGGATGTATTTTCGCCCCCTTTCCTATCTGCAGATGAAAGCCACTTCATCAATGGAATGGAATCATTTAAGGAAATGCCATGCTATGAAATGTGCATGCATAGTAATGAGTCTCTTCTTTTTTTTAAAAAAAAAAAATGGGCCTCCCAAATTAAAAGCAAATTTATGAGAAAGAGAGAGAGAAATGAAAGGGAGAGAATGAAAAAAAGAAAGAACAAAAGAAAGAAAAAGAAAAAAAGAAAGAAAGAGAAAGAAAGAAAGAAAGAGAAAGAGAAAGAGAGAAAGAAAGAAAGAAAGAAAGAAGAGAGAGAAAGAGAGAAAGTGAAAGAAGGAAGGAAGGAAGGAAGGAAGGAAGGAAGGAAGGAAGGAAGGAAGGAAGGAAGGAAGGAAGGAAGGGAAAGGAAAGGAAAGGAAAGGAAAGAAAAGCAATGCACTAACTTCCATCTTCTGCTTAAACAGCCTTGATTTTGTTAATACAGCGTATTTTAAACAATCAGCAACCTTTCCGGATATAGCAAATCCTGTAGAAATTTTGACATGAAATCTATTCAGCAGGTACCTAGGAGATCATTGTTAGAGCAACCTGGGAATAGTTCTGTTCAATTTCTGCAATGAATTTCTTTGGCTTTTTTACCCAGGTTACAAATAACAACAGCAAATACTTGATAGATTCAGCATCTCAGGCTAGCATGGATAAAGTCATTGTACAAATGAGATTCTATTAAAACAACCATCCAGATCAGTGAAGGCGCTGTATTGTGTGGGAAGAGAAGCAGGAACTGGAAGTGATGATGGGCCCAAGAATACCAACATTCTCCAATAGGAGAATATTTTTAGCCAATAACAAACCTTCTATGTAGAGGCAGGAAAAGGAAAAGCTTCCTATGCAAGGAAAGGAGACAAAAGCACAGACTTTCTCTGCTAACAGTCACTATAGCCGTTGTCACTAATGGCCGAAATATTTCTAAGCAGAAAGCTAATCCTTTCAAATGACTCAACATGCATTATATTCCACATTTTATTACCATCAATGCTCAGTCAGAAAGTGTTAACTCCTTTAACTCCTACCAAGAGACACAGATGAACAAGAATGTAAGTCTTCAGCTTCAACCATAACAATACAAGAGCACACAATAGATACAGACTCATGGTTAACCGCACCAAACTTGATAGCAGGAAATATGACTTCAGCAACAGAGTGGTCAATGTCTGGAATACTCTACCTGACTCTGTGGTTTCTTCCCCAAACCCCAAAAACTTTAACCTTAGACTGTCTACTATTGATCTCACCCCTTTCCTAAGAGGTCTGTAGGGGGCGTGCATAAGCGCACCAACGTGCCTATCGTCCTTATCCTATTGTCTCTTTTATTTTTCTTATATGTATCCATGTATTCATAACTATGTTTATACTTACACCTATTATCTTGTAAGCAATTGACAAAATAAATAAATAAATAAAATAAAAGTCAACAATCTGGGTTCTTTGAACTCCACAGCCAGGGACTAGATTCCTGGTTGGCTTAATATTCTGAAAAACACTTAGGCCATGAGGGACAGAATCTCTGACTGAGATCATTCAGCGTGACTTGATTTGGGTTTAGTATGATAGCTGAAACTTAAGCATGGTGATTTAAAAACCAAGGTTCATGGCTTAGCACAATGTATGAATCCAAAAAGGAAGAGCTGATTTAATAAAATATGTTTAAAAATAGGCTTAGTAAGTTGGCTGATATTTGAATTCAGCCAATGTCAAGGCCAAGTAAAAACAGGAAAGTTCAAATCCTGGACTTAACTCCCAAAGTTCAAAAACTTAACTCTGTGATAATATAAAGAGCAACTGCGTTCTCTTTGCTGATGATGTAAAGCTGTTCAATACTGCTACCCTTCAAAAAGATATTGACTATGTATCAGAATGGTCAAACAAATGGCAACCTCAAATCTCAACAAATAAATGCTCTGTCTTACATATTGGCAAAAATAAATAAATCAGAAAATAAAATACAAGCTGAATAGTCAAGACCTTGCTGATGATCCAAGCTCTGTAAAGGACCTTGGAATACTCATCTCTAATGATCTAAGTGCTAGAGCCCACTGTAACTACATAGCCAAAAAGACATTAAGAGTTGTTAAACTAATCCTACGTACCTTTTTCTCTGGTAATATCACACTACTAACTAGAGCATACAAAACATTTGCTAGACCAATACTTGAATACAGCTCATCAGTCTGGAACCCACATTACGTATCTGATATTAGTACAGTTGAGAAAGTCCAGAAATATTTCACAAGAAGAGTTCTCCGCTCCTCTACTCATTGTAGAATACCTTATGCCACCAGACTTGAAATTCTAGACCTAGAAAACCTTGAATTACACTGTCTTCGGTCTGATCTAAGAATGGTATATAAAATCATACATTGCAATGACTTACCTGTCAATGAATACTTCACCTTCAACCATAACAACACAAGAGCACACAATAGATACAACCTCAAGGTTAACCACACCAAACTTGATTGCAGGAAATACGACTTCAGCGACAGAGTGGTTAATGTCTGGAATACTCTACCTGACTCTGTGGTTTCTTCCCCAAACCCCCAAAACTTTAACCTTAGACTGTCTACTATTGACTTCACCCCTTTCCTAAGAGGTCTGTAGGGGACGTGCATAAGCGCACCAACGTGCCTACTATCCCTGTCCTATTGTTTCTTTTATTTTTCTTATATGTACCCATTTCATGTATTCATAACTATGTATATATTAATACCTATTATCTTGTAAGCGATTGACAAATCAAAATAAATAAAATAAATAAATAAAATAAAAATAAAATAATCATACTTATTTCAGTAACGAAATGTCTATGGAGACTTTTAGTCATCCAGGTCATGGTTGTCCCAAAGGTAGCAGATAACAGATAATTAGAGTTGGAAGGGACCTTATAGGTCATCTAGTCCAATCCCTCACACAAGCGGGAGACCCTACACTATTTCTGACAAATGGCAGTCCAATCTCTTCTTGAAGGTCTCAAGTGATTTTTCATCCAAGAAGCTTCTTCAGAGCTGAAGAAGCTTCCTCGATGAGAAGTAAAACATCTTCAAAAAAAATCCAGAAAGTCCAGTTGCCTCTTGTAAAAGCACTTTTGGTACTTATTTCAGTACCATACTTTGTAGCAACTTGTATATAATTCTACATTGCGACTGAAGTAGAAGTAATATAGTAGTTTTCTGGATGGATCTTTTATTTTAATTTTACTTAAAAGTAGTCAGGTTGTTCCTATCTTACCTGGAATAACACCATTCAACCAGGAAGGGTACATTAATCAGCTTCTTCCCAATATTCTTTTCCAGATCAGCCAAATTTATTGAGTTATCCAATTTATATCTACCTATTCAGTACTTATTGATTAATTTGTCGCGTATATTACCATTCAAACTCGCTAGACTGACTGTGGCATATTTCATGACACATTACTTGTCTAGTTTTGATTTAATGAATAAACCAAAATTAGCTGTGTTTATATTGCCAGTTAAGCCACAAATCATGGTTTTGCAGCATACAATTATTGGTATCTTACTGAGCACAAACCAAACTACAGTACATTAGAGCTGAGCATATGAAGTGGGATGTTCTGGATACAGATTTTGAACTCACGATCAGGTAGGAAAAGGCAAATTTGGATTCTGCTGGTGTGATGCCAGAATATATATTCCTTTTATTTTAAATGCACTTAAAAGCAGCACTAAAAAGTAAAGCAATAGTTGACATCATCAGCATCTGTTCTTAAACCTGATTGCGCCAAAATGAAGAAATATGCATTGCAATGTCATTGTCAATGGCGCTGGCCTCTTTGTACTTGAATTGTAACATTGCACAAGATTCCTATAGCATTTGAGTTGCTTTGTCATGATGTGTATTTTGTGTTTTTCTCTCCTTTGAACTCCTGCAGATGCCCCCTGCCAGCCTGGCTTCAGACTGTATATTGTTTGAGATTCAGTATACTCCACTCAAAGCCTTCTGCCAAAATTCATGTCCTTAGGATTGTATGTCAAAAATAGTGGCGAAAATTGCACAACACTGGATCATTGTTTCAGAAATGTTTTGTTGCCAGATTCTTTAATGCTTTTCATAATCGCAGAACTTCTAATGTATAAGAAAAGTTCTTTAAAAAAAAAACAGAGAGGTATTCATAGATAGTATCCGCCTTGAAAGTAAACTATGTTGAACTATATAGCATAGTCAAACAACAGCAGTTGACTACAAGAAATGTTTTATAATATTTTGTATTATGTCATAAAATGTTTTATAAAATTTGGCAAATTTAAAGTCCATGTGAGTCATGGGTCCCTGATTTTGAACGCATTCTGTAAGTTAAACCAGGGGTCCCCAACCACCGGGCCCCGGACCGGTACCAGTCCATGGAACATTTTCTACCGGGCCGCCGGTTTGCTGGGCGCCGCCATCTTGTTTTGATGAGAAAGTGCTTCCGGTGAGCTTTTCCGGTTGGAAAGTGGCATTTGGGTCCTGAAGGAATCCTCGCGCCTTAGTTTCATCGGGGGGGGGGGGCGGCTTCGAACAAAACTAAGGCGCGAGGACTCTTTCAGCACCCAAGGCAAGGCGAGCTGAGCAACCATCCCGAAGCCCATCGACAAAGGTACAAAGGAGGAGTTGAAGGTGGCGGGGAGAAGTGGGGGACAGCTGGCTGGCCAGTTGCTTGGCTTGCCTTGCCATGCATGCTGATGCTGGTACCGGGCCACAGATCATTTTGTGATGCCGGTACCGGGCTGTGGCACAAAAAAGGTTGTGGGCCACTGAGTTAAAGCATTTGAGGTACTACTACAGTTGAAAACATTTTGCCCTTTGAGCTGAAGAAGCTTCTTGGATGAGAAGTGAAATGTCTTCAAAGAAAAACAAGAAAGTCCAGTTGCCTCTTGAAAAAAAAAAGCAACTTTGGGATTTTCCCTATCATTTCACCCAGTTAATGGTTATCAATGGCCATATAAATAGCTGTATTACTATTATCCTTTTATCTATTCTACTATGTTCTATTATTGTTGTTGTTTTGTTTTGTTGTTTTGCATGTACACTAAGGCCTAATGCACCGGAAATAATTCCTTGTGTGTCCACTTGGCCAATAAAGAATTCTCTTCTCTTCTCGAAAGTCTTAGTAGTATATAGATAGTACATGCCTGTTTTAGACAGTTGCTGTAGATGTGTAGCTCTTGTTGCAGACTGATGAAGAATTTGGACAGAATAAACGTGTGATTGAATATTTGTGAAATGACACCAACCAGACAAAAGGAATCCATCCATTTCTCATTATAAGGGATTGCCTGAAACATGACATGTTCCCCAGATACTTCCTATGATCGCTCAACACCATGTAACAAATGTGCATCAATGGACTGCCAATTGAAAACGGAAACCTGGCTTAAACTGCAAAGGCTCTTTGGCACATAAAACACTTCTGAATTTCACCTTCCCAGAAATATGTTGCTTCTCCACTTTCCTGCATTGATAAGTCAACCAAGAGCCAAACCATTTCCTGCTGCCTCTTCAAACAGGCCAGATGGGAATTGCTTGGAAGTGGGTTGCTTATGCTTACAGTTCCCCGATGTCTCTACTAGTGGCTTTACTTCCTGTGTGATATTCCTGTTACTTCTGCCAACAATGACATTTGCTGCTCCTAGAAATATTGCTGCTGTGAAGTTGAGGGACAAAGGCTGCTTCTCCTTTCAGTTCAGTGAAAGAGAATTTGCTTTGGATATACGTATTCCAACAGAGAAGAACATTTTGTGTTGATTATGTTGATGCATAGTGTGATGTTCTTGCATTTGGTCAAGGAAGTCAAAAGGCCATGGACTGCAGCTGGGTAAGACAAATGACTTCATGTGTAGGATGATAATTACAACTTGACACAATGTTGTGACTTGGATTTGTATGTGTGTGTGTGTGTGTGTGTGTGTGTGTGTCAGACATCCTGATGCCAACATGTAACTTTATCAGTGATGTGCCCACATTTTTATGTCATCATGATCTTTTATGGACTCTGCTGTAACCTCCAGCAAGGAAGCATGCTCTGAACCATTACTGAGGTAATGGACAGATGATTTGCAAAGGGAAGAAGATTGTGAAAAATTTCAAACTTATGACAACAGTGAAGCCTCAAAATGGCCTCAGTCCAGAGGTGGTATTCAACAGGTTCTGACCAGTTCTGGAGAACCAGTAGTAGAAATGTTCAGTCATTCGGAGAACCAGCAAATACCATCTCTGACTGGCCCCGCCCCCATCTATTCTCTGCTTCCTAAGTCACAACTGATTGGCTGGGTCTTCTTTGGTTGCCCTGCACAGAAGAACGGAGCTGGAAAGCAGATTAGTGGGGTGGGGAGGGAATGGGGATTTTGCAGTATCCTTCCCCGGCCATGCCCACCAAGCCACACCATGCCCACCAAGCCACGCCCACAGAACCGGTAATAAAAAAATTTGAATCCCACCACTGCCTCCATCAGGTCAGCTGACCAAGTGTATTACTTAGAATCCTGACCACCAAATTTCATGGTACCATTTCTGTAGTAATAAACACAGAAATGATTACACGTATCTAGGAAACAGAGTCGGCTGGCTGAAAGGGAAAGGAAATTTCTGCTATTAAGGAAAACTAACTTTTTTGCCATTGCTATAATTAGCTGCAATTATATAAGCAATTATTTAGGAAGGACTCCGATGGTCAGTTGTCCTCAGGAAGCCCCTTCTCTGATCCACCTTGATCCTAATTTCAAAGAATGAATGAAACAGAGAAGAGGTGAGAGGAAAGGAAGAATGGGTGAGTAAAAATGGCTTCTCTACCTGGGCATCCTTAGCTGCTGTAAATAGGAACTTATGGTTCCATATAATGCCTATGATCAAAAGAACAATAGTAGAAGAATAAGTTCCATAACCAGGTGAAACTTACAGGAAACTGAAGAATAAGAAAAATCTAGGGGAAAGAATTAGTGTCACCATTTTTTTTCAGAGGACAGCTTGTGCTTGTTCTCTCCCACACAACAGAGGGATATTCTGCCCCTTTCTTGAATGGCAGGGGAAAAAGGGGGGGAGTTAAGAGACCTTGACCTGCTGACATCCCCTAAACCAGCTTTCTGCAATCTAACAACCTTCAGACAGGTTCAACAGCAAATCCCATCACACCTCTCCCTTCCTTTAAAAACCTCGTGGCAGTTTCTTTATGTGTGAGAAAGATTGTATGTATGTGTGTCAAAGAGAACAAGTTTCTTGTAAGCTGCAACCTTGATTCTCAGCGAAGCTGGAGATGAACAATGAATGACTTCTGGAGAAAGCAAACACGTGGGGTATGCCATTTTGTACATAAAAGAGCGTTCACCTTGAAGAAATGCAAGGATGAGAGGCCCCCTTTGAAGGCAATTCCTCTGGAGAGATGAGAAGCTATTTACTCTCCCTCCCTCTCTCTCTCTCTCTCTTTTTGCTACCAGGTTACTAAGTGTGTGCATGTGTGTGTTAAGCCTGACAGGCAAAGTTGAAAGCTTTTCTAGCTCTACAGAGTCTCTCTAGCCAAGGAAAATGGAATATATACAGAGGAGAGTTTCGGTTAGAATTGCTGCATTATTGTAGAGGCAGATGAGGGGACTCACCTCAAGAGCAAATGCAGGGTGGAAGAAGAGCAGGGCTGAGACGGTAGAGCAGCAGACCACTTTCATCATAAAAGAAGCCTGGAGCAATTTTCAAAATGGCACGATTGACCCTTGACTGACTGACCGCTTCAGATTGCCAGTAAACTCCTAAAGAGCCACTGTCAAGACCGTCGGTTTCTATACAGCAATTCAGACCCAATTGTGACTTTCTTTTGTTGTTGTTGTTGGGGCCACTCAAACCCATCTAAAGAGCTCCTATTGCAAGGATAGTTTATTTTTTCTCCAAAGATGGCTGAGAAAAAAAAAAAATCCTTCCATAGCGACTGTGTTTTTTTTTTTATTCTAGGAAATAAGGGAATATCCGGATGTGAGTTTTGCAGGTGGACGTAGGCTAGTGGCCATGTCATCCATCATTCACTGTCATTAGCACGCTTTGCTTTTTCATTGTTCTCAGGGACCACTTGATCACTTGATCTATGGCTACAGAAAGAGCATGTCTACACTTTGTAGATAGTTGTAGAACTTAGGTGAGGTACAACACAAGAATCTGCGCAGAAATAAAGTCATTCTCCACCTTCCTTCCCCAGATCATATGAGACTGATGCAATCTGGAGGGAAAATATGACACCATGCAGATATTTCATTAGCTTCTTTGACAGCTGCCTAAAACTCAGAAATGATTTTTTTTTCCAAGCAAGATTTCCATGGTGTTCTCTTCAAACAAGAGTAAAAGGGACAGGTTAGAAGAATCCCACCAATTGAAGTAGAGATAGTCCTTGACTTACCACCATAACTGAGTTCAAAATTTATGTTGATAAACAAGACAGTGGTTAAGAGAGTTTTACTCCATTTTATGACAATTCTTACGTGAATCACTGCAGTTGTTCTTAACATGGTTATTAAGGGAATCTGATTTCGCAAATGACTTTGCTTGTCAGAAAGTTTCAAAAGATGATCACATGACCCCAGGACATTGCAAACATCATAAATACATGCCAGTTGCTCAAATTTTAATCATGTGACCATGGAGATCCTGCAACAGTCATAAGTATGAACAATGATTATAAGTGTCATGCCTCTGTCAGAGTCCGAATGTCGTGCTCATATGCCCCTCTGATGAATCACGACAGATCCGCCTGTACTCCCACATTCCTGCGATGCTGCACAGCGGGTATCAACTCACACGGGCTTCGTCGGGCTGTCAACCTGCTTCGTATCAGGTGGTGATGGAATGTTTGTAGCTGTGTGGGATCATTGTGTGGGACTGTTGGCTGCTTTTCACCGAAGTGGACTTACCGAGGTGCTGAGTGATGACATGTTAACAGCAAACCATATGGAGAAACTCGGAGGTTACTGGGCATGGAACTGTTGGATAACATACCACTCGAACTGAGATTGTGGGACATTGTTGTGATGGGCTGCTGGTGGTTATGGCTTATCATGTTACAATCAATGCTAGATAGTTTAGACTATTTAGACACATACCTTTAATGATAATCCAGACGCTGGTGAAATACGAATAACGGGACATTGGGAGATATAATTATGTAATTGTGTAGACATAAATACAGCTCTGGGTTAAGGTAAGCCCAGAGCTGACTTTAAACAATATTGCTCAGATGTTACTTGATGTTACTACTTTGAAAGAAATAAAACCCTCATTTTTTGTGCAACATGACTGATCTTTTCAGCACAGTGGACCCAACAAGTGTCTGAGACTGAATCTGAGGAGGAAGATGAACAGCTGACAGGGAGTGGGAATGTGGCTCCGTTGGCTGTGGAAGAAACTGGGGAAAGGCAAAGTCTGGCTGGTAAGAGCAGGGGAGAGGTAGAACAAGGGAGAGGGAGTTCAGAGGAAGACCCAGGCCCACCCCCTCTTCAACCTAGGGCATGCAAGGAGGAACAGAGAAGAGAGTAATGTGGGTTGTGTGGCTTACAGGGAAGGAAAGGGCCCTGATTCCCTTCATTAGCCATACCTGGGAAGAGAGTTTAAAAGAGATGCATGCTGAGTGCGGCATCTGCGGAGAACAAACATGAATTTATCTTGTGTTGACTTTGGTTATCTGTGTTCCTGACATCCTCCCAACCATGTTGAATTACTACCGTTCCTTCACATCTGGAATTTCTGCTCCTGCCCTGCTGAACTAATTACCTCATTTTGCCTTGATTGAACTTATAGTTACAGTTTTTGTTGACCATGTTTTGGACTTGACTCTCTGCAGCCAAAGGCTGTTCCTGAGAGAGTTTTTCTCCAGCCGGAAGGTAACCAGGACATTGGGGGCAAAGTTGGAGCTAATAAAGGTATTCCTATTTTCTGACTGTGTTGCCTTTGTGCCATGCCCTCGGTCATCGCAATAAGTCACTTTTTCAGTGCCATTGTAACAGTCACTAAATGAAGGGTTGTAAGTCAAGGACTATTTGTGTTTTTATGCAGAACCTATATATTCTCATATATATTTCTTAAAAGTTTCTCATCTTCTTTCTAACAGGTTTTCTCATGACTATTGTTTCATCTGAAAATCCAGAATATGTGTTATACTGTACCTGACTTTCATATATTTAAAAGTAATGTTTGAAATGAAATTGGTTGTGGATAATTGTACCGATGATTATATGAGCTTTCCTGAAAAGCAAACTCATAACTGTAAAACTATGTGATATATGGTCAAATGGTAGATATTTATGGTCAGCTGGTGAATTAACCCAATTTTGAATTGTTTTTAGTCACTGCCAATTTGTAAGAAGTTCTGAAGATCTTGCATAATGTATGTTCCAAGTTGAATCCATGGCATTGAGATTCCCAACACTTTGTGGATCTCTCCTTTGATATTTTCTGGACTGTGTCCAACCTGATATTTTGTGACTGGCCAAACTAACATGTCACCTAGTTGTGAATAAGCAAAATTTCTCTGCTGATCATGACAGGTTTATTGTGTATGCCGCCCAGAGACATTTGGCTGAGATGGGTGGCAACATAAATTTGATAGAATTCTTTATTAGCCAAGTGTGATTGGACACACAAGGAATTTGTCTTGGTGTAAATGCTCTTAGTGTACATAAAAGAAAAGATACATTCATCAAGAGTCAAGAATCATAAGGTGAAACACTTAATAATCATAGGATACAATAAGCAATCAAATCATACTAAGAAACAGTCAATATAAATTGTAAGGATACAATTGATAAATAAAGTTTAAAAAAAACAATGAAAGAGAATTGTCAACATCTCAATATGCTTATCAAATTTCAAATACACTTGCTAATCAAAATGAGGAATCCAGCCAGAGGGAGTGTTAAGCAAAACTTCAAGTGAAATTCAGAACCATGGACAGCTCCAAGCACCTCAGGATGGCCTATGGCCATCAGAGAAGAGCAGATTCTGGAGACAATAGGAAATTTGAAGCAACCCGTTTTTCCATCTAGTGCTGTGTCCATCTAGCATTGTTAAGAACTCTGGAGAGAATTGAATTTTGAGTGTAGAGAGTTGGAATCTTATTGGACATTCTAGTATACATGGGAGAGACACATAGACACCAGAAGTTAAGGTTCTGGATGTGGTTTCTGACCAATTCTTGAAGTCCAGGCTGAACTGAAAAATTTCTAGGCAACACTGAGGTAGTCACAAGTTTCCAACAGCTTAATATATACATACAATTGTCATGGGTTGAGAATAAAGCAAGAGACCTTTATGCAACCATAAATTGCATAGGAGAAATTGGGAAACTTGTAGTAGAAAACTAGGTGCTCTAAAGTTTCTATTTTCCTGTGAATTTCCTAAGTGAATTTGGCTTCCCCACTGACTTTGTTAGAAGGTCAGAAAGTTGAGGCCTACTTGTATTCATGGAGGTACAGAATGTTGCTTTTTCTGCTCAAAAATGTAATAGGAAGGTGTGGCACACATATATGGCACATACTGTATAGGAGTTTTACAACTTCTGGTTTCCCAATGCAAAAATAGCCAAAACAATGTTCAGTGTTCCAGTGGGTTGTTGGTCTTAGTTTAATTTAACTGAATGACAACTGCAATGTTTTAGATTCTTATTTTTTACATAATATGTTTAGATTTCAGCAAGGTATTCAACAAAGTAGACCATAACCTACTTCTTAGTAAGCTAGAAAAAAGTGGAATAGATAGCACCACCACTAGATGGACTCACAACTGGCTGGCAAACTATACTCAACAAGTAGTCCTTAATGGGTCTAAGTCTACATGGAGGGAAGTAAGCAGTGGGGTGCCACAAGGTTTCGTCTTAGGCCCAGTACTCTTCAATACCTTCATTAATGACTTAGATGAGGGAATAGAAAGGGAACTTACCAAATTTGCAGATGATACTAAGCTGGCAGGAATAGCTAACAAAAAAAGTACAGAGAAGAGCAACCAGGATGATTAGGGGACTGCAGACTAAAACATATGAAGAATGGTTACAGGAACTGGGCATGGGTAGTCTAGTGAAGAGAAGGACCAGACATGATAGCAGTCTTCCAATATTTGAGGGGATGCCATAGAGAGGATGGGGTCAGGCTATTTTCTACAGCTCCTATAGGCCAGATAAGGAATAATGGATTGGAAACTGAACAAGGAGAGATTTCACCTGGAAATAAGGAAAAACTTTCTGACAGTGAGAACAATCAACCAATGGAACAGCTTGCCCTCAGAAGTTGTGGGAGCACCATCACTTGAGACTTTCAAGAAGAGATTGGACTGCCATTTGTCATAAATGGTGTAGGGTCTCCCACTTGGGTGGAGCATTGGACTAGATGACCTACAAGGTCCCTTCCAACTCAAATTATCTGTTATCTGTTATTTGAGGATTTGTTATTATTTGTATTTCTTGCAAGCCAGATAAATAGCTCTCTGAATGCAAGGCATGTTCTGAAGAAGACTTTCTGCAGATCTTCATAAACAGTGAAGCTGTTCCTCTGATCTTTAGGCTCTAAGCCATTTATAGATTTACACAATGCCTTAACTGGTTCCTAGAAAGCAACTGACAACTAGCACATGATCCCTATGACTGGCACAGATTAGAAATGCAGCTGCAATCACCTGAACCAATTACAACTTCTGGATATATTTTAAAGGCGGAATACATAACAATATTCTAGATTGGATGTAAACAAGGTGTGAAAACAAGCAGCGTGATTCAGGTATTTAAGTTATTCAAGAGAAGTGAGTCCATCCAAGGTGACATTTCACGGTTACTGGTAGCAAATGGATCACATCAGATAAGTTTTCCACACCTAAGCCTTCTTTTTTGTGGGGATCTCCCAGGGCAGGGGTGTCAAACACAAAACCTGGGGCCCAGATTCAGCCTGTGGGGTGCTTAGATCTGGCCCATGGGACCACCCTGGAAAAAGCAAAGGACTGGCCCACAGTGCCTCTGCCAGCAAAAATGGAGCTCAGGAGGGCCGCTGGCAGCCCTCCTGAGCTCTCTTTTCGTTGGCAAAGGGTGGCAGGAGACCATCGCAGCCTAAAATGGAGCTTGGGAGCCCATTTTCACTGACAGAGTGTTCAGGCCACCACAGGTGCCCCCGACACAAGTGATGTCAAGCTGGCCATGCCCACCCTGACCAAGTCCACCACAGCCCCTCAAGGTCAAACACAACCCTGATGCGTCCCTCAATGAAATCAAGTTTGACACCCCTGTCCCAGGGCCAACTCAGCATTCTAACCACTACACTGGTTGCTTATTGTCAACTCTTAGAGATAATCCAGACAACAAAATACTAACCATGAGCACTAGATACTACGAAACATTATGTAAGGTTATAGGAGCTTGCAAATGCGGTGGTCTAGAGGTGGAACTCTCACCTCATAATCAGAAAGCTGTGAGTTCGATCCTAGGTAGGGGCAGATATTTCTCTCTCTGGGCACAATGAGAATATATCTGCTGAACAAAACTCCACATTGGTGACAGGAAGGGCATCTGGGCAGTAAACACTCAGCTCCATTCTGTTGCCCAGATTCCACCCCACAAGGGATTATGGGGTCATTAAAAGAAGATGATAGAAGCTTGCAAATCTAAGGCTGAATCTCTTACTCCTCATATGTATGGTTCAAGAAACTAGGGAGATTCCCTTCTGAGATGTTTGCCATGCCTCATTTATACTGGGGGCTCCTCTGTCTCTTATCTGACCAATGTTTAATCTGGCTCTTCCTCCTTAACCTGTCTCTAAAGGATATTCTCACATCTAATGATGAGCTTCAGGTTAGGTCTGTTTTCATTCTTCCTCATTTTTAAATGTTTTCTTTAGAGATTTAAAGCATGATCAGACCCCTTGTTACACAGATAGGAAATGATCAGGAAATCTGGAAAGCTGAAAAAAAAATCTAGGAAGAAGGTGGCATTTTTATTGTTTGCCAACAAAATGATAAGAATGTGAGGTCCGGTTCAACTCAAGGGCAATCTTTACATTTGATCTATTTTATTGTACTGATTATTGTCTCTGACTTGCTGATGTGCCCTGATGAAAGTTTGCACATTTTTCATTCACAAATTAATCATGTCATTTTTATAGCATCAAGGCACCCTGTTTGCACACTTCTGCTTTGCCTTTCTCTTGTGTTAGCTGTCATAGCAACTGACTGGGAGGAAAAAGTTGTTTTACATTGGTTAGTTACCTCTCCTTTTCTCTTTGGCCCTTCGCTTTAAATCGATGTTTCTCAACTTGAAGATATATGGACTTCAACTCCCAGAACTCCCCAGCCAGCCACGCTTTAACAGTTGTCTGCTTAAAACAAAAAGGCGGGAACAGTCAAGAAACAAAGAAATGTTTGTTGTTGCTGTTCATTCGTTCATTCTTCGTGACCTCACAGACCATAGCACACCATTCCCTCTGTTCTCTACTGCCTCCCTGATTTTGCCCAGATCCATATCCACTGTTTTGATGACACTAACCATCAAGAGCTATGGTGGCACAGTGCTTAGAATGCAGTATTGCAGGCTAATTCTATTGACTGTCGACTGCCAGTGTTCACCAGTTCAATTCTGATTGGCTCAAGATTGACTCAGCCTTCCATCCTTCCGAGGTCAGTACAATGAGGACTCAGTTTATTGAGGGCAATATGTTGACCCTGTAAACCATTTAGACAGAACTGTAAAGCACTATGAAGTTGTATATAAGTCTAAGTGCTATTACTATCTCATCTCTGCCATCCCCTTCTCTGTTTGCCTTCTGTCTTTCCCAACATCAGGTTTTTTTCCAGTGAATCCTATGTTCTCATTGGGTGGCAAAAGAATTTGAGCTTAAGCTTCAGCATCTGTCCTTAAAAAAAAAAAAAACCAGTCATTGTTGATTTCCTTTAGGAGCTTTGATATGTTCCACACAGAGAGAATTTCACCTTGTGCATTTCTAATTTACAATTTCCCCAGTATATTAATGGGAACAGGAGATGGCATGAAACAAGCCCCTGATTAGGAAGTTCACCTGTAGCAAACACAGGCATGGCTCTTATATACAGGTAGACTTATGACCACAATAGGGCTCAAAATTTATGTTGCTAAGTGTAGGATTTGTTAAGTGAATTTTGCTCCATTTTATAACCTTTTTTGCCACAGTTGTTAAGTGAATCACTACAGTTGTCAAATTGGCAACATGTTTATGAAGTAAATCTTGTTTCTCCATTGAGTTTGTTTGTTAGAAGGTCAAAAAAGGGGACTACCTGACACCGGTACTCTGCAACCATCATAGATATGAGTTGGTTGCCCAACTATCAGAATTTTGATTACTAGTTCTTTTCCATATTAGTACGCTCCAATGACTAATGAAAGATGGAGGACAATAAGCTGTTGCTTCAACAGACAAGAGTCTGATCACTTTTCTAGGACATCAGAGGTCTAAAGTAAAGACTAGAATAGAATTCTTTATTGGCCAAGTGTAACTGGATACACAAAGAATTTGTCTTGGTGCAAATGCTCTCAGTGTGCATAAAAGAAAACATACATTTGTCAAGAGTCAAGAATCGTATGATACAACACTTAATAATAGTCATAGGGTACAATAAGCAATCAAATCACACTAGGAAACAATCAATAAAATTTGTTAGGATACAAGCAACAAAGTTACAGTGATACAGTCATAAGTGGGAGGAGATGGGTGAAAGGAAGGATGGGAAGATTAATAGTAATAGTAATGCAGAGTTAGTAAATAATTTGACAGTCTTGAGGGAATTATTTGTTTACCAGAGTGACGGTATTCAGGGAAAAACTGTCCTTGTGTCTAGTTGTTCTGGTGTGCAGGGCTCTATAGTGTCGTTTTGAGGGTAGGAGTTGAAACGGTTTATGTCCAGGATGTGAGGGGTCTGTAAATAAAGAGGTCCCTATTTTCCATTTCTTTCATTCATAGAAGCCTGACCTAAATTGCACAATTAGGCCCACCATACCATATTGGTTCCATTTCAATGATCATACGCCTACAAAATTTCAAGGAATGAAAGAAGATTCATTAGATTGTATCAATAAAAGTTTTGCCCCTCAATTGCTGGAAAGGGTCCCTTTGATATTTGGCAATCTTCAGTTAACCATTTGAGGGGCAGTTCCACGAAGCCTCTTGTGGACCTCCTGGCTGCAGATGAACACAAGGATACTTTCCTAGCAGCTGGTCTTCACGATATCAAGGAAAAATCTGTACAATCTCTCGTTTTCTGGTCTTTTGACTGGTGCCTTTGGAAACTACTGCACACAAAACAAGAACCCATAGCTTTGCTAAAGTTTTTAGCTTCTCCTAGGTCAGAAAAAGTCATGCCGGTAAGAGATTCCCCCCCCCCCCCCGCAAAAAAATCATAGTTGTATTGTGGGATCTTAGAAGTAGATGAATCTTCCTGTCATAGAGCATTGTTGGGGCTAACATTCAGTACAGCAACGGTTAAGCAGGATTTAGTTTAATGCTGGATTTGAACAACCCAACATGGAAAGCCTGTCCCCCCCACTTCTGTTAGATAATTCACACTCCAGGGATGCAGTCAAGTGTGAGTAAGCCTTGAAGGATGTGATTATCTCTTCAGAAATGCATTGCAGGAAGCCCATTTTTCTGACACACAAAATCTTTAGAACAACCTCATTTGATGCAACAGACAAAAAAAGGAGGGGGAGAAAGGAAACAAAAACAAAACCCACCAATTTCTATCACTTCTCCACCCCAACTCCATAATGTAAAATGGTTGACAAAAATTCAAATTTATGGCTGACCCTCAACAACTGAATATCTGAGTTGCATTATAGTTGTTTTCTGGGTCAAATTTCCAAACCTTCACACAAACGAGCTATCAATTACAAATGAGATTTACAAAGAAATCAAGAGTGTTTTTTTAAAGAAAGGTAAGTGAGGGGAGAATAAAAATACATGTTTGATTTATGTTGGAAAATAAAGAAATGGATTTCTAAAAAGGTGATGTGGTAATTGGGCATTGCTTTTCGGAAGTGCGTAGAGGGAAATTATAGTTGAAGGTCAAGAGGAAAATACCTTCTTGGTGGATTCTTTAAACCGCTTAATTCGTTCCCAGAGGAGATAAGGCTCTTCCCAACACTAGTGATGTCAACAGCAATGGAATTTAATAAATAAATGTATTAATAAATAAACACAACTTCTAAAGGGGCATAGTTATACCTAGGTGCCACTCCTTTGTAGTCTTTCAGGTAGTCATTCATTACGAATGCAACATGCTTTAGTTCTGCTAGAAAATACCATTGCAATATTTTGGGGTTTGGGTCTGGTATTTTCAAATAAAGTGCTATATTTTGGGATCTTTTATTAATAGTTTTGGGGGGCATGATGCAGAGGTGGTATTCAGCAGGTTCTGACCAGTTCTGGAGAACCGGTAGCGGAAATTTTGAGTAATTTGGAGAACCGGCAAATACCACCTCTGACTGGCCCCGCCCCCATCTATTCTCTGCCTCCCGAGTCCCAGCTAGGTCTCCTTTTGTTGCCCTCCACAGGAGAACGGAGCTGGAAATCAGGTTAGTGGGGTGGGGAGGGAATGGGGATTCTGCAGTATCCTTCCCCTGCCATGCCCACCAAGGCATGCCCACAGAACCAGTAGTAAAAAAAATTGAAACTCACCACTGGCATGATGGCTCAGTAGTTAAAGATGCTGAGCTTGTCAGTTGGACAGCTGACAGCCCAGGTCCATGCAATGGGGAGAGCTCTCATTCCTTGCTTCAGTTCCTGCCCACCTAGCAGTTCAAAAGCATGAAAATGTGAGTACAAAAATAGGTACCACTTTGGTGGGAAGGTAACAGTATTCTGTCCACCTCTGGAATATAACCATGCTGGTCAAATGACCACGGAAATGTTTTTGGACTATGCTGGTTCCTTGGCTAAGAATCAGAAATTAGCATCGTGCCCTAGAATTGTATACAACTGATAGGGAAACCTTTACCTTAATTTTTTTAAAATTTTTTTTATAGATTAGCCCTTGGGTCATATCGAAGTGCAGAGTTCCAGAAACAAATTATTACTAAAATGTGACAAAAGCAATTTAAAATGAAATTGGAATAAAATACAGTCTAAAATGAAATTGGAATAAAATACAGTAATTTAAGGTTTAGATAAAATATGATAAAATTATATTTCAGTGTCACCTCCTACAATCTATCCCAATCAGTCCCACATACGCCGATCTTAACCAAACCATTTTGCTCAAGTACTGTGCAGTGTTACATGTTATTTTCAGATTCTGGCAGCACATAAGATAAGTCATTTTGATATGGGAATCCCAATGGGTCATTCATTTAGTATATAAACTGAAGTCCCTGTCTCTCACCTTCTTATACAGGCAACAATCAAATTGGATGCAAGTCAGGTCTTTTACCTCTGCCATTCCACAAATGGAGAGACAGTCATTGTAGGGTATAGAATGTTAAATTTTAAATAAAAACAACGTAGCTCTGCAAATTATGATAGACTCATATAGTGAGCGTAGGAAGCCATCTGGAAAATTGTCTAATCCTAACCTATCCAATGCAGAAACCCAATGCTACAGTTTCCCTGCTTGATGGTCTCAGCTTTTGTTAAACACCTCCAGTGAAAGTTTTCCACCTTTCCATTGTTGAAGATCATTTAGTATTTTATTTTTCTTTCAGATGTTCACTAGAAGTCTATTTTCTTGTTCTACACCATCATTGTTTCTTGTCTGCTCTTCTAATAAATATTGGAGTAGTTGAACAGATGCTGAAAAAGCACTTAAAAAGAGTTGGCTCTTAGGGCAGTGAAGCTTTTTGCCTTCAAGCTGTTTGGCTTCCAAAAAGTGCTTCAGAAGGTTCAGAAACTGTGGTGTAGTTCCTGGCTGCAGCTCCTTACAGCAGCTGCAACTTTATCTAGGGTCACACAGTTACTTTAATGGGTTGCAGTTCCAGGGAGGTGTTATCATCTCTATTTCTACATGCTCCAAAGCATCTTTTGGAGATCAGTTCTGTAGCACTGCCCAGTCCTATTGTATAAAACAAAAGGCATGTTTTCCTTCCCTCTGGAAAGTTGGGTAATGCTTAGAGACGTTTTAATGGAAACATTTCAATTTATTAGTATCTTTCTTCATACCATGGGAATGTAAATGCTCGGTTGGATATCAGGCATCTTCCTTCTTGACCACATCACAAATGACACCATTTGACAGCATTTTGGTGTGGCACCAATTGCAGAGGAGATGAGAGGAGGCCGACTCCATTGGTATTTATTTATTTTATTTATTTATTTTGACTTGTCAATAGCTTACAAAATAATAGGTATAAGTATATACATAGTTATGAATACATGAAATGGGTACATGTAAGAAAAATAAAAGAAACAATAGGACAGGGATGGTAGGCACATTGGTGCGCTCATGCACGCCCCCTACCGACCTCTTAGGAAAGGGGTGAGGTCAATAGCAGGCAGTCTAAGGTTAAAGTTTTTGGGGTTTGGGGAAGAAACCACAGAGTCAGGTAGAGTATTCCAGACATTGACCACTCTGTTGCTGAAGTTGTATTTCCTATGGAAATATGACTTCATGCCCAGACATATCCAGAAAGCAGCACCTTCCACCATGGCCAAGGCTGCCTCCCAACTAGAAATCAATGGCCGGTGACTTTGCAGGCATCTAAAACAGAGATGGCAAGACACCATCAACAAAGATATGCAAGCTGTGGGTCTGAGCCCTGGAGACGCAGCTGACTGTGCAAAGTGGTGTTTAATGATCCAAAAAGCAGCCCCTGCACCTGCCAGAATATGCTAAGAAGAAGTAGTAGTAGTAGTCAATGTAGAAACACATAAAGATGATCAGATCCCTTCTAAATCTCACATAATCCATGAGACATTTTGCAGACAGTCCCACAGTTCTTCTAGCTCACCATATTGTTAGGGTGGGCAACATTTGGGACCCCAAAGGCCATACTAGATGCTACATCAGGGGCTCATAGACCACATCTATCAATTATTTATATAAAGATAGATAGACACATGTCATGCCCCTGTCGGAGTCTGAACCTGAGGAAGACAAACAGCTGACAGGGAGTGGGAGTGTGGCTCTGTTGGCTGTGGAAGAAACTCTAGAAGGGCAAAGTCCGGCTGGGCAGAGCGGGGGAGAGGTAGAACAAGGGAGAGGGAGTTCAGAGGAAGACCCAGGCCTATTCCCTCTTCATCTTAGGGCACGCAGGGAGGAATGGGGAAGAGAGTAATGTGGGTTGCATGGCTTGTGGGGGAGGAAAGGGCCTTGATTCCCTTCATTAGCCACACCTGGGAAGTAAGTTTAAAAGAGATGCATGCTGAGTGTGGCATCTGCAGGGAACAAACATGAGTTTGTCTTGTGTTGACTTTGGTTATCTGCATTCCTGGCATCCTCCCAACCGTGTTGAATTACTACCATTCTTTCACATCGGGAATTCTTGCTCCTGCCTTGCTGGACTAATTACCTCATTTTGCCTTAATTGGACTTATAGTTACAGTTTTTGTTGACCATGTTTTGGACTTGATTCTCTGCAGCGAAAGGCTGTTCCTGGGAGAGTTTTTCTCCAGCCCAGAAGGTAACCAGGACATTGGGGGCAAAGTTGGAGCTAATAAAGGGATTCCTACTGATTATCTGACTGTGTTGCCTTTGTGCCATGCCCTCGGTCATCGCAACACACATATATTTCATCCTTAATGCATACATAGCACTGACAAGCTTTTATTCATTTTTATTTCAATTTAGGCAATGCCTACTGCAAGGGACTCAAGCCATGGAGGTTTTCCTCCCTGTAAAAAAAGTAAGCATAGCTACATTCGATTCAAAACACAACCACTATCAATCCTGTTAATGACTTCATGTCCGTTTGATGAAAGAGAGAAACCTCTGGATTTTTCTTTTATTTAGCCCAAAGTTGCTAACCCTGCAGTTCACCAGTCTCTTGATTGGCAGGTTACATGAAGCCAAGTGGTATGTAGAGGACACTCAGCAAACTACAGTACAGTACTGTGTTCTAGGTACCATATCTTCTCCATGGGACTCTGACTCCTGAAACTCAGTGTTCCAGAAGCCTTTAGCTTCATGGAAACAAAAATACAAATTACTGCTCCGATTCCCCATCCCTCTGTTGTTTCCCATGTCAGATCTGTTAATAATAAGATCCTTGATATGTTGTCTTGCACCCTGTCAAATGTTATGGCCATAGATGGTAGTGTTTAACTAAAGTATACATATTTAAAGGCAAAAACAAAATGCCTTTATTTTTCATCACTTTTTTCTCATCATTTTGCACTGTCGTTCATGTTATCCCTGAATTCATTTCACCTCATTTTCTCAACATTGAAATTGCATTGGGCTCTCAGCCATAAAATAAAAGAGAAGGAAAGAAGGAAAGAAAAAAGGAGGGAGGGGAAGGAAAGAAGGGGAGGAGAGGGAAGGGCAGGTGGAAAAGGAAGAAAATAAAACAGGAAGGAAGAAGGGAAAGATGGAGGGGGAAGGAAGGAAGGAAGGAAGGATAGTACGGTAAAACTGGCTATGAGCAGCAAATAAAAATTAATTCATCTCCCTTTGCTTCTAGAAGTATCTTGGAAACTTCAAACAGCTGAACTGAAAATGCAATTATTAATTCTGTCTTCAGTTATGCTTACATCTGTAGAGAAATCAGTCGCCTATAGAGACAGCTAACCAAACTTCATCTTCTCAACACTGAATTAATGTTGAGCTTTCATCTATTAAAAAAAGGAGAAGGGAAGGAGGGAGGAGGGAGACAGACAGACAGATAGACGGACAGGCACTTTCGGATTTTCAATGCTGTTCTCCACGCATCACAGCAAATTATACAGTACTGGGTTATTTCATTTATTTTTCTTTTGAAGAGCAAATGAGACAAAATGAAAGTGCCAGTAAATTGGCTAGGAAAAATGATCTTGTCATAGAAAGTAGCAGAAAGAGAATTAATTTACTCTGTGCTTTTATATATATATTTGAGTCCCACTGAAACATATATCACTTGGGACCTACTCTGGCTGTCCTGAAATTCCTTCACCTGTCCACAATCAGGTCCTGTGGAAAGGTGGAATACGTAAGTGTAAGAATATAGGTTAGCAAGCTTATATTGTGCCCCAGTAATAGAACGTGTACAGAGACAGGTTAGCCACATACACTACAGAGAGAAAATGCTGGAAAACATGGTTACTCCACACCATTTGGGATTTAGGACTCTTGTGAATTCTCTCCTACTGGAGGAAGCAAGTTGTTCCTCCTCCTCCTCCTCCTCCTCCGTTGCCATAGTGATGGCTAAGGCACAGTTTCACTTTTTCCACCTCTATGTATTCTTGATGAAGGTCACGGCTGGGATATGCAACCTGAGGTCAAAGGTCTTGCTGAGAGTGATAACTCATCAGGAGATATTTGAGCTCAGAGTAGAGTTTTTACTTCCCTGGGAGATCTAATATTGCCAGGCTAGAAAGAAGATAATCAGAGCCTGAATTACTTGAGAACGTAGGCCTGAATGTCTACTTTTGAATGGACTTCAGCCTCGATGTGTGATGCTCGGACTGATCTTTTTGACCATCATCCTTGGCACATTATATAAACACAGGGCATCTGCAAAGGAGATGTGAGGAGACTGTTGTACAACAGTCTCCACATACAGTTATCTCTGTAATCCTGCTGACAGAGGTGGGTTTTTTTTCTCTCTCTAAAGGTTAATTTTATTCCCATTGTGATGGGAGAAAAGCACCTTTGTATCACAGCAATAACAGCAGCCTCCGAGCCTTGCCATGCCAGTTGGCCATGGCAATGTATAATAATAATAATAATAATAATAATAATAATAATAATAATAATAATAATAATAATAATAATAATAATAATAATAATAATTATTATTATTATTATTATTGACACATTTCCAAATCCCTTCTAAATTTATATTTAATACTAAGGGTGCTCTAGATATTCCACAACAGATAGAGGGGAGAGAAAAAGAAGAAAGAGAAAGAAAGAAAGAAAGAAAGAAAGAAAGAAAGAAAGAAAGAAAGAAAGAAAGAAAGAAAGAAGGGAGGGAGGGAGGGAGGGAGGGAGGGAGGGAGGGAGGGAGGGAGGAAGGAAGAAAGAAAGAAAGAGAAAGATTGAAATAGCAAATGAATTGCCACTAGCAGCATTTAGAGTTTCTTCTCACAGATCAGCACATTGCTCCGTCTGGCTCAGTATTGATTATGTCACTCTTCCCCAAGCTTTCCTGGAATTTCCATTTATTATTAAATTTATACACTGCCTTTCTGTTTACTCCAACACTTTAAGGTGGTGTTGGAAGGAAAATTCATCTGGTTCAGTTCCAAGCTGGGAGAAAAACACTGGGAATAACAGGGTCAGGGATGGGCTGCTGGGGGTTCGCAGGGGTTCAGGAGAGCCCCTAGCTAAGTTTCTGTGCAGTTTGGAGAACCCCAAATCCCACTCCTGGCTGGCCCTGCTCACCCCACCCTTCCCCTCCCAGGAGTCACCATGTGGCCTGTTTTGGATGCAGGTAAGGGCAGGGTGTGGATGGAGGCTCAGGGAGGGTGAAAAATGGGCCTCCCGGAAGTTTGGGAAGGCCGGAAATGGGCCTGTTTCCAGCTTCCAGAGAGCCTCCGGAGCCTGGGGAGGCCATTTTCACCCTCCCGGAGGCTTGAGGAAAGACTCCGGAGCCCAGGGAGGGCGCTGCTGTGGTGCAGGAGGCCAACTAGGCCACGCCCACCCAGCAACCAGGCAGATAACCCATTGCTAAAATTTTTGAAGCCCACCCCTGAACAGGCTGATTGGAAAGTTGGTTTATTGATGAAGCAGAACCACGCACACAAAGACAGCATGTGTGGTTCTGGGTCAGCTGCCCCAGAACCATAAACCCAGGTGGTTCTGTTCACCAATAGGCAGAGTTTTTCTTTTCAATCAGCCTCCATGTTATTTCCAGCATCTTTCTCTCAGCTTGGAACTGAACCAGATGGATTTTCTTTCCAAGAGTGGCTTTACAAGAACAATTAAAATAAAAATACAAAGAATGTCCGAGAAAAAAAATTAAGGCAATTCAAATTAAAAAAACAAACAAACAAATCAAAAAGAGAAATCAACACAATTCATAGTTAAAGCTTAGCAAAGATATAGAGACTCCTTAGGCATCCTGCTCCACGATGTAGAAGTCATACAGGAAAAGGCTGTAACTCTGAAGAACTGAGCTTCTGGTAGAGGGACGTCTTTCAGAGGGCCTCTCTGGTTCTTTGCAATAGAGGTTGTCCTCAACTTACAACAGTTCATTTAGTGACTGTTCAAAGTTACAACATCACTGAAAAACGTGATTTATGAACATCTTATGAACACCGCTGCAGATCCCCATGCTCACATGATCAAAATTCAGATAGTTGGCAACTGACTTGTATTTATGATGGTTGCGGTGTCCAGGGGTCATGTGATCACCTTTTGTGACCATCTGACAAGCAAAGCCAATGGGGAAGCCAGATTCACTTAACAACAGAGGAAAGCGAGGTCATAAAATGGGGCAAAGCTCATTTAACAAATGTCTTACTTTGCAACATAAATTTTGGGCTCAGTTGTGGTCATATGTCAAGGACTACCTGCAATGGAGCAAGTTCACTGAAGGAGAAATCGCCCAGCAAATAAAAGCCTGAAGTCATTTGAGGTGTTCAAGTTTAACAACAGCATCTTAAAATATGCCCAGTAGGCAGGACACAACTAGTGCAAACATTTCATCCAGAAAATTTCAGGATAGACATTTATTTATTTTATTTTATGTATTTATTTTGTCAAAAGCTTACAATACAATAGAAATAAGAATAAACATAAGCTGAAATATAAGAAATAGGAACTAATAATTGGGGACACTAGGACAGGGACCGTAGGCACGATTGTGCGCTTATGCACATTACATACTCTGGATGATTTGCACTAATAACAGTTGGATGCTATTATTTTCCACCTCCTGAAGTTTTGACACACTCTTCTAGGTAGCCCTATGTCAGGTAGATTGTAGTAGTCAAGACACGTTGTAACCAAAGCATAAACAGCTGTTAAAGCGAATTGGCTCAGGCAGGTTCAGAAGTAATACATTGGCCATAACAGTAGAAATAAATCCCTTGAGATAGGCATTGACTGGACAACTAGTGAAAGATGGACCTAAAAGAGTTCTTTTAAGATTGACCTGCAGTTCACAAAATTCAACTCAGCCCCAGGAGCGCCTTACTAAAAGCATCTCCACTTTGTCAGGATTTAATTCTGCCTTCTAATTGTTTCCATCATCTAGGACAGCAGCAAGGGTGGGGTTCAAAAATTTCAGCAACCGGTTCTCTGCCCAGCTGCTGGGTGGGTGTGGCCATGGTGGGCATGGCCTAGTCATCCTCCTGCACCACAGCGGTGGGGGGGGGAAGTGTTTTTGCCCTCCCTGGGTTCTGGTGACTTTCCTCGAAAATAAAGTAAATCCCAGGTTTTGGGGAAGCAAAAATATTTCATTTCTTCTTGTCTTGTGACCTTGCCTTTTATATCTGACCTCAGATTTTCTATCCCTTAGGTAAAGGTAAAGGTTCCCCTCACACATACATGCTAGTTGTTTCCGACTCATCTCTGTTACAAAGCCGAAGAGCCAGTGCTGTCCGAAGACATCTCCGTGGTCATGTGGCCCGTATGACTAAATGCCGAAGGCGCACGGAACGCTGTTACCTTCCCACCAAAGTGGTCCCTATTTTTCTACTTGCATTTCTACATGCTTTCGAACTGCTAGGTTGGCAGAAGCTGCAACGAGTAACGGGAGCTCATCCCGTTACACGGCGCTAGGGATTTGAACCGCCAAACTGCCAATCTTTCTTGATTGACAAGCTCAGCGTCTTAGCCACTGAGCGTCCCCTTTCTATCACTTAGTGCTAAATATATAGTTTTAGAGAATCATTCCATAAATGTTTGCAACTGCAGAGATTTTCACCATCTATGTTTTTTTCCCATACTCTGGTGGACTATTGTCCATTTCTCTTTGAGCAAGCCATGATTTTTCTTTCTTAATATAGCTAGCATTCAAGAGAGATCTTTAATGTGGTTACCACTGCTCTCTGAGCTCAAGAGAAAGTATACATCGGCAGAGAACTTGCTTTAAATGTTCAAGAGGTCAACTCAATCCTCCACACCCACTGCAGTTTGATTCAACAGTGAGAGAGTTTGAGGGACTAATTATATATATTATACACAGACGAACACAATACAGAAGCCTGATGATGGCAGATGAGATTCTGCCAAAACGTTGCTACAACTTTAAAAGCACAACTACAATGACGTAGGAAAATACCCGAACAAAGCTGAATACCATACATATAAGTACCCATGAAAACTTAAGAAAACAAATATATGTATATATATATATATATATATATATATGGAGCATTTGGCTATATATATATAAAATACCCGAACAAAGCCGAATGCCATACATGTAAGTACCCGCGAAAACTAAGAATATATATATGTATATATATATGGCTGTGTTTGCTTTGCACAGAACACACTTCTCTATTGACGCTGATTATAACTACTTCGATTTATCTCTCCATTCTCTCCCTCATCCAAAGTTGATGCTAGTGATTTAAAAGAGTTACTCAATGTTGGAGATCTCATATAAAACATCATATGCTTTTAATTGGTACAATGAGTAGCACCCAAGCAAATGATGTGCTGTGGCAAATATGAAATTAATTCTGTTAGGGGTGAAGTCTTGTTAATGTTAAACCAGTTGCCTCTTGAAAAGCACCTTTGGGATACTCCATCCTCATTTTATGCATCTTCAAGTATATTAGTTGCTATTGCCTGTCTTATTTCCAAAGCATCTTTTTGGCACTGTTACAGTTGGGATTTCATAGTAGAAACTGGCTTTAATTGGAACAGCGATCTGTGCACCTGAATTATTCCATTTTGTCAGATGCTCACCCTCAAACATGAATAACAAGGAGGATGTTACATGTTTCTTTTACTGAACCTTTTGTTCCTTTTGCCATGCCTCTTTGCTTAAGCATTGGATGAAACCTTCTTTGTGGTCATCCCAATGATGGCATTAATAATTTATCTTCCGTTCACCCTGGATACGCTGTGGTGTACCTCCTCTAAAATAAACAGGCAGATATTTTTTAATAAAGGAAAAGAGGTATACAGGCCCACGTACTGCAAGTGACATCGTAATAAGTAATCATACTGATGGGGATTTGAAGGGGGAGGGGATTGCTTTTAGCTTTTCATATCAAGAAAAGATCCTCCTGGGATGACATACGCCTGACCCCCAAACTTTCCCCATTTTCCAACTCAATGCACTTGATGGGAACTCATCAGGCCTCTCTCTCTTTGATTACATACCTTTTAGATCTTCAGTTGTGGAACTGTTGCAATTTAGGGGTGGTTGAATTCATCGCTTTTAGAGCAGTGTGTCTCAACCTTGACAATGCAAACATGTGTGGACGTCAACTCCCAGAATTCCTCAGCCAACATGCTAGTGTTGGAAGTTATAACCCAACCCTCTCCTAGAAAAATGAATATATATATTTTTAAGTTATACTAAAAAGGCAGAATATTTCCCCTAAAAGAGAAGTAGAAACTCAGAGAGGAAGAAACTAAAACATGTGAAGAACGGTTACAGGAACTGGGCTTGGCTAGTCTAGTGAAGAGAAGGAGCAGGGGAGACAGGATAGCAGTCTTCCAATATTTGAGGGGCTGCCACAGAGAGGAAGGGGTCAAGCTATTTTCTAAAGCACCCAAAGGCCAGACAAAGGAATAATGGATGGAAACTGAACAAGGAGAGATTTCACCTGGAAATAAGGAGAAACTTTCTGACAGTGAGAACAATCAACCAATGGAACAGTTTGTCCTTGGAAGTTGTGGAAGCACCATCACTTGAGACCTTCAAAAAGTGATTGGACTGCCATTTGTCAGAAATGGTGTAGGGTCTCCTGCTTGGGTGGGGGGTTGGACTAGATGACCTACAAGGTCCCTTCCAACTCTGTTTATCTGTTATCTGTTAAACTCACCCCCCGCCCTTTCTCAATGGGCCATTAAGGCAGAGGTGGGCTGCTGGGGGTTCGCAGGGATTCGGGAGAGCCCCTACCTAAGATTATGTGCAGTTCGTAGAACCCCCAAATCCCACTCCTGGATGGCCCCGACCACCCTGCCCTTCCCAGGAGTCCCCACGTGGTCCGTTTTGGATGCAGGTAAGTGCAGGGCACACACGGAGGCTCGGGGAGGGTGTAAAACAGGCCTCCTGGAAGTTCAGGAAGGCTGGAAATGGGCCCATCTCCAGCTTCCAGAGAGCCTCCAGAACCCAGGGAGGCCATTTTTGCCCTGCCAAAGGCTCAAGGAAAGCCTCCAGAGCCTGAGGAGGGCAAAAATGATCCCACCCTCTGCCGTGGTGCAGGAGGCTGACTAGGCCACACCCACCATGGCCACACCCACCCAGCAACTGGGCAGAGAACCCTTTGCTAAAAATTTTGAAGCCCACCCCTGCATTAAGGCCTGAGCCAGTCTATTCTACGTAACTAAAGATCTACTCCAGGTAGAGCCCTGATAGGAATTGCCCAAAGCGCTTTCATATTACGTCATCATCCAGCAAGGCTCAACCAAGCCTGGGACCCAGGACAGCCTACAGAGTTGCCCCTGCATGGCCCCATGGGAGTCTGACAACCAATCAGGATACAAGCTCCAATTCAAATCCCAACAGAGGGCATAAAACCCAGGGACTCTCAACATTTCTTCCCTTTTTTTTTCTCTTCACCCAAGGCATGTGATCCTGTCCACCAACTTTCCAAGCAGTCACCATGTTTCCAGTATCTTTCTTCCCCGCTTGGAACTGAACCCAGAAGGATATTTCTTCCAACACTAGATAGGAGATTCTGGGAGTTGAAGTCCACCCATCACACTGTTTTTAGACAGCTGGTCTCTCTCTCTCTCTTTCCCTCACGTTTGTTAGTCAGATTGTTTGTGTGAATAATAAGGCTGCACGGCACACTCTCCAAATGTGCAAAAGAGGCCAGGTTCTAGAAGAGCAGAATTACTTTGTTGACAACAAAGCTCCAGTTCCAAGCTCTTAAAGTTCCTCCCCCCACCTTCCATTTTTAGCAAGCTAGTAAAAAATCAATAGTGTTGTACTCCCATCTGTAAGCCACCTGACATTCTATGAATGATCAATGGAGCTTACAGAGGGACTCTCAAGGAAAGAGGCCAAGACATCACAATTACAGGGGTTTTATTTATTTATTTTCTGTTGATTCAGGAGGACTCTTTCTGGGTTCATATGGCTTCTTCTACATTTAAAGGACATTAATAAACACCAAGGCATTATTAAGAAGCTCTTAAATTGGTCAAAGGATTGGGCTGGGGGAAAATAAGAAAAGAGGGTGAAATTAGCTATGTCATGGAATCCAATCTCCTGAAATTGTCTTTTTTAAATATATATAATTTCACTGAGATTTGCACTCCCAACACCAGGACTGTAGCTTAAACTGTAACTTCCCATTCCCACAACTGTTGTTTGGTCAACAGTCCCAATGTTAAGTGAGCAAAGAGAATGATTGTTAAATCTCCCAGCAATTTATTCTCTCTTATTATAAGGAAGCCTTTGGCTGCACTGAGTTTTTAAATAAGTTTTATTGTACTTTTTTCCTTAATATACATAACTGTTCATAATTATACAACACTGTTAGGTACTGGTTACATCAACTCTCTTTTTTTCCCCTCCCATCCTTTTTATACATCCTAATTAAAACTATCCTGTAGTATAATCTCTCCATCATATTATACATCCTAATTATCTCTATTATCTTCTACCATGATATATCATTACAATCCTCACTTTATGCACTTCATATTATATTCATGTACAGTTCATAAATATACTTTTTTACATTGTTTATTCTTCCATCCTCCCCTATCTCTGTATATATGTGTTTTGTTGATCTTCTTTCCTTATTTAACACTAATCTCCGCTTCTTTTATTTATCCAATTATACCATGTGTCCCATGTTAAATAGTATTCTGACTCTTCCTTATCTTTACTAACAACCTGCCTTCCATCGAGGATCTGTATACTATACTAGTCAAAAAGAGGGCTTTGAAAATATCTACAGACCCCCTCACATCCTGGACATAAACTGTTTCAACTCCTACCCTCAAAATGATGCTATAGAGCACTGCACACCAGAACAACTAGACACAAGGACAGTTTTTTTCCCAAACGCCATCACTCTGCTAAACAAATAATTCCCTCAACACTGTCAAATTATTTACAAAGTCTGCACTACTATTACTATTAATCTTCTCATCACTCTTTATCACCCATCCCACTCCCACTTGTGACTGTATGACTGTAACTTTGTCGCTTGTATCCTTACGATTTATATTGCTTGTTTCCTAGTATGATTTATTGCTTATTGTACCCCATGACTATTATGAAGTGTTGCACCTTATGATTCTTGACAAGTGTATCTTTTCTTTCATGTAGACCGAGAGCATTTGCACCAAGACAAATTCCTTGTGTGTCCAATCACACTTGGCCAATAAAAGAATTCTATTCTATTAAGTTCCATTGTAACCCTAACCCATTTCAGCACACTCGAGTATTTTTTTTTTATTACTTCCTTAACAGAGTGAATAGTAAAGGCAGGTTTTCTTTCTCCAGGAGATACAGGGGGGTGTCTCTTCTTTAATGGTGCCTTCCAATTTCCGTGTCGAGCGCCAAAAGGAAATCTTTTGAGGAGGTAGAAAAGCACCGGAGAAGCAATTTTGAGCAGTTAGAGCTGCCATCTGGCATGGAAATCCTCTGACCATAATCTTGGGGCCTGGCTGTGCTTCCTTTTGCAATGGATCCAGCTGTGCCTACTGGTGAATGAGTGCGAGGTTAGTGGGACACAAAGGTTTCCATGTCAAACAACTTCGAGGCTGCAGCCTTCGCAGATTTATTCCTTTTGACAGTGTAACTTGAATATTATTCTGCACCCATGAAGTGTGTAAGTCCCTACAATTGCTTTTCATTGAGCTTGCTCTTGGCCTGTTCAATCCAGTACAGTCTATTCTGCCGATATATTTCCTCCTGTCAAGCCCCCTCCAGAAGTTTTTAATAAAGGGCTGAGCTCCTGGATAGATGGGACCTGCCAGCTCCGTTTTTATGGCCGCCAGAATGCCTCATTGTACTGTTGGTGTTTAGCAGCAAAGAGACAATTTGAGGCAACCTCGTTGTTATTGTTTTACAGCTTAAGATGTTAAAACACAGAGAGACAGAGAGAGAGACACAGAGAGACACACACACAGAGAGAGAGAGACAGAGGGAGAGGGAGAGACACGGAGAGACAGAGACACAAACACAGAGAGACAGAGACACAGAAAGAGAGAGAGAGAGACAGACAGACAGACAGACAGAGGAAGAGGGGGAGAGAGGGAGAGGGAGAGGGAGAGACACAGAGAGACAGAGACACAAACAGAGAGAGAGGGAGACAGAAAGAGAGAGAGACAGAGAGACAGAGACACAAAGAGAGATACAGAGACAGAGAGAGACAGAGAGACAGAGGGAGAGGGAGAGACACAGAGAGACAGAGACACAAAGAGAGAGACAGAGACACAGAAAGAGAGAGAGAGACAGACACACACACAGAGAGAAAGAAATCTCCTTCTCCAGCTTTAAAACTTGAAAAAGACCAAACATTTCAGCCACTCCCGCTTTGGCGATTCCCCTACCACTATTGCAACCTTTCCGAAATTTCCAGATTGTAAACCATAAGAAAGAAAAAGATGTTGCCTAGACTGCTGTAAAAAAAAGAGGGGAGGTAGGGGAGATGCCAAAGAGACAAGGAGATACTGGCCTTGGGAGCTGGGCATTTCAAAAACAAACATAAGACAGTTTTGACAGCATCAATTCAGGGCCAGAAAAACAAACACAGATGGCTGATGCTTCATTTAACATCTTCATAAACATAAGTAGAATTTACAAACCAGTTGTAGATTTCTCCAACACGGAGCAAACAGAAACATGTTCAGAGCAGAGCTCCAAGTCTTCAGCAAGCAAGCAAGCTAGTTTCATCTTCAATAGATCAGCAGGCAAGCAAGAGGAGAGAAGCAGTTTCATCTCAATAGACAGACCCAGAGCTCAACTCAGCTGCAGAGTTGCAGAGCTCAATAATAGAACCATGCCTAGGTTACTTTTAGTTTCAGTTTCCAGCCTAAGCTACTTCTAGTTTCAGTTTCCAAACTATCCTCATTGGCTGATTTAGTTGCTATTCATTGGCTGACCTTGTTATCAAGCTCTATTCCAATTCATGAATATACTGACAGAAACATAGATATTTTTTTTCTGATCACAGAAAAAGACCCGATGGTCCATCAAGTCTGCCCTTTGATTTTTCATTTGGTTGTTTTAGTTGTCTTTGTAATTGATTTATTTATTATTAAAATTATTAATTTGAGTTATGTTATTAATTTTTAATTTATTTATTTTGATTTTTGTTGGGTGAGAGATGTATATTGTAGAAAACATCCCCATGCAAAGGTAAAAAACCCAAATGCACACAATAGAGACTGTTACATCTACTACTACCTAGAAAAACAAGACTCTCTTTGCAAGACCATTGATTCTGGAGATGTTTCCTCCAAACACTATCATGACCCTGTATAACGGATCCTTCTTTTTCAAGTTCATTCATATTCATTCTCCAGAAGATCTATTTGAACAGGACCGAACAGGATGACAGTTTTGGGGTTTTGGTTTATCTAGTTTCTTTCTGGATGTTGGTGGCTCAGTGGCTAAGACTGAGCTGAGCTTGTCGATCAGAAAGGTCGGCAGTTTGACGGTTCAAATCCCTAGCTCCTGTTACTTGTCCCAGCTTCTGCCAACCTAGTGGCTCAAAAGCATGTAAAAATGCAAGTAGAAAAATAGGGACCACTTTGGTGGGAAGGTAACAGCGTTCCATGTGCCTTCGGCCGCATGACCACAGAGACATCTTCGGACAGCGCTGGCTCTTTTGGCTTTGTAATGGAGATGAGCACCGCTCCCTAGAACTGGAAACGACTAGCACGTATGTGCGAGGGGAACTTTTACCTTTACCTTAGTTTCTTTCTGATGCAGGGAAAACCGTGCTGCCTTCTGTATTCCCAGAAGCTGGACTCTTAGCTACTACTAGCTATGTAAGATAATGGCTGAGAAATCACACCTGCTCATAAGAAATAGAGCTCAGCAGTTGAGTAAAGCAAACTCTGTGCAATGAACCTTTAATTTGCTGTATTTGCAGGAAGATGGCAACATGCCAAACCAGTAACGTTCAAACAATAAGCTGTACTCTGAGATCAGAAACAACTCTTGGATCTTCACTGCAGATTTCCAAAATGGACATTACTCATGCTTTTAAGATCCAAGGACATCTCAGACATCCAATTTCACTCACCACTATGGTGCTGTCGTGAATAATGGAAAAAGCACAAAAGCTATTGACTCCTATGGCACAGAGCCAATTTAGACTATCTGAAGATTTGACTCATAGCCTCACATCTCAGATGCATCTGCAAATAGAACCAAGGAACAGCGGGAAGTAGATATATAAATTCAAGATAATTGTAAAGAAGAGTCTGGTCTGTCAAAAACAGGCCAGATTTTAGGCAACTGTGCATTGCTAAAATAAGGCTTCTGGCGTTCAAATGTAGATTGGCACTCTTCTTTATGTTAAGCTCCATTTCTAAACAAATAACAATGCCAAACAACTGGAGTGCCACTTGAACTCTACTGGGATTGACAAAATCACCACCAATCCATTGCAAAAGGCAGTTCCAAAGGTGCTTTTTTCAAGAGGCAACTGGACTTTCTTGTTTTTCTTTGAAGATGTTTTGCTTCTCATCCAAGAAGCTTCTTCAGCTCTGACTGGATGGTGGGGAATGGCAGTATTTATATTCCTAGCTGGTCATTTGCATCCTTTTAGTGAGTCATTGAGGCCACTTGGAGGTTTATCTGTGCCCTCAGAGTAACCTGAATAATGCAAATGGGTGTGGAGCCTTCTTGGAACTGTTGAAAGGACTGTATTGTAGAGATAGATAGAAAGGACAACACAGACCCCTGCACATGCCGCCCCCCCCCACCCATGCGTACACCCTGCCCCTACGCATGTGCAGCAGAGACCTGAAGGCCAGCTGACTGGCAGGAGGCACATGGGCATGCATGGTGGAACTGAGCTGAGGTGACAGCACGCATGCCAACAGAGAGCTCTCTGCATACCACCTGTGGCACGCATGCCATAGGTTTGCCACCACTGCTATGTGCTATACACTTGCTAGGAAATGACTTCCGCCGACTTCTTGATTAAGCATGCCCACAGGATTGCAGAAGGATTACCGTTTTAATTACTTTTTAAGCTGCCTAAAATAACAGGTGAAATGGAAGGTAAATAAATACTACCGACTTTGCTAAAAGTCCTTCCTGAAAATGCAGGGGAAAACACCACAGTGCAACATGAAAATCCACACAGATTCTTATCTCCTCCGGATCACATTCTGTCCTTCTTAAAAAGCTCATTTCATTTATTGTGTTGTAGGGGGCAGTTGGGGGGGGGAGAGGAGAGGGATAGAGAAGGTGAGAGAAAGAGGGGGAGGGTGAAGAGAAGGGAAAGGGAGGACAGAGAAAGGAGAGGGGGAAGAGAGAGGGGGGGGTTCTTTTGCAACTTTTCTTTGGAATGTCATCTGTCTAGAAATGAAATTGGCCTGGTCCCTGATGGCCTTTTGTAAGTCCTTGAAGACTTAGCTTTGGGCTCAAGCCTGGGATCCCAGGTGTGTGATGATTTCTTGGTTGTGCAAGCTGATTAATTGTTGCTTTTTTAATTTTTCCAGGCTCCCGTGTCTTACGTCTTTTGTATATGTTTTTCTTAAAATCATTGTTAACACCATAGTCTCTCAGAGTTGGTCATTTGAGATGGGAGAGCCATATAAATCTACTAAATAAATATTTCCCCACTCTCTTGGATACCTTCATAGCTTTATCTATAATGAAAAGGGGTGATTTATGCTCCGGTGTTACTTGCATTTGTTTCAGGGGTGGGATTCTACCAGTTTGCACCTATTCTCCAGAACTGGTTGTTAACATTCTAAGTAGTTCGGAGAACCAGTTGTTAGAAGAAATTACTGGCCTAATCCTGTAAGGAAGGCAGGAAGGAAATATTCTGGTGTTGCTTACAGAATCTGCCTCTCCATTAGCCCTTTTTACATTCTTGGCAGAACTAGACTTTCTGTCTCAGGAACTTCTCTGGAGTTTTCCCCCCTCCTTTGCTGGTACTTTGCTTGTGTGGAGTGACCATTCAAAGTTGCAATGGCACTGAAAAAAGTGACTTATGAACGTTTTTCACACTTACAACTGTTGCAGCAACCCCACAGTCATGAGAGGCCAGGCGAGGAGATGCGTGCCTCAATGTGAGTGATATTGAGTTGGCCATGCCCAGCCAATAACATGACCACCAAGCCACGCCCACCACCTAAACCACACCCACAGAACCCATTGTTAAAACATTTGAATCCCACCCCTGAGTTGTTTCACAACCCACTGATGATGTTACTTAGCTGGGTAATGAAATGTCTGCAACAGAGGTAGTATTCAGCAGGTTCTGACCAGTTCTGGAGAACTGGTAATGGTAATGTTGAGTAGTTCAGAGAACCAGCAAATCCCACCTCTGACTGGCCCTGCCACCATCTATTCTCTGCCTCCTGAGTCCTAGCTGATCAGCTGGGTCTTCTTTGGTTTCCCTGCACAGGAGAACGGAGCTGGAAAGCAGGTTAGTGGGGTGGGGAGGCAAGGTGGGATCCTACCAGCATAACAACTGGTTCGCTTCACCAAATGTGCGCTGTGCACATGTGCATACTACTTACAAATTACCAGGTCCGGCAAGCATTCACCTGCTCCATGTGACGAGCGGCACTCAGCTGTGCCGCACAAAGCAGCTGAGGAGGAAAAAGCAGAGAATAAAGGATAGCCTAGAGCCCGGGCAGGTGGGCAGGCCAAACAGAAGACCAGAAGATTGTTGTAGCAAACCAGTTTGGTGTCAGCTGCTCTTCAGAGCTACCGATTCTATAGAACCAGGCCGAACCGGTAGAATCCCACCCATGTGGGGAGGGAATGGGATGTTGCAGTAACCTTCCCCCAGGAGTGGGAGGGTATGGAGATTTTACATTAGCCTTCTGCCACGCCCACCAAGCCATGCCACGCCCACCTAGCCACTCCCACAGAACTGGCAGTAAAAATAAAAATTAAATCCCACCACTGGTCTGCAAGCTCAGAGAGCACCAAGAGAGAGCACCTCCACACTTCAGCTCAAGCCTGAGTGACAGATATTCTCTTCCAGTGAGATTTATTTTTTATTTTGGTTTTATATTTTATATTGGTTGTAGCTCTCCAAGACTGTTCTAATACAAGCAGCCCTCAATTTACAACAATTCATTGGTGACCGTTCAAAATTACAATGGCACTGAAAAAAGTGATTCGTGAGCATTTTTCACACTTAGCGCTTCATCCTTTCATGTGGCACTGAAAAAAGTGACTTATGGCCGGGTTTTTTTCCCCCCACATTGTTGTGGCATCCCCAGAGTCACGTGATCAAAGATTCAAAGGCTTAGCTAGAGGCATGTACTGATGACTGTTTCAATGTCCCGGGGTCATGTGAATATGTTTTGTGACTTTCCGACAAGCAAAGTAAATGGGGAATAACTGTGTTACTAACAACTGCACTGTCTGACTTAACAATTGTGGCCACAAAGGTTGTAAAAATGGGGCAAAATTTGCTTAACAACTGCCTTGCTTAGCAATGGAAATTCTGGTTATAGGATTACCTATAGGTCAATACTTGAATACCTGAAGCGGAGGAGGATACACAGAGAAGCTCCATGGGATAAAATCCATTATACATTTTATATGGATCTAAATAGCCCAGCCTGGATCCAAATCTCTATAATCTAATAGGGATAAATACAGAAAGTTCAATAGGTGTCAGTCTCAAAGCCATATGTTATGTTATGATGTTGCATTCCTATTTTGAGAACACAGTTCCACCCAGCTGAGTTATTTGAAGCCATAGAGAGAACATATTAAAGGACAAAGGGTTACTATTGGTCTCTTAATGTCTTGGCTATCTACAAACACAAGACAGAAACGGCTTCAAACCATTCATAGCATAAACCCACTCTTAAAAGTATAAAGATACTTTTCAATGGATCTGAATTGTTGGTGTCTTCATGTCTGGTGACTACTAGCACTGGGGAATTACCAGAGGATTGGAAAAGAGCTGATGTCCCCATTTTCAAAAATGGGGAAAAACAGACCTAAGAAACTACAGACCAATCAGCCTAACATCAATACCTGGGAAGATACTGGGAAAAAAACAGATCTATGACTATCTAGAAACAAATAAAGTTATAACTAGTAGCCAGCACAGGTTTGTTAAAAACAGATCATGCCAAACCAATCTTATTTTATTCTTGGACAAGTGACTAAATTAGACCAGCGAAATGCTGTGGACATAGTATTTTTAGACTTCAGCAAGGCATTTGACAAAGTAGACCATAACCTACTTCTTGGTAAGCTAGAAAAATGTGGGATAGACAGCATCAGATGATTTGTTACTGATTGACAAACCATCTCAACGAGTAGTCCTTAATGGTATTACATCTACATGGAGGGAAGTAAGCCGTGGGGTACCACAAGATTCTGTCTTAGGCTCAGTAGTCTTCAATATCATCATAAATGTTTTATATGAGGGAATAGAAGGGGAATTCATCACATTTGCAGATGATACAAAGCTGGCAACAGCCCAACCACCCCAGAAGACAATCTCAGGATCCAAAAATATTTTGACAGACTTGAAGCATGGGCCCTCCAACAAAATGAAATTTAATGTGGACAAAAGCAAGTTTTTACACCTGGGCAGGAAAAACCAAAGGTACAAGTACAGATTAGGTGAAACCTGGCCCAAAAAAGTAACTGTGACCCTGGAGTCCTGGTGGATGATCACTTAAATATAAGCCAGCAGCAACCAGAAAAGCTATTATAACAGATAACAGATAATCAGAATTGAAAGGGACCTTGTAGGTCATCTAGTCCAACTCCCCACCCAAGCGGGAGACCCTACACCATTTCTGACAGATGGCAGTCCAATCTCTTCTTGAAAGTCTCAAGTGATGGCACTCCCACAACTTCTGAGGGCAAGGTGTTCCATTGGTTGACTGTTCTCACTGTCAGAAAGTTTCTCCTTATTTCCAGGTTAAATCTCTCCTTGTTCAATTTCCATCCATTATTCCTTGTTAGGTGCTTCAGGTGCTTTGGGAAATAGCTTGACCCCTTCCTCTCTGTGGCAGCCCCTCAAATATTGGAAGACTGCTATCGTGTCTCCCCTGGTCCTTCTCTGCACTAGACTAGCCATGTAACTTCACTAGACTATAGACTGTAACCGTTCTTCATATGTTTTAGTCTCCAGTCCCCTAATCATCCTGGTTGCTCTTCTCTGCACTTTTTCTAAAGCCTCAACATCTTTTTTATAATGTGTAACCAAAACTGGATGCTGTACTCTAGGTGTAGTCTTACTAAAGCTTTATAGAATGGTATAATCATTCATTGTATAAACAGAGGCATAGAATCAAAACCATGTGAAGTATTCCTACCACTTTATCAAGCCTTGGTAAGACCACACCTGGAATACTGCATCCAGTTGTGGTTACCATACTACAAAAAAGATATGGAGACTTTATTTATTGGGAATTTTACCTGAAATATATAGTAAAGACTTGAAATACCTGATTGTAAATGTATTAACAGCGGCTAGGATTGTATTTGCTAAAAACTGGAAAAATGAGAAAATACCATCACAGGAGGAAATCATTAAGAAAATATTGGAATGTGCTGAAATGAGTAGATTGACATTTGAAATTAGAGAACAAGAGGATAAACAATTTTATAAAATTTGGGATCTATTCTATCAATGGTTAGACAATAAAATACAGTAATGAAATATGTAGACTCTTAGAAAATAATAAATATATAAAGATGTACTTCTTTCATTATATCTACAAAATGATTTTAGGATAGATTTGGGATGATAATATGAACTGTTATAAAACAAACTAAGTAAATTATGATTATTTTGTAAAACATGAATGATTAAAAGTATAGTCAAATGATTGATTAATAATGATACTAAGGTATTTAATTTTTGATTGAAAATACAAGATTATATGTAATGTAATTGTAATTGAAGACTATGAAATGGAAACATAAAACAATTTGTAAACCAACCGGCACACTGTATGTACACATGTGGAAGATGGCTTGATGTTTTTATGTTTTGTTTGTTTATGTTTATTTTTAAAAAACCAATAAAAAATTATTAAAAAAAAAAAGATATGGAGACTTTGGAAAAAGTCCAAAGAAGAGCAACTAAGATTAAAGGCCTGGAGACTAAAACATATGAAGAATGGTTGAAGGATTTGGGTTTGGCTAGTCTAGAGAAAAGAAGGACTAGGGGTGACATGATAGCCGTATTCCAGCATTTGAGAGGCTGCCACAAAGAGGAGAGGCTCAACTTATTTTCCAAAGCACCAAAAAGAAACAATGGATGGAAACTAATCAAGGAGAGAAGCAACCTGGAATTGAGGAGAAATGTCCTAACAGTGAGGACAATTAATCAGTGGAGCAAATTGCCTTCAGAAGTTGTGGGTGCTCCATCACTGGAGATTTTTTAAGAAGAGACTGGACAGCTATTTGTCTGAAATGGTATAGGATCTCCTGCTTGAGCAGGGGGCTGGACTAGAAGACCTCCAAGGTCCCTTCCAGCTCTATTCTGATTCTGATTCAGTCTCTTTGACAGCCTTATGAAGATAACTTTAAAAAGTAATTGGGCCATAGTGTTTCAGATTTTGTATTAATGTACGCTTTTAACCAAGGGTGGGATTCTACCAGTTTGCAACTATTCTCTAGAACTGGTTGTTAACATTCTAAGCAGTTCGGAGAACTGGTTGTTAGAAAAAATTACTGGCCTAATCCTGTGAGGAAGGCAGGAAGGAAACATTCTGGTGTTGCTTACAGAAACTGCCTCTCCGTTAACCTTTATTACATTTTTGACAGGACTAGACTTCCTGTCTCTGGAACTTCTCTGGAGTTTTTTCCCCCTCCTTTGCTGGTACTTTGCTTGTGTGGAGTGATCATTCAAAGTTACAATGGCACTGAAAAAAGTGACTTATGACCATTTTTCACACTTACGACTGTTGCAGCATCCGCACAGTCGCCAGAGGCCAGACGAGGAGATGCGTGCCTCAGTGTGAATGATGTTGAGTTGACCACACCCAGCCAGTAACATGACCACCAAGCCACGGCCACCCAGTCACATGACCACCAAGCCACGCCCACCACCTAAGCCACGCCCACAGAACCAGTTGTTAAAAAAATTGAATCCCACCCCTGCTTTTAACTTATACATTTTTTTTTAATGATTGTAACTCACCCAGAATTACCTTGATGGGCAGCCTTTAAATTTTATAAATAAACAAACACATGTAATTAGTAATTCCCTGAGTCGAGGATGTTCTTCAGTTTTCAAATCTAGACAATAAGTCTGGCTTTCTTAGCTGCCTCATCCCCCCCTCGCCCCACCATATAAGAAGCAAGTAGGGTCAAGCTTACCTTTAAAAAAAAAAACAGCTGAGTTCAGCAAGGTGAAGTTTAAATGGATTCTTTAAATGCTCCAGCATTAAGGAATTGCTCTCAGCAGTGCATGGAATATCAGAAGCTCCAGCAACAATGACTTCGCATTATTAGCATTGCTCCCAATGGCTTGTTAGCTTCTTCAGTTCCATGGAAGGAGAAATTGCTGGTCTGTGCAATATCCCTCATGGAATCATTGATGGTACAAAGCATCTATTTCTAGTCTAGAATCCTCCACATATATATTTTTTCCACGTGGGAAACAATCTTGTTCTCAGGGTGCTTGAAACTTTTTGCCACATTTCTCTTTGTAGTGCTTTTGAGCATGCTCTGGTGGTGACTTGATATAATGGGATGGCGAACCTATAGCACCTGTGCCAGAAATGGCATGCAGAGCCATTTCTCCGGGCACGCCAGCCATCTCCTTTTCCGGCTGGGGAGCTGCTCTTCCAGTTTCCGGAATGTGTATGTGCACCAGCTAGCTGGTCTTTGCACGCGGGGCAGCACCGGAAACCAGAAGAGCAACTCCCCAGCACGCATGCGCATGCCAGGAAGCTGATCTTCCAGTTTCCATGTTGGTCTTCACGTGCTCATGTGTGCCAGAAGTCAGAAGACCAGGTGGCTGGTGCACATGCGCATGCCAGAAACTGAAAGTTCAGCTTCCCAGCATGCACATGCGTGCTGGGGAACTGCTCTTCCAGTTTCCGGCACTCGTGCGCATGCTGGAGAACTGCTCTTCCGGTTTCCAGTGTTCCCCTGTGCATGTGCGCACTCCCATCTTGGCCCTTGGTGTCAAAAAGGTTTGCCAACATGGGTCTAAGCCAAGATTGGATAAAGCACGTTGTGGGAATCTAGCTACTCTTTTAGCACGCTGGACTATTGTGTTGCTCCATAATATGGTCTTATCTCTTGGATGCAGAATGTTATGTGACTACAGTAGTTGTGCTTTCCTAACTCCCTATTTAGGGCTGGACATTTCAGTTATTTTTATTATATTTTGGTTTAACAGTTTGGTCTAGTGGTGAAGGCACCTGGCTAGAAACTAGGAGAGTGTGAGTTCTAATCCCACCTTAGGCATGAAAGCCAGATGGGTGATTTCGGGGCCAGTCACTCTTTCCCACCCTGACTCACAGTGTTGTTGTGGGGAAAATAGGAGGAGGAAGGAGTATTCTCACTTAGAGATATTTATAAAAATAATAAAGGTGGACATAAATAAATAAATGATGGGTGTCTTCAGTTCTGATGTTATATCTTATCTTCCAGTATGTGAAGCCTCCATGACTATCCACCCTTCCCAATCTTATAAACCCTCATGAGAAGTATTATTTCAGGACTCTCCTTGAGATTTAAATATGAGAAATTAGGGAGTAAAAAGATGCCTGTGGGACAGAGGTGGTATTCAGCAGGTTCTGACCAGTTCTGGAGAACCGGTAGCAGAATTTTTCAATAGTTTGGAGAACAGGCAAACACCACCTATGACTGGAGATTTTACACTATCCTTCCCCTGCCACACCTACCAAGCCACGCCCACAGAACTGGTAGTAAAAAAAATTGAATCCCACCATTGCTATGGGAAGGAAAATAGAAAAACAACAACGTAGTCATGTCAGGCCATTTTATAACCAACTTAATAGAAGAACATCAGACTTCACCATGCAAATTATCTTAATTGTCTTTTCCTTGGAGAAAAATTTCCAAGTGAATTAGCACAAGAAGATGCAGAATATTTTCTCAGCTAGTCACTTGAGAACACCAGATCAAGAAAGCAAAGGTGGTCTCAATAATGCCAACCTTGTTTTAGCATCTGTATAGGATTTTTTTTCACTCCTACATATGCTCAAGAGTGTTTCATATGCTGACATTTTTCAAGCGATGACACACAGGAGTAAGACTTAGACCAACCTTTCAAAAGATCATCAACTGTGAGTTTACCTGTCCAGTAAAAACACATTGTCCCTTGGAGACATTCTCTTCTACTGACTGCTAGCAAAATCACACACAAAAAGTGACACATCCCAACATCTATTTTGGTATTTATACTTCCCCATTTTATTGAAGGTGGCATTTCCCATGTATTTGTGTAAATCAGGATAGCAGAATGGACACAATGAATGCGGACTTCAGGAACTGCTTTTTAATTAAAATATTATAGCTGGACCTTTGTATTCTACAACAACACTAAACTCTTCCTCATAAGGTTGATATATATACTCAGTCTCTTTCTTTTCCATTTATTTATTTTGCCTTATGTAATTCGAGATAAATAAATACAAATTTCAATTTCAGGACACTTCAAATGCTACCATACCATAAAATTTAAAATTTCACAGACATATCATAGAAATATTATATTTGAAACAATAATAACTCAAGGGATTGTAGTATGATGTTTTGAAAAATTCTCCTTCCCCATTACTAAAAAGAATGAATTCAAATATAGATGATGTCCATCATGTACATTATTGTAATGGTTTTCCCAGTTGCAATGTATGGCTGTGAAAGTTGGACCATAAGAAAGGCTGAGCACCAAAGAATTGAGGCCTTTGAACTATGGGGCTGGAAAAGACACCTGTGAGTCCCTTGGACTACAAGGTGATCAAACTGGTCAGTCCTAGAAGAGATCAACCCTGACTGCTCTTTAGAAGGCCAGGTCCTGAAGATGAAACTCAAATTCTTTGGCCACCTAATGAGAAGGAAGGACTCACTGGAGAAGAGCCTAATGCTGGGAACGATTGAGGGCAATAGAAGAAGAGGTTGACAAAGAATGGATGGAGTCACTGAAGCAGTAGGCATGAACTTAAATGGACTCCAGAAGATGGTAGAGGACAGGAAGGCCTGGAGGAATGTTGTCAATGGGGTCGCGATGGATCAGACATGACTTCGCAACTAACAACAACAATGGTATGTGGGAATGATCTTGGGAGACAGGAGGAAGAAAGTTTTGGTCACCATGATGTAAAAAAAGATGTTGAGATTCTAGAAAAAGTGCAAAGAAGAGCAACAAAGACGATTAGGAGACTGGAGGCTAAAACATATAAAGAATGGTTGCTGGAATTGAGTATGTCTAGTTTGATGAAAAGAAGAATTAGGGTGACATGATAGCAGTGTTCCAATATCTAAGGGGCTTCCACAAAGTAGAGGAGACATTTATTATTTGGTCTATTTTGTAGCCCCAATAGTTCTTGCTTGCAGGCAAATGGTATTTCTTGCAGGTATTCCAATACATCATTGTTGCTACTTTGTCATGTTGTTGTTTTCAGTCGGTCTGTGCAATCTTCTTGCCGCAGCTTACTAGGTGGTCTACTGTTCCTTCAGCTTCTTTGCAGAAGTGGCATTTTCTGCCTTCTCAATTCTGCCTTTGGTATGAATTTCTTCTTAAGGCTTGCTCTTGTGCAGCCAGAAATAACCTCTCTCTTTCTTTCCTCAACGTCCCTGCTCTAGGTTGTTAATCTGCTAAGACTGCTTTTTTTTAAAAAAATGTACTGACCGCGTAATACTTTGCCTTGCCATGTCTCTATTCTAGCCTTCATTTGGTCTGTTTGTGGGCTGTTTTGGTCTCTCTTGTATTCAATAAGCCTTCATCTTGTCCCCGTGATTAGCATTTTCTTCACTTCTGATATTTTACTGATATTTTTCCAATGCTCTTTTTTCTCCTATACTGGCCTTGTGTACTTGTGACATTCCATGCCCACCTATGCTCCTTGGTAAACAGAGTCTGTCAATGTTGTATCGTGGATGAAGGGCATGGTTGTCATTTATTTTTCTGGTCTTTCTATCCAGGGCATTTAGTTATGTGTGAGTCCAGTTCACTATTCCAGCTGTGTACCTAATGATTGGCATTGAACAGGTGTTAATTACCTTGATGGTATTTCCTCCACTGAATTTGGGCTTTAACTTATTCACTCTCATGATGTATTTACTTCTAACCTTCTTCTTGGCTTCAGTATGCTTGATCTTGTCAGTTTGAAGGATGCCCAGGTATTTGTATTGATCTTCTTCATCCAGACTCTTGATGTTATTTCCATAGGGCATCTTGATTCTTCAGTATTCACTGTTTTCCTCTGTTGATAGGAAGGTGGCAGATGTGTTCAGTCCAAATTTCATTGCAATTTCAGACTGTGTTTCTCCATGCAGCTTCATATCATCCATGTACAGGAGCTGGGATGTTTTTGATGCTTGAAAACCATGGCTTGACTTGTTTGGTATTGTTGACAGAGGAATCAATGCAATGATAAACAGTAGTGGTGACAGTGAGTCTTCTTGAAAGATTCCTCTCTTGATATTTACTTCTCCTAGTCTATTACCATTGACTAGGAATTGTGTCTTCCACTGTGCCATTGATCTTTGAACAAGGTTTCTGATCTTTCTACTGACTCCTGTTATGTCTAAGCACATGATTATCCAATCATGTGTCAGGGAGTTGAATCCAAGCTACATTCAGGTTGGTCTCCCTTCTCTTGTAGTTTTCAAAAATCACCTTGTCAATTAGGAGTGATCTTTTGTTCCTCTGCTCTTCTGGTGATTTCCTTTCTGTTCAGGTGAAAAGAGCTTGTTAGCAATTTGAAACTTGTCCACAAGCAGATAATTGGCTTGTAGTTGTCTAGTGCTGCCCATTTGTTGGATCCTTCATCATCAGATAGGTGTTGCCACATGTTAACTAGTCTTCAATTACACCTCTTTGTAATATGCTGTTCAATTGCTTGGCAATGAATGGGTGCAGACCAGTTGAAAGTTTCAATCAAAAACCATGCAGATCCTCTTCACCTGGTGCTGACCAATCTTTGATTTTCCTTGCCTTTTTCCTCCACCATTTCTGTTGTTATTACAACTTCTTATATTTCAGCTTCTTCTTATTGAAGCTGCATTATTGTTGCATTTTTGGGGATAGCTATGTCCAAAATGTCATTGTTTCTTCTTTATCAGGTGTTGATTGGTACACTGTAGTCTCTCAGTTGATGAATTGGTAGAAACGTTTCTGATTCAACTGGAGATCTGGCCCTGGTTGAAGTAGATTACCTAGTGTGGTCCTTGTTGACCCAAGTGATGACTGATCTGGCCTGAGTTTCTGAAAATTACACTGCACCATTTTGTTTATTCTTTGTCTGGCTCTTCTGGCAAGACCTGTCTGATATGGTTGAACTTCTGCCTTAGCTCTCATTTTCCTCACACAAGTTCCAGCAGCCAAGATGGGGTCCCCATTGGGGTCTATTATTGTTATTCTTTGCTATTCTGCATTTTATATCTGTGCATAGTATTTAAACTCCTCCAGATTTTTCATAGAAAATAACCCCGACAAACCCTGAATGCATCACTGTCCTTAGTGAGATGTGTTCTTTGGGTTACTTGTATAAATTTTATCTGTATGGCTAAAAACTTTGTTACAGGGGACTGAATGTCAGCTAGCCTGCTGCTTGCTGTCATGGACAATGGGGGAGGATTAGTGGAGAATTCCTTGTTGCAGCTTTGCAACTATGGTGTGGGCTTTGTTTATCTCTTCTAGCTTTGGTATACAGTAGCCTGGTTGCCTAGGGGTTAGGCTCTATACAAGGGGGGTGGGCTCTATAGTTTGTTTCAATTTGTTGTTTCGTGCACTTTGCCTCAGATCTTGCCTGAACAAGCCGTGGGACAAGAGTTACACTAATGTCAAAGACATTTTTCAATTGTCTTGTGGTGACTTGTCCTGTGGTGAATTAGCCATGGCAAGTTGGCCTTGGTGTGTAGGCTGCAGCAAATTGTCCCATTTTGTTTCTTTGATACTACTATAATAACTCTTGTCCTATGACGAGTTGTCCTGCAGCAAGTTGGCCATGGCTAATTGTCCTGAGGCGATTTGGATGCAGAAAGTTGGCTGTGGTGAGTTGGCCATGGTGAGTTGGCTGTGGTGAATTGTCCTAGACCCCTGACAAGAGCTATATTAACCCAAGTTTTCTCTGAACTGGCATCTGATTATCTTTATCAAATTAAAATCTTGTTCTCTTTGTTGTCTTGTTCTCCTTGTTGTTGGTTCTAAACAGCGATTCAGTAAAGATTCCCATCTTTTCCACTCTGAGGTGTGTGTGTGTGTGTGTGTGTGTGTGTGTGTGTGTGTTATGTCCCACCTGTGCCCATGAGGTGAGAGTCCAAGTTTCCAAAGGAATATAAACAAGCAGACAAGACCAGTAACAACAGGGTTAAATTCCTTTGGCTGGAGAAGTCCTTGGCAGTCTCCCACAAGCTGCCTGCCAAGTCCGATAATAAAGCAAGAACATAAATCACAGGCAAACGCCACACACAAAGCTTCTATCCCAAATTAACAAGTTGTCCCGAACGAGAATCCAGAGCTAACATGCCCACTTTTATTCCCTGAGGGGCATGTCAGTCTCTCATCTCAGTCCCTGATTTGTCCTTTCCTTCTACATTGCATCTCACGCCTATGCCTGTGTCTTTGCCTCGCATCAAACCAACATTCCTCAGTTTGATCCTCAGCCAGAGGCTCCGCTACGCTCTCCTGATTATCTGCAGACATCTAAGGCACAACCAGGGAGGAAGGTCCTGGGGAGGAAGGCAATTCCAAATCCTCCAGCAAAGCAGGCTCAAACCTCAGAGCCAAATTTTTTATTTTATTTTTTCTTAAGTTTTCATGGGTGTTTATATGTATTGTATTTAGCTTTGTTCGGGTATTTTCCCAAGTCATTATAGTTGTGTTTTTAAAGTTGTAGCAACGTTTCAGCAGAATCTCATCTGCCATCATCAGGCTTCTGTATTGTGTTCATCTGTGAGTCAGACTTTCGCAGCCATTTCTGTTTTAAATTTGGTACTAGCTTCGTGCTTTGTTAGAATGGTTTTTTCTTCATCCTGATTGGTTGGGGGTCTTGGTCTGTGTTTATTGGTCTTGGAGTTTGCTGTGTTCTGCTTGATTGGTGTTTCTAATATGTCTGTTTTGTAGCATTTCTTTTGTCTTGGTTAGCTGGCAACATTCTGTTTTGTGTATTGGGGGCTTTTAGCGTGGCTTGGCTCTGGGTAAAAGGACAGCTATCATTTATTAGGAAGCTAGGTTTCATCTGGATGCCTGGTTGGGGTGTGTTTGAGCTGTAGGTATCAGGGGGCATCTGTTTGTGCCTAGGTGTCTGCCTGGCTTGTGGTGTGGAGATTTTTTTGTTTGAGAGTGCAGGCTTCCAGATAATTGACAGTCTGGTGGAGTCATCTCTTCTATTCATGCTTTCGGTTGTTTTTCAAGCCATGTGTGATTTCAGATCCCTCCATTCCCTACTGACCAGCTTCTTAGACTCTAACCTGAACATGTTAATCACTTGTTTTTTCGAACTGTTATAAAGAGCCATCTTTCATCAATGAAGGAGAAATTTCTAGGGGCCAACATTATAATGAAATTGGTGTTAATGTAAATGTAGGTGCTGTCTGAAGAGACGCAGAATGCTCTGGAACTTTTGATCCTGGGATGAAACCTACATGCCAAATGACTCATTCACATTATCTTCTGCTAGGATTTATCAATGATCCCTTCCCTTTCCATGTAATTACAGAGGCTGCGGCTTTGGCCCTGGATGTTGAAATGATCTTAAAGTGCCCCCTGTTTAATTAGAGATGTAATATTTCAGCATGCACAGCACAAGCCGGAAGAAAATTCCCTGCAGGCTTCTTTGATCCCTCTTAGCCTTTGTATTAAAGTCTGGCACGAGCAAAGCGAGTTGGACAAAATAAAAGTTATGTCTTCATTTAGAGACAGGTATAAATTAGCAGTGGATGAGATCATTAATTTCATTGATTTGGGATTCAGTGCTTAAAGATTCATGCTGTAGATTTGGAGAAGGAGATTATATCAGAGACTCCACCGGGCCCCAATGGGACTGAACTCCTTCAGCCTGTTAAGGCAGGTTCATTTGCTGAACACAAATGTGAGGGAAGACTTAAGCTGCTCGCGGTATAAAGTTCAGCCGGTGATTTGCACTGACCTTGGGTCGGCCGTGGGGCTGAAGAATGAGGTGAAGAAAATGCAGAAAAAGCTTTGAAAAATAACTGGAATTATACCGGTGATTTGGAGGTGAGGGGGAGAGATGAGAAATTATTCTGCACTGAATGGAAGGTATTTGGGGAAGGGAATTTTCAAAGGTAATGTTCTCCCAAATTGGGATTCCAAGAAAAAGAAATTGGCACATGGGAAAATAGGAACTTCAGCCACCGTTCCCTGGGGACATGGGTAAAATATTCATGGGCTTTTCCTCCCAAATCTCATTCAGGGCTAGACAGCTGCCAAACTTTAGGAAAGTTTGCAGTTTTGAATTAACTATGGGGAAATCCCACCCTACAGTTGAAAAGCTTGAAGCATCGGTTGCAGAGGTGGTATTCGGCAGGTTCTGAACAGTTCTAGAGAACTGGTAGAAGAAATTTTGACTAGTTCGGAGAACCGGAAAATACCACCTCTGACTGGCCCCACCCCCATCTATTCTCTGCCTCCTGAGTCCCAGCTCATTGGCTGGGTCTTCTTCTGTTGCCCAGCCCAGGAGAACAGAGCTGGAAAGCAGGTGAGTTGGGTGGGGAGGGAATGGGATTTTGCAGTAACCTTCTCCCTGGAGTGGGGTGGGAATGGAGATTTTACAGTATCCTTCCCCTGCCATGCCCACCAAGCCCTGCCCATAGAACCGGTAGTAAAAAAAAATTGAATCCCACTACTGATCAGGTGGCCTCCAGTCTATCTTATAAAACCTGTTCCCATCTCTCCTGGTGAAAATCAAAAGTGGTCATTTTTGAATGGGTAACTGGTCAAAGTTCTAGGAAAAGTCATAAAACAGGCTCAAGATAGAAACACCTACGTAACAATCCACTATCTGGAAAGAGAAAATCTTGCCTCCCACCCAAAGATTGTGCACTTATATTCCCATGCATTGTTTGGAGCATGTTTCATTTGCATTGTTAGTTAATACATAATTTAGTCTCCTTTAAAGCTGTATTTTGATTTTGGGGTCATTTTATGAAAGAGAGAAAATGTTGTTAGTATAGTAGCATTCCCTGTTGCATCTTATTTTGTTTTTTCACTTGCAGAAGTTGGAAACACATCTTATGCTAGCAAATATTTAGAATACCTCCCATTCGAAATTTCTTGTTTATTATTATTTTTTTTACATCTGAGGTTGTCTGCTCAGTTCCTATTATTCATGAGGCCTCCCACATCTCATTTTATTATTTTTTATTTTAAGTTAAGAGGCCTAGAAATAGCAACCAATAAATATCTACTGTTAACTTTTTAGAATCTTAGAAACGGACAATCTTCTTCTCCCTTCTTCAAAGGCTGCCAGCACTTCAATCACATTTTGACCATGGATTTGGTCTGTTCGTGAGTCTCATCTTTACATCTTCCCTGAGGGACACTGTTTCCTTTAAAATATGGCCAGTTCTGGATGTTTTTAACTCTTGCTCTTTGTCATTTTGATCTGACCCAAGACCCCTTTCAATCTTCAAGCCTTGACCTCCGAGGAATTGCAGATTCCAGTAATTGCCTGACCTCTGTATGGACTTGTGAAGTGCAATAGCTTCCACATTGTAGAGAGAGTATTCTTCAGCTGCTGACATCCAGTTAGAAAGTTCTGGAATCAGACTCCTGAGAAGACGTGTGAGAGAAACCCCTAATGCATGCATTTGGAAAAGACCCCAAAGATATTCCTGAGGTTCCTAAGGAACTAGAGATATCCTTCGATGACTTCATGGCTGAGGTGGCCATTCCTATCCTCTCTTTAGGATTAGCAGTGGTGGCTAACCTTTTCAGCTCCGAGTGCCGAAAAAGAAGTACATGCGCATGCGCACCGGAAACTGGAAGAGCAGCTCCCTGATGTGTCTGTGGGGAGTGCAGAAATCTAGAAGCTTAGCTTCGGCATGTGCATTGGCGCAAGCCACCTGGTTGTTGTGGCCTGCTGGCGGCTGATGGAGTTGGCAGCAGAGTCAGACAGTAGTGAACAGGTTGGGGAGGAACCTGAGCAAGTCTTGGAGGCTGAGGAAGGCTCGGATGAGGGCTCTGCATCAGAGGCAGAAATGGGGCCAGGGCAGGCTGACAATCATCAGCTACCTTCAGACTCAGACAGCAGTGAGGCGGGGGAGTTTCTGGAACCAGTTCCCAGCCTGCGCATGTGCAGAGCTACCAGAAGACAAGAACAATTGAGAAAGCAGGGTTGACTCAGGAGTAAGGCCACACTTTGGAGATGATTGGCTCCTCCCATAGGACATAAAAGAGGAGCGAACGGGACGTGAGCTTTTGCAGGAAGCAATTAGTTCATCTGGTTGATTCGAGCTTTGAAAAGTTCTGTTTAACTCTGTGTCAAATTTAGCCTTGCCCTACGTTTGGCAATTAGTTCTCTGGCACCATTCCAAGTGTGATAAGGTGGGTGTTTGTAAACATTCCCCTGAAAGACTGTTTGTGAAGCCTTGCGGGCTGTGAATGAACGTAATACACAGCCGTGGAAATAAAGGTGGTTTTGCCCAAACTAAGATTGTGTTTATGCTTTCTAAGGAAGCCTAGGTCAGAACCCTGGTCTTCTGGTTTCTTTTTTCTTTTTTTTAATTTTATTGAACAAAAAGAAAACATTTAAAAACAGTGAATGTGGTTTAATCATCCTGACACACCTAATTGTCTTACATAGCTATTTTGGATGATAAACTACATATTTACATAAATATACATCAATATCAACACTTCTTTATACTCCTAGTCTGTTATCTTAACATCCTTATCTTATTTTAGTTTAACTTTTAAGTCCTTCCTTTTTTCCAACTATTGGTAAAACTTTTCCCATACTTTATAATATTCAGATTCATCTTTATTTTTTAATTCCAATGTTAATTTATCATTTCTGCGCATGCCAATATCTTTTTAATTATCTCTGCTTCATCTTCTGGTTTCTAACATGCATGCACATGCAAAGACCAGCTGGCCACCATGCACATGCGCTCCAGGGAGATGCTCTTCTGGTTTCTGCTACTCTCATGCACATGAAGACTAACTGGCCAGTGCTCATGCGCACGCCGGAACCTGGAAGATCAACAGGTGATGGCTGGCGGGCCTGGAGAGATTGTACACTTCTGGCATGCATGGCATAGGTTTGCCATCATGGGTAAAAAGTGATGCCTTGGTGCTCATTGTTAATTGGTTATGGGGACATGACGAGTATTAAAAACGATGAGTACCAAATAAACCACAGGGTTTACCAAGTGACCTTTTGTTTCAGTTGGGAAGGAATTCCCATCTGTCCCTTTTCCAATGTCAGTGACCTTCCCAGCATGGCTGACTTCCTGTCCACTTTCTGCGGCTGTACCCTACTTCCTTTTGCAGCAACCTTCCCAGCACGGTGTCTAAAGTTTGAATCATGGGAACTGGACCAAATGTTGTTAACCTGAGATGTTTTGTTGCTCATCTGAGGGACTTCAGTAGGAGCAAAATTAGTCAGGCAGGAAGTCAGAGAGTGGTTGGAATGTACCAGCTCTTGCCACACCAACTTCAGAGGTTTCTCCCCCCAAAATGCATTGCAATATGTCAGTGAAGACATTTAGGTATCTAAAGGTTGAATAATTTGAACCATGGCAACCGGACCACCCTTAGTGAATCTGCTCTTCTGAGCAACTTCATCAGTCAGAGAAAAATTATTTGCCAACATGGCTGATTTTCTGTCCATTCTTAGCAGCAGACCCTCTTTTCCTATCATAGCGTGTACAGTACTAAACAAACAATAAGAACCGGGACAGCATTTTCATGTCAAAATGCATTCAGTACCAAATTCAATGAGTTTTGAATCAGTCAAGCACTGAGGTACCTGTCAGGGTTCTGACCGATGCCCCAGTTAAATCATGAGCCTTAGGCCAAGCTATTGTATTTGTCTTTAATATATTTATCTTTTCAGTGCGGATTTTTATATTTTTGTTTTTGTATTTTATATTTGTGCTTTTATTCGATTGTTGCACGCCAACCAGAGTAATTTTTTGTGTGACATGAGTGACTTATAAATTTGATAAATAAATATAAACAAACAAATAATTTTGGGCAGCAATGAGAATATAATAGCCTACTGGATAATATCCTCCTTTAAAACAACAAGTCTTATGCTATCTCTCTCACTGGGGTTAATTAATCTAGAGAGATACAGTTATCATGAAGGTATGCCGGTTAAATGCAATTAGACTTACATGTAAATAGAATTGCATATTCTGCATTGTAATGAGGTAGAATTGCAGTTTTTCAATGGAATTTTTCTTTTTTTTCCCCTGTTTTCTTTGGAAAGACCAATTAATCACACATTGATACAACAATTGCAATCAATGCCTGTGGGATTACATGAGTCTTACAGTTCTTCCTGCATTCAAAACACATCAGCACACCAATGCACACTTTTGAAATTTACACACTTACACTGTTGCAACCCTTCTTTTCTCCTTTCCTTTTCCCTTTTCCAGACAATATTTTTAGTTCTTTAATTGGTAATAGATATTTAATATCCTGAGGTCTTCCAGTAAGTTCAACACAACCATTTCTATTTTCTAATAGCCGCAGATCTCACATTTCAGAATTGGCTGACTGTATTTTCTGGACATTTTCATGCAGTAATTAGTTTTGCTCTTGTGTAATTATGAAGATAAGCATTTCTAAAGATAACTGCTTGCTGCATTAGCAAGAACATGGAGGGGGTCAGACACTGACTTTATCAATATATTGTTTTAATGTCATCCCATCACTCAGATTTTACTGATTTGCTATTTCATGTGGAGGGATTTTTGGAGAGCTCATCCCCCAGCCGTGAGCTGAACTGCTTTAAGTTTTTGTACAGATTAAAATAGACATCAACATTTAGAATATACGCAGAATTTAGCCATGAATTAAGTCCCATTGAATTCAATGGGCCTCAGAGGACCAAGGTGGGTGGATATGACATGGCCATGGTTGGGCGTGACATGGAAATTGTGTCGGGGGCACCTGTGGTGGCCAAGTGTTAAGGCAGGACTTCCCTGAGACCCTCCCTCAATCTCATTTATAACTTCCTTCCTTCCTTCCTTTTCTTCTTTTTCTTCCCTCTTCATTCTCCTTTCTTCTTCCTTCCCCTCTTTCCTTATTTTTCCTTCCTTGCTTTCTTCCCCTCTTTCCTTCTTTTTCTTTGTCTTTCCTCTTTCCCTTTCTCCTTTTCTGTCCCTTCTTGGATGCTCAAATGCAAAAGGGGAAACATTTCTCCTTTTGTTTTGTTTTTAGTTTGTTTTGATAGCTCTCTGCCAGTGAAAATGGCGCTCAGGGGGGGACGTGTGCACCCCCATGCCCCATTTTTGGCTGCACCAGCCTCCTTCAACCCTCTGGCAGTAAAAATGGAGCATGGGGGGCACACATACCCCCTGAGCTATGTTTTTACAGGCAGAGGGCTGCAAGAGGCCACCACGGCCAAAAATGGGGCATGAGGGGGCACACGCAGCCCTCCTGAGCTCCATTTTCACTGGCAGAGGCACTGCAGCCCGGTCCTTTGCTGTTTCCAGGCCACGGGTCAGATCTAAGCACCCTGCAGGCCTCATCCAGCCCACAGTCCTTGAGTTTGACACCTCTGAGATACAGTTATTGATAGCTAGCCAAAGTTGCCTTTTTTTTCCTTCAGCTTTTTCCCCTGACTTCATTTTTGTGGTTTTGCCAAAGAAAAATTACAAAGGAATGCATTCCCCTCTCAAATTCCTCCAAAGATTCATATCTCCTTTGCCACAAATACTTCCAGGGTTCCTTTAAAGTAGTAACTAAGTGAGGAAGAGACCATGAGGAATAAAGTATTTGAAAGGCCTGTGGATCTCCTTGCTGAGAAAATTGGAAGCCTGAAGATTTGAAGGCAACAACACCTGATAAGTTGACATTATTGCATTGCCCTGTTACTTGTGGAATATAACAACATGGCTATTATACTTTGGACCTTTAATATCTTCTGGGCCAAGGAAGGGATAGAGATAGCCAGGAGCTGAAAGGCTGGTTTGTTGTTCCTGAGAGCAGGAGCTGACCAACCCTTTGCACTTGTCTCAGCTTGTGACTGTCAGTTATGCAGCAGGTGGAACAGACCTACCATAAGTAATTGCAAGACTGCTATAAGCTTCATTGAGGAAAAGAAAAAAAGAATAGTCTTATGATGCTGCAAATTTCCAACTCAGAAAGCTCAAACTGCCCAAGGAGCTGCTGATACAGTTCTACAGAGGAATTACTGAATCATCTGGACCTCTATAACTGTCTGGTTTGGTTCTGCAACCCAACAGGAAAAACACAGACTTCAGAAGATAATTAGGGCTGCAGAAAAAGCAATTATGACCAACCTGCCTTCAGTTGAGGATCTGTTTACTGCCCGAGTCAAAAAGAGGGCTGTGAAAATATTTACAGACCCCTCACTACCTGGACATAAACTGTTTCAACTCCTACCCTCAATACGATGCTATAGACAGGGTGGGATTTGACCAGTGTAACTACCGATTCGGTGTTTGTATGTTTTGCACTGTGCGCACATTTATATCATCGTCACCTAGCTGCCTGGACAGCTGAGCAGCACTGCGTGTGGGTGCGCAGAGGTTGAAAAAGCACTTTTTTCCTGCTTTTTCAACTGCAGCTGTGTCGTACAAAGCAGCTGTGGTTGAAAAAGCAGGAAATAAAGGTCAGGTAGGAGCCCAGGCAGGCGGGTGGGCCAAAACAACAGCAGACATAGAACCAGTTCTATGTATGCTCTCTGTCTGCTGCTTTTCAGAGCTACCGGTTCTACAGAGGTGGACAGAACCAGTAGAATCCCACCCCTGGCTATAGAGCACTGCACACCAGAACAACTATACAAAAGAACAGTTTTTTCCTGAATGCCAGCACTCTGCTAAATGAATAATTCCCTCAAAACTGTCCAACTATTTACAAAGGCCGCACTTCTATTACTATTAATCTTCTCATTACTCCTTATCATTCATCCTCTCCCACTTGTGACTGCATGACTGTAACTTTGTCACTTGCATCCTTACGATTTATATTGACTGTTTCCTAGTATGATTTGATGGCTTATTGTACCCCTTGACCATAATTAAGTGCTGTACCTTATGTTTCTTGACTCTTGACGAATGTATCTTTTCTTTTATGCACACTGAGAGCATTTGCACCAAGACAAATTCCTTGTGTGTCCAATCACACTTGGCCAATAAAGAATTCTATTCTATTCTATTCTATTCTATTCTATTCTATTCTATTCTATTCTACTCTATTCTATTCCTAATTCTCTTCTCTTCTCTTCTCTTCTCTTCTCTTCTCTTCTCTTCTCTTCTCTTCTCTTCTCTTCTCTTCTCTTCTATTCTATTCTATTCTCTATTCTGTTCTATTCTATTCCTAATTCTATTCCATTCTAATCTCTATTCTATCCTATCCTATCCTATCCTATCCTATCCTATCCTATCCTATCCTATCCTATCCTAT